>OX336897.1:25104281-25222430 GCA_946959425.1 Argyrosomus regius | reverse complement strand
CTTTCTTCATTTCAGGTTCATTCTGTTCCTAAAATTGCTCTGATCATTGAGAGAGAAGATCTAATCTAGTGTAGCGTGGACAGCGTGAGCAGCTACTGTCAAAGTCTCCAATGCTGGAAACACCGGGAGCCTGCTGGAGCTTTGGCATCCACTAGACCCACATTTATGACCCTCTTAGAGAGTCACTGCGTGGGTACCTGTGCTGTAGCTCAACTAGTGTCTCTTATTCGAGAGGCCCTCCCAGTAATTGTGTGTCTGTGGGGTAGTTTTGGGTACATAGTCATCAGCTCTAAATAACGGAATATAGGCGTGTAACGTGTTGAGTTTACTGCGGCCGCAGAGGAATAAATCTCATTCACGTATGTCATTGTCTCTCCACCGGTGCTTGTTAGGGCTCGCCAGCAGCTATGTGCGAGAGACACAAACTGGGGCTACGGAACTTACATGTTACATCACGTGTCGGGAAGGGCCACAGAATTTGGCTGAACTGAAAATTTCAGACAGGCTATTTTGGCGCAGAATTAGTAGCCTCTACACATTATATAGTGTGTTTTATATTACGGTGGACAAAATAACACCTGTTCTACCCATGATTTATGATTTCGTACCATGAAAAATTTAATAAAAATGCTTTAAAAGAAGACCAGAACAAATATAAATTTGTACATGCATATTTTCACTACATTTCACTCAAGTGCAACAAGTAAAACAGAGTGGGGCGATATGGGTGTTTGTTTACTCTGAGTAAAATACACTGTGACTGGATCTGACAGCCTGTTTAGTTCTCAATCTGCTGTGTAGTGACATTTTAATCAGGAGATCACATGGTGGGACATGCAGACTAGACCTGGTTTCAACGCACACACAGACACTGACCACACACACAGCCCGCTATCACCAAAATAAATACTTTATACCCACACGTAACCGCATTTCGCCAACATATCCAACCACACCAATGAGCCCACCCTGACTCTGCATCCAAATCCGCCATCCCAACTGACTCTAATTTAGTGTTTCAAGTCTCTGTGTGGCACCAGGGTGGCAGGGTGGCAGGGTGGCACCGCTGGGGATTTGTGGGTGTCTACGCTGCCAGGGGGGCATGTGCCCACAAGCTGTCTGCCAGGCTTCAAAGCAGCCTCTCATTTTGTTTGGTGAAAAATGCTGCATTTTACACACTGTCACTTCTACTGAGCACTTTGGGAATTACTGTTGTGAAGTTGTTTTTTAACCCTTTATCACTCAAGTTTGTGACTGTGCCAGCGTGAATGAGAGGTATGCATGTGCGCTGGCATGGATGTTGATTACTACCTCTTTGTTTAGCTGTATTTAGAACAAAGAAAGTGCTCAGAGATGCACTTCAATGAAAGAGGAGGAACAGTGCTCTTTGGAGAGGGGGGCCTGAAACCAAAACCCCACTGAGATCCAAGGTACTTATCTCAAATCATCAGTTCACCCAAACGGCAAAAGTATATTCTAACTTACCTCTAGTGGCATCTACACTGTCAAACATCATAATTTTTCTGTGGAATCAACAAATCTTTTGTCATTAACTTAACATAATCATATGTTTTATTATTTTTTAAATTTTAGTTGTTGTTTTTTTATTTTCAGGTCACTTCAGTTCATCTGACTTGAAGTGTTTTGACTTGAGATGATGACTTAAATGAATGAATGTGCTGCTGACTCATTAAGTCTCTAAAGAATCATGAGTAACATATTTGTTGGTTTCCCAGCATGCAGTGTTTGAGAGTGCAAACTCTCCAGAGATCCTTCTTTTTTTGTAGTTTGAAGAATACATGACGGGAACTAGCTGTGTGTCTATGTTATACGTGTTAAGATAAGTCTTGGTTGTTTCCATGAAAACCAATACTAACCACAATAAAGGTTAGTATTCAGTCACCTTTGAACTGTAACCTTGGCAAAGCAGCTCCAACAGCAGCCACAACAATTTAAATTGAAAGTAAATCTGACTAATATTTGTAAAGTGTTGATTCAACTTCTTAAGTTGAATCTTAACCTTATCTTGATATCTTTTGTTTTCTCAAGTTCAGTGGACTTTCCAGTTTCACAACTAGCAAAACGACTTTGAACTAATTATTTAGCTTTAGTTTGGTTAACTCACACTTTTAAGGCAGCTGGAAAACTTAAGTTGAACAAGTTTTCAACAGCATAGCTCGGTAGATTTCATTTTTGACAAGGTTTTGTGACAGCCATCTCTGAGATTTCATAGAAATTCGGCTTACCTAACCTCCTACCTAAGAAATAGTTCCTCAAACTGTCTAATGGGGGCACGTTTCTATCAAGTTTTAATGTGTTCTGACTAAATACTTCTCCTAGCTTGTACTTCATCCACACATATATTCTGTATGTTAAAGGATAATGCTGGAGATATTCTATACTTTTCTTACTGTTAACAGATCCCAAAAAACACAATGTGTTAGCCAGCCCAAAACACACTACTGAAGACTGAAGACAGTCACAAATAGTTTTATTTCTTAAATAAATATCTTGTTGATTTCCTCAAACAGTAATTACTGACAGTAGTAGGACTGTAGTTTTTATTTTTTTATTTTTTTATTAAACATTACTTGAAAGGGAGTACATAGTATTATGTTATATTTGTTGGGGTCTATTTTTAGCTGCGGATTAATACACATTTGGTGCTCTAGTGAGTATTTACAGTAGCCGGATGGTGTATGCGAGAGTCACTTAAAATAAATCACAGTGCTCATGTTCATGGTAATAAGGGAACATGTAACCCAGTGCAACCCTATGGCTTGTTGATGTGTTTTTAATACTTTTTGGACATCAATAAAGCTCTATGACTCAGAGGGAAAAGCTATATTAGGCTTGGGACGCAGACACATTACTTGTTGGTAGGATCAATTTGTTGGGAACCAGAAGTCATTTCATTTAAATGTCATTTTTCAGTGCTGTGAGGACTACTGTAAATTTGATATGAGTATGTGTGTAGAAATCTCGGATATCTCCGGGATAAATCTGGGCAAACAAAACTCCATGGCTAGATACTCTTAGGGGTAAGGAAGTTTTGTTTTTGACATATAATTTGGACAAATTCACCCTTTATAATACAGGGAATTATGAAGCCTCATAATTCAGAAGTTTGCACAGTGTTTTACAGTAAGATATTGTACTTTGGCTGAAATATAACGACTTTTGCCATCTTCTTCTAAAAAAATATGTTATTTTAACAATTATTCTTCACCTTCTTTTGTAAATTGAAATCTAGTCTCATCGTATTGTGTTTATTGTCCCTATTAGTATGTTACTATTCTGTTTCCCAGCAGTTATATCACATCAATATTATCAACGAAATATACCTTAGATTTCTACCAGTGACGTACATATTTTAAGTAAGATTTGAAATATCTGTGTTTATGTTGTGTGTGTCTTGCAGGCAGGTTTTCACAAACAAATTTTGACCAGTTTTAAACTAAAACGGTATAAAAAAACACACACATCAGCATTAAAACCAGACTGCATGTCACGCAACAACAAATCTCACATGTTTACTGTCCAGTAGAGTCTTATCATGTGTTTGAAAAAAGATGAAACCATTTTACCGGAGAGAAATATCACTTTAACACTCCTTGTTGATGGATTTGTACACACACAAGCTGCTGCCTGTGTAATCAGAGATGCTCTAAAGCTCTAATTCAATCTGCCCTCTCGCCCTCAGAAGGATGAAGGACCACATACAGTCTGTGATTAAATGACCACCCACACAGACAGGCAGACAGACACACAGACAGGCAGACAGGTAAGAAACACTGTTTAATAAAATAAACTTGCTTATGTAGTTTTTAGCTTAGAAATTCAAGGTATCTTTGTTTTGTTATGTGTCTGTCTGTCCATGAACTACTCATATTGTCTCATATGTGTCCATGAATACTAACCCTAACCCTAACCCTATATTGAAATCCATTATAAATGAATTGACAACTAAATACTTATAAATAACTATGTAAATACATGAATTGCAACTGAATCAAAAGCTAAGCCTTAAGTTTAGCAGTTTGTTTTTCTCCATCATGACTGTATTTAGCTCCTGACTCGTTTATTTATGTGGAACAAAGTTAAGTACCAAGAAGTCAGTTCATTAAAGGGACAGTCTGAGTTACTTATGTATGGTCAGTGTGTTATCTACAGTAGATGACACCAAGTTTGGAGTAGCAGTCAGGAGAAGCAGCACAGAAACAGAACGAAGCACTGCAGTAAAAAAAAAAAAAAAATCAGTATCTGTTTAAGTGTATGCTATATAAAGAATATTTATATACAGACAGCCTTTTTCTTTGGCACTAACTATAGAATGTCCATATTCCTACACTTAACTGCGTCACACTGCACATCAACTGGTTGGATCAGAGTTACAGCAGTTCAAAATACGACCATCTTTGAAATCTTTAGAAATGTGAAGTTTGATTTCACAACTTTCAGACCCAAACAGCTGATCTGGGACATAATACAGTGAAGCGGTGAAAATATTCTTAATATAGGGTACGTGTAAAAGCATTTTTTGTGGCTAAAATACTTCAAAGATGTCTGGTAGAACATGTTCCCCATGTATAAAGGGCTAGGACTTGGTTTGAACTTTGCCCTGTGGTCCTTTACTGTGTGTCGTCCCCTACCTTTCCTGTCTGTCTTCGGCTGTCCTGTAAAATAAACGTGAAAAGACTTTAAAATACTAACCCTAGCTCTAACCCTGAAGCAGTGTTTTGCTCTGCTTCTGTGCCGGTCCTCCTGTCGGCTTCTCCAAACTGGGGAGCTGAGCAAGCATACCACTTCAAAATACCCAAACTATCATCTTTCTTTCATTGACAGTTAACAGGTAGAGAAACAAGAACAATCACGTTAAGTTTTGGCTTATCTAATGCTAGCCATAGCTATCTCACTCGTGAGCTGTCACTTATAAAGCTCTGTTGCTTTAGCTGTCTATTTGAAGCAGCATTTCTACAGCATTATTTCTTATATGGTGAAGGAGAGGTCAAGTCATCTAGTTACTGTTTTTGCCTTTGTGGGTGAGGTCGGGTTGACCTGAGTGAGGGTCCACTTAAGGTGTACAGACAGAAAGCAAGGCAAATGTTGACCTCGCATCATTTGACCACTGTGCTGTTTGTGTTTATTCACCCCAAACAGCCAGTGTACCAACTGGGGGCTAACTAGCAATGGACACACAGCTGTGACTGTAGGAGTGTGCCTGTTTGTTTGTGTTCAGCCTCTGACTGAACTCAGTCTCTCTCCTTATTCCTCCCCTGGTGTATGTTTATGAAGCAGAAAGCCCGAAAGATTTCTCGCTCAAGTTGAAATATTTACAACTCGCAGGGACACGTCCTTGCACGTATTGGCGCCTAATCGCCTATCTATCAAATGACTTTCTATGAAATCATGGCACAATTACAAGCTAATGTCTGTCTGCTTAGGAAGTTAACTAACCTGCTCGAAGATTTTCCTTACCACCGTCGCCAAGTGCTTGCTCATGGTGGGAATTGTTGGTCTCTGTAAACAATATTATAAAGAGTACGGTCTGAACCTCCTCTGTATAGAAAGCATCATGAGATAACTTCTGTTATGATTTGGAGCTATATAAATAACACTGAATTTAAATTTGGATAAAATATATATGTATAAAAATATCCCACATGGTACACTTGCTAGACTGAAAATACTGTTACAGCGTGTTACAGCAGCCATTGTTGCCTACAAGTCCAACATGACAGAGAAAGTATCTAATCCTCACATTTGACGAGATGGAACTCGCAAGTTTAATTTAAAATGCTGAAAACATTTCCTGTCGATTCACTAATCAATTTCAGCTCTACATCCACATTTAATCAGGTACAGAAACACAATTAATGTAAATTTCATGAAAAGAATTTGGATTAAAAAGAAATCTCATTACTGGCAGTTTAATCAAGTTAGTTTAATTGTGTAGTTGTTGTACATTTATATATTCTCTCATATTAATCTGGTGAAATTTAAACTAGAAGGCCGTGATGGAGGGAGTCAACATAACATGACAACATGATCGCTAGCTGGATTCGTTATTGCTCATAAGTGGTGGGTCATATTAACAGAGGAGGGAGACTAACTAACTCAAACATGTCAAACTCAGAACACGCTTTGCCAAGAATTAAAAACATATTTTTATGCGGAGCAAGTCTCCGCAACATCCTTTTTTCATCCATTTGAAAGAGTGTGTTCTCCCTGCTAAATTGCTGTCAAAAACATAAATTTGTAATTTGTCTACCACTCACAATCTGAACAAATTTAATTTTTGCCCTGAAAAAATGAATTATAGTCCTGCATGTTCATAAAAAAATGCTTTAAAATGATTTCAAGATTGCCATCGACAAATACTTTGACGTTGAATTACTGTACAATAAACGTCACATCTCATAATGAAAGCTGTAACCACATCTGAGGCTTGTGGCAGTTCAAAAGTCCCGAAAGCTGTTTTAACTTAAATATTCACTGAGCCATATTATCATATTTTCACTTTGTTTTGTGTTGATATTTAACCTGCTGCACGTTGTTGTCAGCCCAGTGGTGGCTGAGCTCAGATCCCAGGGGAGTTAGAAGCAGTCCAATGACACACACACACACACACACACACACACACACACACACACACACTGGTGTCTACTGCCCTCTACTGTTTTTAACACTGTTCAAATTGATGGTTCCAATAAATGTATGATATAAAGTCATCATTTTGTGATCATATTGAGCTGTTCATAAGGCTGAAATAGGGCAGCAGTCTTTAAGCTATTTATAGTGAATTGTTAAGGTATTTAATTTATTTCTATATATTTAATGGGAGTGGAATTATTATTAATTATCTTTAACATCACTGTGTCATCATCATTGTGTGTGTGTGTGTGTGTGTGTTTGTGTGTGTGTGTGTGTGTGTGTGTAGAAATATTGAAATTATTTAATTAAAATTTTAATTGAAAATTATTTTGCCAAAATTAATTGTAAAGTTTATCGTGTGTTTAACTGTGTGTTTCAAGAACCTCAGTCTAACCCAGAAACAACGTTCTCCACTTACAACACCACAAAAAAATTATTTAGATTGTTCTTTTTGTTTTTTTTGGTCTTTATTATTTCTTTTTCTGTGTCACATGAAAATGATGTTTCCACTGAGTTTAAACACTCGAGTGGATTGTCCCAATAATGGCTGTTTGAACCATCTATGTGTTAGTTAGTCTTTTAAAATTAGAGAAGTCATTTTATCACTTTTGTCTCTGTATATTTTATTTGATATTCATTTCAAAAAGCCTATTAGATCTTAAATATTCTCCACACAGGCTTTGCTTGAAATTGACAAAGCTTTCTGAACATGTCGTGTCTGCCAGTTGTGACTCACTCACATGGGTTTGACTGACTTAATATAGACGAATCTCAAATGTAACCTTACTCAGTGTTCTTCATATTTGTTTGTTTTGAAAGGACATAACAAACCAAAAATCTGATAAGATTATCTGATCCATGTGAAGCACCATGTGACGGCCATGCCGCATACATGACGGTAGACCCTTCCTACCTTCTTGTCTTTTTTTAGGGCATTACAGTTGTTGTAGTGGAACATGCATTCTTATCCCTTATTTAACTAAAAGTAGTGATGCCGCAGTATAAAATTATTCCATGACCAGTAAAAGTCTTGTAATTAAAATGTTTAAAGAGTACTCGCACTCTTCTAACATTGTCGGACTGACGATCACTCGGGGTGATTTACCAGACTTCACTTAGCTCCCTCTGGAGAAGCAACACGCTTTATACAACTTTTTTCACACATGTAGTAGCACTTTGAGAAGACCTGTAAACAAACTTTGACGTGTAAAATCAGTCGAGTTCTACTTTCAGTAAAAGTATCGTCAGCAAAACAAACAGTACTTATTAAAAGTAAAAGTACTGTTCATGCAGAAGTGTTATTACAGTATATATTTTGGAATTATAGGCACTAATGCATATTTAACACACCGTTGGGCAGTTGAATCAACAAGATTTTATGTCTTTTTATGACTTTAAATCTTAATTTGCTCAACAATAAACAATAATAAACAGTAGATAAATGTAGAGGGGTGAAAAGTGTAATATTTCCTTCTGAATGTAGGAAATGAGGCAATATACTCAAGTTGCTTTTTTGTATTTAATTAGACAACAACAAGATGTCTGTGTTTCGGTCAAGTGTAAAGTTTTACCTCAACGCAAGGTTTTTTTTTTTTTTGGGATACTTCGTCTTCATCTTAGCTCTGACATTTGAAGGGTCCCACATTAAATGATGTCTTTCATACACTTTGAAGAATCCATCCCCGTGCTAAAATAGCAGAGAGAACTGGTTTGTTTAAAAATGTTGTTAACTAAAAAAAAATGTTCCGCCTTAAAACATTTTATGAAACATTTTGTTTCGCATGATTTTTACGCCCTCACAGTTTTGGATCAGCCTTTTTTGGTAGCGTAAAGACTGTTTGAGTGTCAGTCGAGGCAGTCAGAGTTAAACATGAGGAAGCTGTCCGGCCTTCTATCCCCGAGGGGCAACGAGGGGAGGAATGTTTTCCCGTCGCACAAAACCTTTGATCTCACACCCCCTAATCACTTCCTGGAGATTATACAGTACGTGCACCTCCACACTGCCCACACTGAGTGTGTGTGAGTGTAGTGTGTGACTGTAGTCTGTGTATGTGTATGTGTGTGTGTGGGGGGGTGTGTGTACACTTGCCTGAGGGCAGCCAGGGCAGATGTAGTCCTCTGTGCCCCGCCTGATGACAGACAGAGATAGGGAAGGAACAGAGACAGAGCAATGATGTCATCAGTGACAACCAAGAAGAGTTATAAATAAGTTTGGCAGACATGCTGAAGTGCATAAAGCGTATAAACTGACCGAAAGAGTCAGCACATTTTTACGCTCCAAAAATAAACAGATGGAAGTGCTGGTAAAGTCGTTGAGCTAGCTGTCAGGGCGACTTTGGCAGGTCTCGGTGTTATTATGGTTTTTGGGGTGCAGCGAAGGCGTCTCAGGAATAGCAGAGGCAGGAGTGAGCAGGAGCGTTTGGCTCGGAGGATGAGCACTGCTTTGATACTTTGTGATTGAATAAATAGGATTATTGCATCAATTACAACACAAGTTTAAAGTGTGGGTACTTATAAAGATTTCTTTTAAAGGACCTCTGTGTATGATTTAGTGACATCTAGTGGTGTAGTTGATGACTGCAACTGCCTCACTTCACCCTCACCTTTATAGTGCGACATATGCCACATATGGAGGTTACACAGGGTCAATCATTTGTCCTGAGGTCACTGCAGGGACAATGTTAGGTGTTATTTTTATATATATAATATCACTATTCTGATCATTACTATGGTAACGGATGTTAGAAGATAGATACAACAGATAGGTACAACGTAGAAGCCTCCACATAGTCAGATAACAATGTTGGAACACTAAGGGTAAACATATTTCCTCGTTTGTAGACTAACGACCATTTATGGATATTGAGTAATTGTGTCTCTGTCCTGAGGGCATATAGATGAGCCAGATAGGACAGCTTCTTCAGAATCGAGATGATGTCATCTCATGTCATGACATGTGTGTTGATAAATCCTCCATTCTCATTGGCCAAACTCCATTAACCTTTCAGTGTAAGACATCTCAGGCTCCTACGCACTTTCCCTCCACTGACTAAACTCATTGATGAATAGAATTCTCCACAACACCATAGTGTGAAGGAGAAACTACAGTTCGGTGGCCAGTACAGTGTTTTTGTTTGTCTATTCTGGGCTAACGTAGAAACATGGTGGTTCAACTTGGCGGACTCAAAGAATACCAGTCCGGGTTTGGGTGATTATAAAAACAATAGCAATGCATATTGTGTTTAATTTCTGCCATTTGCTCTAAATAGAGCCCCCTCAATCACACACGCTGAATAAAGAATCAGTCATGTGTACACACAGTAAAAACTGAGAAGAAGTGAAAAAAATACAAGTATGTAAGTCTGCATAAAGACTTCGTTCTGTCCTCATTGTCCTGATTGTTCTGTCCTCATTACATGATCTTGAAGACACTGTGTTGTGTTGGATTCCGTAGCTTTAATAGCTACTCTGGTTGTAGAAATTGAAGTTACAGTTGCTGTGGCCACTCTGATCAGTTTGGAACAATGTCAGCTAAATATGTACTTTGTCCATCCGACACAAACACACACATTTCTTGAGCTGACATCAGCAGGATGACATCATCTAATCTGAAAAATAAATCAGTTGACAGCTCTATGGTTAAGGTTAGGATATGTTTAGGCACAAAAGCCACTTGGTTAAGTTTCGGGAAAAGATCCTGCTTTGGGTTAAGGTTAGGGATCTTCTTCCTTTATGGAGACAAAAATATACCCACGGGTTAAGGTCATGGAACAATCATGCTCATGCTTAAAAAATACAAAGACATGTTGGCTGTCTGTTGGAAACCAGAAACAAACGGCATTTTCCTGTCAAAGTCTGACATTTTTTTTTTAAGATATTTTTTTGGCCTTTTTCAAGCTTTATTTTTAAAGTCTGACATTTTGTTGACTGATCCAACCACTGAAACCTTCCCCCTATGTGGACTCGTCGTGCTGTAACGTCACCAGGCTTCCTCTCTTCTGTCAAGGCAAATGGGCTTTCCCACACACACGCACACACACCTTTAATTCAGACAAGTACTTTCATTACTTCTTATATACAGTACCTGTAATTTACTTTTCATACCTTTTAGATGTTATGTCATACAAACTAGTTTGTATTGCACACACTCCGGCCTTTAGCTGGCCATGAACAATTCAAATTTTGAGAATAGTTGTGATAAAGTCATATCTGATAAAAAGATCGTAAAATATGCCATGAAGTGGCTGTATACAGGAAAACACAGTCTTATTTCAAAACATCTATTTATACAGCATTTTAAGGGAATTTATACAGAATAAAGTAGTATTTTGTATTAGAGACTGTTAATTGTATAGTATAACACTGTAATATTTAATGGCATATTTTACGGTCTTTTACTCTTATGGTTATGGCAGTTTTTCACTGTGAAGACATTTTAAAATGTGCAATAAAACACCAACCTTATACGTGAAATCAATATAAATATCCTATTACTGTAATATTAGAAAAAGTTATACCATATTTATTATGGTAAAATTATTTTTTACTGCAAAAGCACCATTTTTTTTACTGATCTAACATCACCTCCCTGTGTGGTGACAAGACATAAGACACAAGACATGTGGAATGTAGGAACAACTACTAAAATGTTAGAAACACAGAGACTGTTCCAGAAGAATCTCTGAGACTGTTCAAGAAAAATCTCTGACATGTTCGACATGTCACTATCACAGCCAAATGAGCCATGTGCACACCCAGTGGTTTAACACTAGCACTACATTCGTATGACAAGAAAATCCAAAACGCCCAGGTATCTGTGGATCAAAACTGTAGTATGGACCCAGGACCAGGCCAAGGCCCATGAGACCCCCATACCAGATTTAGAAGAACAACGTGTTGATGGCTGGTTGATAGATGTATGGGTGGATTACTGGATAGTCCTACTGGTTACAGGCCCATTTAGTAACATCAGCTAAACTCACCAACATAAACACATCAATAGCCATCTGGAAAAACCACAGAACAATGTTTTGAGTGACAATTGCAGCTGTCAAGTTACCTCGTAAGCTTGAGCATTGCATTAACAGAAGCAACATCTAAATGTAACAAAGTAAACACCTGCAGGTGTACACAAAACCTTCAAATTTAGACACGTTTTTGTTTCCTGTATGGTCAAATTTAAGCCCAGCAGGGCCTGATCATTACAGTACCCCATACTGTCCTCACACACACACAGCTCAAACTGGAATAATAATAATGGATTAAATTTATATACCAGAGATCTTGATACCTGTAGTGGTTCACAGTGAAGGACAGGAGGGGAACTCACCTCACCACTACAGCATCCACCAGGCCATCCATTTGACACCAGAATACCCACACATCAGTTAACATCTCACAGCATCACTACTCCTCTTTTTGTAGTAGGACCAGATGAAAGACTGCCCTCTACTGGTCCATCAACAGCACTTCCAGCAGCAAGTTAGTTTCCTCATGAGGTCTCCCATCCAGGTCCAACCCAAGCCCACTGCAGCTCAGCTTCAGCCATTCACAAGTATCAGGATGGTGGTCTATATGTAGATATGGCAACTGGGAATGTTCATACATCATTAATCCAGGAATTCCACTTCACAAAAAACAGAAACACAGCAGTAATAAGTTGTAATACCATACTAGTACACTACAGTGTTTAAGCCTTTAATACAAAATTCAAAAGTAAAACAATAAAAACAAATAAAGTCTGTGCTGAAGTTGGAATTTAATCTTTTTAATTGATATGAGTGAAAGTCCTTAAAATGCATGCATCCATAAGAATTCTGTAGGGGGGCCACGGAACAAAAACTCCCCGGTTCTTTTTTCTTCTCTGAGAAACCCCGCAAGGATTTTTTTTTTTCGAAAAAAAAAAAAAAAAAAAAAAAAAAAAAAAAAAAAAAAAATTTTTTTTTTTTTTTTTTTATTAAAAAAATTAAAAAAATAAAAAAAAAAAAAAAAAAAAAAAAAAAAAAAAAAAAAAAAAAAAAAATTTTTAAATTATTTAAAAAAAAAAAAAAAAAAAAAAAAAAAAAAAAAAAAAAAAAAAAAAACCTCCAAATTTTAAAAAAAAAAAAAAAAAAAAAAAAAAAAAAAAAAAAAAAAAAAAAAAAAAAAAAAAAATTTTTTTTTTTGGTTTTTTTCTTGTTTTAATTTAAAAAAAAGGGGGGGTTTAAAAAAGGGGGGGTTAAGGGGTTTTTTTTCCCCCCCCTTTTTTTCTAAAAAACCAAAAAAAAACGGGGGTTAATGCTTTAAAAATTTTGTCTTTTTTTTTTTTTTTTTTTTTTTTTTTTTCTTTTTTTTCTTCCACCTCCTCCCCCCCCCCCCCCCCTTCCCCCCTCCCCCCTTTCTTTTTTTTTTATATTAAAAAAAAAAAAAAAAAAAAAAAAATAAAAAAAATAAGGGGGTTTAACCCCCTCCCCTTCCCCCCCTCCCCCCCCCCCCCCCTTTCCGGATTTTAAAAAAAAAAAAACTTTTTTTTTTTTTTTTTTTTAAAAAAAATTTTCTGTTAAATAAATAAAAAAAAAAAAAAATTATATAAAAAAAAAAAATAATAAATTGACCCTAGAATTCTGTAAATCCATCTGCTGAGGAAGATCATGGAATATGATCAAAAGCTACAGAGTGAAAGATAATTCAACACATAGGGGAGTAAATGCTGCTGCACTTTGGGTTCAAGTTCAGTGAATTAACATGCTGTTCTAACATATTAATTAACTGGAAGCCTATATTATTGTGTAATAGGCCTATTAATTAGGCTAGAATACATTTATTATGAAATTAATTCATTCAAAAGTAAATAAACGGGGGAAAGACACACCAAAACACTAATAATGTGTTGCTTTCCTTGTGATTTGTTCCTTAATAAGTAAATAATGGCTAAATGTTAAAGTCAAACTAGAGAATTATTAAAAAAAATTATTTGTTATTATAAATACACCAGCATGTCTATATTTGACCGAGTAAGGTTTTAGGGTTACAATCGTTGCTGCTGCCTCCGCGCGCCGGGTACCCTCCCCGCGCCCGCTCTGATGAAATCTGAGAAGTGCCGACGACGCAGCAGCAGCAGCAGCAGCAGCGCGGTGAATGAAGCTGTCTTTGCCGCTAACGCTGCTGGGAGCTGGGAGCAGCACTCGGCGGGGACTCGTCGTGGTGTTCCCTAACTTTAGCAGTCAGCTAAAGAGACCTCCGCCAACAAACCACATGGCAAAAGTAAACAGCGGTTCCTCCGGTTGTCGAGCCATGGTGATGGCAGGAAAGTACCTGTCGAGTCCCTCACCGCCGGCGCTCACTCGGAGTTCCGGCCACCGGCAGCGGAGGATGTTCGGCCCACAGCGCCGCATGGCGAGCTCTGACGCGGCTGGCACAGGAGGAAAGACCGCGGCTTTGGCCCAGCAGGAGCACCTGGGGTGCTTCTCCGCCTCAGACCGGCATGTGTTGGCCAACCGGAATTTGATATACCGCGACGTGAAGGCTTTCCTCAATGAAGTCGGCGGAGACCCACGGGAGGCTCGGTACTGGCTGACCCAATTCCAGAGAGCGGCTTCAGCTCAGTCTCCTTTTGCCGTACTGGAGGTATGTCACGGTAAACTTTTCAAACGTCATAGAAGATGATGAAACTTTTGTCTCAGATGAAGTCACATTATAAATAAATAAATAAGTATAAATACATATAAATGAGTATAAATAAATAAATAAATAAATACATGTTAAGAAACTGATAATAGCCTAAATAAAATTATGTATTATGCATTAAATGTAACTTTATTAAACACAAGAAAGCTGACAGGACATCTGTGACAGCTGATGTGCTGACCAAATGAAGTCTGTTTTGTACTGAGACAGTCCTAACTAACTAACTAACTAACTAACTAACTGTCTCTGTCTCTCCCAGGTGGACAGCTCGGTGTTCGACAGCAGGGAAATGGTTCAGAGGCTGTCCTTCGGGCTCTCCTTCCTGCAGAGGATGGATATGAAGCCTGTGGTGGTGATGGGCCGGTCAGAACGAGAAGAGACCGGGCCCAAGGAGCCGGTGGCGGGGTCTCATTGCACCCGAGGGCTTGTAGAGAGGAGCCAGCAGCTGACCGAGGCTTTGCAGCAGCACTCGGCTACCGTCCTGCCGCTGTTCTCCGCTGAGTCCTTCCTGCTGCTGCATGAAGCCCCACGTGGAAGCAGGTTAGGATTGATACGTATCATTTACGTATTTTGTCACTTTTCAAAGTAAATATTCTAAAAGCTGCCGTATTATTACAGCAGAGATTAGAGAGCTGAATGCTGTAGGTGTTTAGTGTTTCACTAAGGAACTGATAAAATGTTCATTAGTGGATTTGTGTCAGTTAAAGACGTAAAAAACTGAAATAAAACTGAAACAAGAAATAAAAGTTTCTTTTTCTTCAACTTTGACCAGTGTTGGTCAAACGGAAACCTAATGAACCTCAACTTTATTCAACTTTATTCAACTTTATTGTCCACAAAGGGAAATATTTCTTAACACAACAAAACAATAACACAACTCAAGGTAGAGGAGATGAATCTGTTATACATGTCAACAGATCTATCCTTGACACCTTCAGACAAAGCATGTGGGTGGACCTTGAATTAGAATTATTTTATCAAGCTGCTATGAATGACTGTTGTGTGACTCACAGTTTGGCTAGGGTTAGGCAACAGACTCCTTGTTAGGTTTAGGAAAGTATCGTGGTTTGGGTTAAAAGTCGGGGTAGTGCGTTTTGGCTGCAGCGGTGCAGGGCGACAGTGGTGTTGAGAAGTTGAGGCGGCCGCATTCAGACAGGATCAGGTAGGGATGCACAATAACTTTTTTTTAAAACCGATACCGATAACCAATAACTTTCAGCTCCTAAAGGCCGATACCGATAACACACACACACACGTTATTATGACAACGTCACTTGAACGCAGCATTCACTGCAGGCCATTCAGGTCTCATAGTGGGAGCGGGGCACTGCCGTACTGATAAAATTATAAATGTTATCGGGGGTATTCGTCATGATATGGGACTTATCGGAATGGAGAATTTCCTAGGATCAGGTGCTGCAGGGTTGTGCAGCAGTGTGTGTGTGTGTGTGTGTGTGTGTGTGTGTGTGTGTGTGTGGGGGGGGGGGGACTAAACATGGACTAAACTCTGATACTAACGTCCTTCTCCTGTCCCCTGTAGTGCCCCACCCTCCATCACCGTGGACACCAGCCTCCTCCAGTGGAGCCTGGACTGCGGGACAATCCCACTGGTTTGTCCGGTGGGGAGGGATGGGCGAGGTTGCTCAGTGATGTTGGACTCAACGGAGGTGACGGCAGCTATTTCCCGAGCTCTGCAACCGCACAAAGTCATGTTCCTGAACAACTCAGGAGGCCTCCGCAGCCAAGAACACAAGGCACGACAGTGTGCTAAAACACCTCTTATGTAAAGTTACCATTGTCAGGTTTGTACGCATAGTGTATGCAGAACCTCCCCTGAACGTTTTGTGTTTGCACTACAGGTACTGGACACAGTGTCGCTGCCTAGTGACCTGCCCAGTCTGTCTACGGCGGCCTGGCTGAGGCCTGTAGAGCGGCGCAGAGTGACCACCATAGCCAGGCTGCTCAATCAGCTGTCGACTGAGTCCTCTGCGGTGATCACCTCCGCTGACACGCTGCTCACCGAGCTGTTCAGCCACAGAGGTGAGATGCACGCATGCGCGGAGAGCTGTCTATTTTAAGGTGTAACCTAAGAGAGCTGGCCCTCATATGTATGTGTGTGCACACGTGAGTAGGCGGTTTTGACCAACCGACAGTGATTAACATGAGTTTGTATCTAAATATGATTACTATAATTGCTTGTTTTTTCTCTCTGTGCTTCTGGCTCAGGCTCTGGGACTCTCTTTAAAAACGGAGACCCCATACACCGGTAAGTACTCATCACGTGTACATGTATGGAATGTGACCCACAACCCTACATTCACGTCATAATCCAAATCACCTCTTTAAAAGGGTCAAGTTGCCTTCAGTTTCACAAGTTTAAAAGAACAGACTGCATTTTATCTCATGCGAGTGTCTGTGTGTGTGTGTGTGTCTGTGTGTGTGTGTGTGTGTGTGTGTGCAGGTACAACTCTCTGGATGAGATTGATGTAGAGCGTCTGCTAGCTCTCATTAATAAGTCGTTCGATAAAACTCTGAGACGAGACTACATCGACTCTCTGGAAGGACGACTGCACTCCATCTACCTCTCTGAAGGGTTAGTGCAACTATTCCAGGGAAGATTGCGTAAAACACAGTTGGCTTCCTGCCCACGGGTGTATGTATGTCAGATATATGAATCTAAACCCAGCGATCCTCCTTCCCTCCTCTTGTTCTTCCCTCCAGCTACAGCGCGGCAGCCATCATCACCATGGAGCCGGTGAACAACGGCACTCCCTACCTCGACAAGTTTGTAATCAGCAGCAGTAAACAGGGTCAGGGCACCAGCCACATCCTGTGGGAATGTATCAGACAGGACCTGGGCAAACTGTTCTGGAGGTCCAGGGCCACCAACAGGATCAATCCCTGGTGAGACACATACACATTTGAAGTTTTCATGTTGGTGTATACATTAACATTAATTTGACATTCAAACCACACATTCATCACCTCAAACTGGGAGTATATCCATTTACAAGTGCTTAGAAACCTTAGAAGAATAAGACAAGTGCTAGCAAGGGTTGGCAAGATGTAGATTTTAGCTTTTGGCAGAAGATGAGCCCATTCCACTGACCACTGAGTTCTCTGGCTGAACATCCAGAGTCAGCGCAAGGGTCAGCGCCAGCGGGTAGCATTTTGACTATGATCAACTCAAGGAAGTCTAGGATTCCTGACCCTCCAGAAGTTCAGAAGCAGGCCGTAGAAAACCTGACTAATGCATAACTTTGAAATGTGTAGACGAGACAATGGCTAGGCCTAGTCAGACACAGCTGACAGCACACTGGTAGAAATTGCCACACAAATAAATCAATAAATCAAATGATCAAGGTCACACAAGTGAAGTCACAACACAAAAGAATATACTGTACCTGGCACGAGATGAAGATCAAGAAACCTGTTGCTCCAGAAGTTCAGGTAAGCAACGCAAACTCTGACAGTTGTGCATCACTAACTATATTAAGCCTTCCAGTTAAGATCTGCAGTGTAATTGTAGACTTTTCTGGCATATTCCGGTTCCGTTCCAGGTTCTCTGAGCTTACCTCGGAACTCGTTTCAACAAGAGGAAACTGTACTTACAGAATTTACACAGAAATAACATAATGCTGCCTAAAGTTTAAATAAACTATTCACCACTAGATACATTTAATATGTTGTCAGAAATAACATTTAATGTGGTTAAAACAGCTGCTGTGTCAGGTGTATTAACTAGGGATGTTTCTGACTCACAAATACTGGAATGTAGACTTGTCAACTAGTCTAAAAAGTAAGAAAACACTCAGAAAACAGTCGAAATTGAGCAAAATTTAAAGACTATAAACACAGAAACCACGCACCATCCAGTCAGGCTCACAAGTTACTCAAGAATTACATCTGGTATATCCTGTCACACATTCCACATGTTTATTACGTTATATGTATTATTTATTTACATTATAGGCATTTAAATGTCAGTGAACATATGACTAAAAAATATCTTCATGCTGGACAATCCTGTGAGAGATTATGAAGAAAATAAAGATGCTGTTGATGTTATTAGATGACTTAAACTTCATACATGATGCTTTTAG
The DNA here is from genome assembly GCA_946959425.1 of Argyrosomus regius. Classification (NCBI taxonomy): domain Eukaryota; kingdom Metazoa; phylum Chordata; class Actinopteri; family Sciaenidae; genus Argyrosomus; species Argyrosomus regius. The sequence goes on along the minus strand of OX336897.1, from coordinate 25,204,008 downwards.
AGTTTTTATTATAGATTGTTGATTATATGGTGTGTAATGACGTAAAGGTACAGTCACTGTTACAGCTAACACAACGATAGCTAACTAAACATCACCTATCAGTCAGCATACAGAGTGAGACTGGCAGGGTTTTTATAATGTGATTTAACGTCACCGTAACTCACCATACTCTGGGTTATAAGTATTTCTGGTGTAGCAAGGGTAGCAATATTTAATTGACTAGTCGACTAGTCATCGCACTGGGCATTAAAGATGAGACATTTCTTTCAAAATACATTAAATATGTTGAAAATAGTTGCTGAAAACACGACTTTGAACGATGTATTACTGAAATATGGAGTTAGATGTTCAAACAGTTTTTCACCAGTTTTCAGTTCAGGATTTTGTGGGCGGTCCTTAAAGGGTGGCTCGATGACACGCTGAGGCCACCCTGAGCATACCCCAAGCCCCCACAGTCCTGAAGCTGAGAATTCATTTTTACCTGATTTTGACACCTGATTTACACTTTACACTGACTTTAAATCACCTGAAAACTACATTAGGCTGAGAATACAGACCTCGAAGCACACTTGTCAGTTATAACTCGGACCACTGATGTAGAGTAGAGCGGATCGTTAATCCTGTGTGTTTTTGTGCCATTTTTACAACAGGATGTGACATTTGCAATGTGAGACAGCAGAATTGAGACTTCATCTAATCTATGCTGTTACACAAATGGCTTTACCAAACTATGTTTTATTATTTATTTCTATTTTTAACGTGATAATTAACTGCTAAAATGTTAATTTTGTTAAGAACAGTTCATTTGTTTATTCAAAGGATCCCATTCTTCATAGTTTTCGTGATCGAAATAGGGCTGTTAGTCTTGTTACATTCATTTGAAATAAACAAAGAAATCTGATGTGATTGTCCTGTCTGTCTGTCTGTCTGTCTGTCTGTCTGTTGTCTGCCTGCCTGCCTGCCTGTCTGCCTGTCTGCCTGTCTGCCTGTCTGTCTGTCTGTCCAGGTACTTTAAACATTGCGACGGCAGCTTTGTTAATGGCGTGTGGACCGTCTTCTGGTTCGGCCTGACAGACATCAGAGATTCCTACGGGCTGGTGGAGTACGCCAAGAACCTCCCTGATTCTTTCCACGCCTCCTCCATCTCCACCTCCCAGCAGCCCCCGACACCCACCGCCGGATCCTGAGTCGTCTCCTCTCAGCCACTGGTTGTGTGGATCTTTAACTGCGGAGGGTTGTTTGCGCTGTACTTCTTTCAGCTCCGAGGCTCTGAGAAGTTTCTTTTTTGTTCAGCCTTGGAGCTGTGGACTTTGTTTTCTCACTTTTGCTCTGACTGGACTTTTTTTGTTCTGGGTTTTTTGGGTGTGTTGAAACTTGAGAGCCAAAGGTGCAGTGAGAATTTCATACTTGCAATATTGTGACAAGCTATAAATCATCCTCTATTTATAAGGTCAGGGTTAACTCCAAGCATTCTAGTGATTAGGGTTGAGGGTGTCTTTCCACTCTGCTGACAGAAACACTCACACTAAGGTTGCATAATTTAAAAAGGCAATGTTTACCGTTTATTTTTGTGTTATTTTTCTTTGCACACTCAAAAATAGTCCTACGTTGTAACGGGAACCAGGAAATCTGTTTTCAGCATGATTACTGTACTGCGTGCCTTTACAAACACAGCCAGGTGCTGTGACGCCAATACCTGACCATGACGAGTCCTCTGCTCAGCCTCTGAAAACAGTTGCATGATGGTTTCTGTGGCTCTGTAGGGAGAGTGTTTTTAGTCCTAAATTTACCTTGGACACTTGATAAATACGGGTCCAGATCTGACATGTGTTAAGGCATTACATTTTTTTATATATATGATAAGCTTAGAATTTTTTTTCCATTAACAGTAATAACTTTAAGAAGGGTTAGAAGATGTTAGAGTGTTTTTTGTTTATTTTATTTTGAAATTTTAGCCTGAGAATACGGATTTTACTGTCAGGCTGTTTTCCATGATATGTGATATTCCTGGCAGATTTAATGATCTGCTGGTCAGATGGTGGAGGTCAGTGCAATTTTGTTTCTGATCTGTGGATCAGCAGTGTTTACACAAGCAAGTTGTGCAACTGTGTGCACACCTAAAGCCTGTACGCCTTTGTGGAAGAGGAAGTTTGGCAAAAACATTCAAAAAATAAACCTGGACGCGTCAACCAGAACTGTTTTTGCATTTTGTTTATCTTTTTTCAAATGTGTGTAGGTGTGTCTGTGTGAATGTTATCCATTAAAACCTTATATCACAGGCTGCAGTTGGTGAACACGTGAAAGAAGTGAAATACAGTTGGACTGAACAGGACTTCCCAAATCACCAGTAAGTCAAAATGTTCATTAGCTTCCATTTCATGGGATATTTTTTCAAATGATGTGTTTGTTAGGGCGTTTTCACACCAGGATGGTCCGGGGAATTTCACCCCTTCCCCTCCGATCCCCTTTAGTTGGCTTGTTTACAACAACAAACAATGGAGCAACACCAAATTTAGTCGGCGTTTAGACAGGGACAGGCAAAACTGACACCAGCGGCTTTTTTCAATTCATTTCAGTGGGGGTTGTGTGTTTCCACGCCGGCAGCCCGCAACACGGGTTGCCGCAAAAAACGTCGCCGGCAACCGGCAAGAGAAGTTGAGCCAGATTCAACCTTTGGGAAAACGGAGCCCCACGTCATGCTCCACAAGCCAATCAGACACTCAGATCAAACCTCCACAGACAGCCTGAAATGTCTCTGAAGCAGAGACTATTCATGTGGATTCATGAACTAAACTCTGATAACCTACCTGTGTGTGTGTTCTCACTTTATTTCATGTACCAGCTTCTAAATCTGAGTCCGACTCGCAATTTACGCCACAAAATATAATGACACGAAGAAGTTTAATTTGATTTGTGTCCGATGATTAGAGAGAGAGAGAGAGAGAGCTTTGGTAGAGGGACATAGAGTAACAACACAGCGAGCACCGGCCTCGATAAAGCTGTCAATCATTGTTTCACAGCGGTTACATTCAGCACGTATAGACACACCCACGGCAACCCACCTCAGCTCCCCTCACCCCCCCACCACCACCGCACTTCCCCACCACCGGTTGCCGGTTTCCCTGTCCCTGTCTGAACGTGGCCTTATGCAGTCTTGGGGTTTCTGTTTTTACTTTGGTGTTCAAACCTATTTGGTTTTTCACAAGAAGCTGTCGAGTATGAGCAGCAGGCGAGGTGAATCTGGTTAGTATACTGTTGTATGCAGGATCATTTGGACCATTTATCAAAATCACACTAATAATAACCCTGAAAGCTTTAATTTAGCTGACCTATTGTATTTGATTAATACCATTTGAACATGTGTGTGTCTTTGGGTTAATTGTATTACATGCTATCATTGATGAACACACTTTTAAATAGCTTAGGTTTAAAGAAAAATCAAGGCCTTGGTTCTTTACAGAATTATCCATGACTCAAGGCAAGGGACAAAGCGACTCTATTGGCTGACTTTCAGACAACTCACAAACACAGAATACATCTTTATCTCTTACAATTAAGTCCAAATTTTAGTAAATTTAAGAAATCCTTTATATCTGTTCCTTCTTGTGGTACACCCAATGACTGCTTCTTAAATAATGCCATGCAACACACTGTTGCTGAAAATCATCTTTGGTTCATGTGTCCTCCTGCATTAAAGATATCTTTATTGTCATTGTGCAAACATACAACGAAATTCAAGTGCACTCAAGAAATGGGCTCAGCATAGAATAAAAAAAGATAATAAAATAAGTAATAAATAGGAAATAAATATTCTTCTCCCATTTCACGTCACACATAAATTGTGTTTCTCTCATTCATGCCAATGCATGCAGTTAAAAAGATCATTATTTTGCTTTCAGCACAGAGATGGCTTTGGGATACAAACTGTTCAGGAATCTTGTGGTGCATGTTTTTTATAGACCTGCAGCGTTTCTTGGAGGGTAACAGTTCAAACAGGTGATGGCAGGGTGGAATGAGTCAGGATGGTGTTTGTCTTTTGCAGGTAGCAGGAGGCACAATTTAAATTAATGTTACATCCCTTATCACAAACTGTGATGGCTCTCTTTATGCAGATGATACTGTTCTGTATTGCTTTGCTGATACTGCACACTCAGCCACTGAAATCCTACAACAAGTCTTTGACAAATTACAAGATGCACTTTGAAATCTTGTCTTTGTCCTGAATTTGTTAAATGTTTAAATGTCTGAATAAATAAATAAAATTGAATTGAATTGAATGCAAGTAAGTATATACTATTCTCTTGAGCCTAAATTCTCAATTAACAGTAAGAAGCGTATAATTAGTTATTCTACTTATTTTACTCATTGCATCTTGTATGAAAACGTTGGGTGGGAATCCCTAACAGTAAAACATGAGTCATTATTTCCTCATTTAAGTGATTGGGTAATATTTAAAAGTCCTACTTCTAGTTTTTGTGATGTATATATCTGAAACACTTCACAACAACAGACTTACAACTCAACACACTTTATAATCACTGTAGATCAATGATTATAGAGTGCTCTGTTCGTGAATGTAACTGTGTTGTTGTTGTGATGTACTTGAGTAACTTCCAGGTTCCTCCTCCTTGTCTTTGCCTTGGCTTGTCAGGTGTTCTAACATGTCACAGATTTAAACCCTTGAGCTGGAGGAGGAACCGTAAACAAGACCTCAGACTGGAAAGAAAGGTACTGTTTTCTCACTTACTGCTTTCACAGAATAACCGAGAGATAGCAGAGGCTTTGGTGTCTGTCAAATCCCCTGCACAGATAGCTTGTTTTAAAGTATTTGGTCTTCATTCACACATAGTTCTATCATTCAGAGTAAAACTACAAAAAGTCAAGTGTGTGGCAAGATTTGTAACTGGATTTACCTGTTTGTTCACTGTCACTCTTTCTTCTGTGCTGCCGTATATCAAAGCAATAGTTTGCTATTCTGGGAAATATGCTGTTTTGCTTTCTTACACTTACTCTCTCTGCTCTTGCTCTGTCTGACAGTAACAAAATCCACCAACCAGCTTCTTTAAAGCTCACTATTATATTAAGTCTTGTTTGTTTAATCTGAACAAAAACTTAAATGTAAAAAAAAGGGTCAGGCAACCAAAGAAGAATCAGGAAGTGGCTGCACATAAAACCTCAATTTACTGTTTTTACTCTTTGGTTTGGGAGGGGGGATTAGTCCATATGGAAATTAGTCGCCCTTAAAATGATTACACTGTCTTGCTATGAACAGCCGAAGAAAGGCTAGCTATCAAGCCACGCCACTGCACCCGAATTAATTACAAATTCGATTTTAGGATTTTCACAATAAAATGACAGGGCATGTGTAACTTGCTGTTGGCGGAGATCATCATTTGGGCTGAAATATTTCAGAAGCCAGCTCTTAAGTCTGAAACTGTGCAGTAATGATGAATCTCTCTTGATACTCTTGTATAATGCTGATCTGTGAGGTCCTCTGAGGCTGTCAGTGATGAATGGTGATAAATAAACTTCTCTCTCTCTCTCTCTCTCTCTCTCTCTCTCTCTCTCTCTCTCTCTCTCTGTCTTTAGTCTACTTCCACTCATTTTTTTTTTTTACTTCACTGTAGATAATGTAGTTATAGTTTACCATACGGACATACACTCTTCTGTAACACACTTCGATATGTAATATACTGATGTGTAATATGTTGCCAGTTTGATTATTTTGATGTTGCCTGTTTGATTCACTCTTTTTTTCATTTTCATTCTAAGCTGACTGCTGCTGCCACAAAGAGCTACAAACGTTTCAGAGCCACCGTTCAAGCCGGCAGGTGGTCAGTATTCAGTTCTCAAGAGATAGATTTACAGTGGACTGTTCCTTTAAATATGCCGATATACATAACTTTAGGTCAGGTTTCAAGATTATGTTGTAACTAAGCAAGGATCATTTTTCCTAAAAATAAGTAATTAACTTATATAAGTAACTAACCTGACTGAACCTGTCTAAAATAACATAACATAATATAACATAACAGGTAAAATATATGTTGGGTTATTAATTGACACTGGTATTACAGCAAGAAGAAACCATGGCAACACCCGCTGAGCTGCTGGAAACGTTGGAAGACTTGACAGATGAAGAGTTTAAAAAGTTTAAATGGTTCCTGCAGCAGGCTGAGCTCTTGGAAGGCTTCCCTGCAATCTCAAAGAGCCAATTACAGAATGCAGACAGGATGGACACCGTGGATGAGATCAAAGAAAACTACAACAAAAATGCAGTGGAGGTGATCATCAAAGTTTTGAAGTTGATCAAAAAAAATGACTTGATGCAGCGTTTATTGAACCTCAACTCAACATCCAAAGGTAAGTAGGAGGCAAACACATAAATACATAAAAGTTATAAGTTATAAATGCAGTGTTGTGAGTTATACTGGGATACCACCTGTAACTAGAGATGTTTGCATACCAATTTTTCCAATCCAATATGTACGATCCAATAAGTGTGAAACCTGTTTACTACTAAGCCTACATGATTGTTAGCATTTTTGTATGGCCTAGTTCAGGTTAAAACATATTCAAATACATATAGAGAATGAATATCATAGAACTTTCTTTTAATATCTAGTTTGACAGTCAGTCAAATTGGTGAGTCAAATTAGCCAACTCTGGTTAACATTACACTACTGGAAATCCACTCTTTTTTGCGACTCAAGTTGCCAGTGCTTAGTGGCAGCACAGCGCACTTGACCCACCCTACTCTGCCTCTGATTGGCTAGTACGTATTGCCTTCTTTGGTTTGGGTTGGTTAGGGCTGGGGCCGCATTGCTTCTGGTGAAATTACATCCATTGTGTAGAATGGCCATTTATTAATATTTATTATTTCAATAATATTTATTAAGCCATTTGGGTGATTAGGGAGATTAGCAGGATAAACCAATCGTCATTGTAGGGCAGGTCATGACTTTGCCTTCCTGAGAAAAAAAGGCGCACCTGTACCAATTGGCCTCAAAACACCATCAGCATCAGCCCAACCATCAGAATCTTAAATTTGATCCAATCTGTAAAACAAGGTTTAAGGGATTAGGTTGGTTGCATGAAAGTCTGTTTTCAGAAATTATAGGTTATGCTGAATAGGTAATGTAGAGATATAAATGTGTTTGTGCCTTTCTCCACTAAATAGCATATCTGTTGATTATTTTTTCAGAGACTCTCACTGATTGCCAGCTTAAACTAAAATCCAACCTGAAGAAGAAGTTTCAACATTTGTTTTCGACAAAATCTGGAAAGTATATGTTGATGAATGAAATCTACACTGAGCTCGATATCACACAGGAAAAGTCAGGAGCAACCAGCAAAACAGTTAATTTGGAACACACTATCAATATAGGAGACCTCTTTGAAGCCTTACCTGGCCAAAATGGATCAGTTAGAACATTAATGACAAAAGGAGTGGCTGGTATTGGGAAAACAGTCATGACACAGAAGTTTGCCCTAGATTGGGCTGAAGACAAAGTCAACAACAACATACAGATCATATTTCCAATCACTTTCCGAGAGTTGAATTTGATTAAGGAGAAAACATACAGCTGGGTGGGCCTTCTTCATCACTTCTTTGCTGATACCAAAGAAGCAGGAATATCTGCTTTTGATAAACTCCACATTATGTTTATCCTTGATGGTCTGGATGAGTGTCAACTTTCTTTGGACTTCCACAACAATGAGATCCTGGCTGATATCACTGAATCAGCTTCAGTAGACGTGCTGCTAACAAACCTCATCATGGGGAAACTCTTCCCATCTGCCTGCCTCTGGATAACCACATCACCTGAGGCAGCCAGTCAAATTCCTTCAGGGTACATTGACATGGTGACGGAGGTGAGAGGCTTCACTGATCCAAAGAAGGAGGAGTACTTCAGGAAGAGATTCAGGAATAAGGAGCTGTCCAGCAGAATCATCACACATGTTAAGTCATCACAAAGCCTCCACATTATGTGCAACATCCCAGTCTTGTGCTGGATCACAGCAGCAGTTCTGGAGGATGTATTGAAAACCAGTGACAGAAGAGAGCTTCCCAAGACCTTGACTGAGATGTATATCCACTTTCTATTAGATCAGTCCAAACTGGCAAATGTCAAACATCATGGAAGAGCTGAGACAGATCGACTCTGGAACCCTGAGACCAGCAAGATGGTTCTGTCTCTGGGAAAACTTGCTTTTGAGCAGCTGCAGAAAGGCAATCTGATCTTCCATGAAGCAGATCTTATGGAGTGTGGCATTGATATTAGAGCATCTACTGTGTTCTCACAGATCTTTAAAGAGGACCGTGGGCTGAACCAGGACAGACTTTTTAGCTTTGTCCATTTGAGCTTTCAGGAGTTCTTTGCTGCTGTTCATGTCATCGTGTCATTCATCAACTCTGGTGTCAACCTCTTGTCTGAAGATCAGTCAGCCTCCCAACAGTCTGTGCTCATCACAGAGCAATGTGCAGTAAAACACCTCTTCCAGAGTGCAGTCAACAAGGTTTTACAGAGTCCGAATGGACGTCAGGTCTTGTTCCTCCGCTTCCTCACTGGCCTCTCGCTGCAGAAAAATCAAGCACTTCTTCAAGACCTATTGAAACAATCAGGGAGTAGCTTACAGAACAACCAGGACACAATCCAGTACATCAAAGAGAAGATCAGGGAGAATCCCCCTCCAGAGCAATGCATCAACCTATTTCACTGTCTCAATGAGCTGAATGATCATTCTCTAGTGGAGGAGATCCAACAGTACCTCAGTTCAGGTAGTCTGTCTACAAAAAACCTGTCTCCTGCTCAGTGGTCAGCTCTGGTCTGCATCTTACTATCATCAGACAATGAGTTGGATGTGTTTGATCTGAAGAAATTCTCTGCTTCTGAGGAAGGTCTTCTGAGACTGCTGCCAGTCGTTCAAGCTTCCAGTTTATCTTTGTGGGTGTACTTACTTAACTTAATGTACATATTATTACATACTGTATATACATACTGTCAATGTTTTATTTTCATTATCTTGTTCATTCTTTTTCTGGCTAATTCTTCCACAGACTGAATGGCTGTAAGCTGTCTCAGACAGGTTGTAAAGCTCTGGCCTCAGTTCTTAGCTCCAAGTCTTGTAATCTGAAAGAGCTCGACCTGAGTTACAACACTGGGCTTCAGTCAGGTGTCCAAAAGCTCACAGATGGCTTGAAGAGTCCACAATGCAAACTGGAGATACTCAGGTCTGCTGGTTTGTTTCAAGATTTTATTTTACATCACTTTGTCATATTGATTTGCTTCTGAATTTTTGTGTTTTGTGTTTAGAACTTGGTCCAGTATATGAAAAATCGAAATGGATAGATTGCCATGAAATTTGGTAGATGTTCATGTTCCCCATATAAAATTAGCATGAGCCATAAAATATGGGCTGATATATGTGCCACCAGAAACTGAATCTGAATAATTTATATTTGAATTTGAATTGCTTAACTTGAATAATTGCATTAAAAAACTGAATTTGAATCACATAATTTGAATTTGTATTGTTGAATTTGAATCATTGCATTGAAAAACTGAATCTGAATTGTAATTTGCAATTGAATTTATTCGTTTGGAACTGAACATTCAGTTCTCACAATTCAAATTCAGTTCTCAAAATTCAATTTCAATTTTCTGTGACAAACATCCGGGTAGTTGAGGCAGAGCAATCGAGCTCAGATACACAGGACGTGTCCCACTGCCACTGACCTGCCACGGCAGTTGCCGGTTTCTGGGGCAGCTGCCACTGCCTTAGCGGTGTCTGGGGCAGTTGTCACGGCAACTGCTGCTGTTATGGGCATCTGTTTTTAATTTTTATTTTATAAAACAGTCATCAGTGTTGTATTAGACTCGTTGGAAGTAGCGTTTCTATTATGTGATTTCTGCATTAATTTGGGACGTTTTCTTAATTAATCTCTCAACTGATCTCTCGTTTGGCTCTCAGCGGAGGCGGTCGCATTTCTCTCCCTCTCCTCTCCCTTATCTTCCCTGCTTATGCTCCTCTTGTCTCGTCTAGTCTACTGTTTTATTCTTTGAGAGACTCTCTCTGCACTGCTCTCCGAACCAAAATCATGGATTTGATCAGCTGGTCTCTGAACGCAATTGACACCATCTTCTCGACGAGAAGCTTGGGTTCGGGGGAACCTGACTGTCCTGACGGAACGTTTGCTGCCGGCTGCACGATGGACTCGTGGGAGAGGTGGAGGGTCGTGTGCCTGGCAGCTCTTTCTGTGGAGGACGTGGAAGACATCTACCTATTCGGAACCATGATTACAGGTCTTTTGCTGATTGGATTAGGCGCTGGCCTGGTTTATTGAGAAATTCAGAAAATCGTGGCAGCTGTCCAAGGCCCCTTCAGGCTGCCCGTAATGATTGAGGCGGTGGGCAGAGCTGCCAGCACTCAGACTGTGGCTACAAACCGCATTTTGGATAACATCATGGAGAAGCTTGCGGCTTTGGACAGGAAAATGGATCGTTTCGATGACCAGAATGGACACAGAGAGTAGCCGTGCATATTGGAATGCGGCTACTCGCCCCAAACCTAAACAATCTTATCTGTTTTCGGCCTCCTCAACCAGCACTGGCCTCGGCCAAGGCCGCTGCTGGAACAACAACTCCCCTGGCAGAACGCTGCATTGAGACGCTCTTGCACTCCTCCCCCACTCACACAGACACCTGCTGATTGTTGACTCTGTCTGGGACGCCAGGCGAAGGCGACTCTCAAGGCCTACACAGACACAAACATTTACACAGATATGCACCCCCACCCCCCCTACCCATCCAACGCCTTCGCCGCTTTGTACCCCTCAGTGTGGCAAGCGGGTCTGTGACCAGCACCGACATGGCTGTAGGACCGGATGGCTGCTTGTCTATACTGGGTTACCTCTACCCCCCTTACCTACCTTGTTGCAAGTCATGAGTTTTTATGTTGTAAGGTGTACTGATTTACGTGCTTATGTTGCTGAGGTTGCTGATGTTGCTGAGGTTCCACACTGTACTCCCTACAGGAGCACAGTCTGGGGGTTGCTTTTTTTTCCTCCCCTCTCCCCCATGTATGCTGTACTTCTCTTCTCCTGCTCTGTCTCCCTGTCCTGTCTAACCCACTATCATATGTATGTATGTATGTATGTTATGTATATGTACGGACAGGTTGATGGTCATTTCGCTGGTACTTGTGACTAGTGACAATAAAAGCATTCATCATCAACTGCTGCCGCTGTGTGGGCCAGCTGCCACTGAAATGCCGCTGTGCATGTGTGTCATGAACTTAATTTTTCCTCTAAAGAAATGGTTTCCAAACTGTGCAGTCTATTGTCAATAGACTGATTAAAAATTGTGGAGTGGGGGAAATGAACTTTTTTTGGCCTCTGAAGGGGGGCAACTGCGTTCAGGGCACCTCAGTGATGGTAATGACGGAGTGCTGCTCTTTCACTTTCTCCCTCTGCCAACTTCTCACAATATGCTAATGTGCTAATGTGTGTGTGTTTTTTATCAGATTGCATTGATCAAAACTTATTTTTAGTGTTTGCTTTATTCTTCTTCAGGCTGAAAGGCTGTGATCTGAATTCTCTGAGTTGTGAAGCTCTGTCTCCAGTTCTCAGCTGCCAGTCCTCCTGTCTTAGAGAGCTGGACCTTACCAGCAACAACCTGGAGGATTCAGGTGTGAAGCAGCTCTCTGTGGGGCTGGAGAGTCCACACTGTAGACTTGAAATCCTCAGGTTAGCCAGTCTTATGACTAAGCACACGAACATCTGTTACTGTAATGTTTGTAAAGCTTGTAAATTCTGTCTCATTGAATAGAAGGCAGGCATTTTAATGTTGATCTTGATTCTTTTTTTTTTTTTAGGTTGATTGGCTGTTCACTGACGTGGAAAGGCTGTGATGCTGTGGCTTTTTTCCTTAACTCCCAGACCTCCCGTCTGACTAACTTGGATCTGAGTATGAACAACCTGCAGGATTCAGGAGTGCTGGTGTTCAGTTCTGGACTGGAGAATCCACACAGTAAACTGGTGACTCTCAGGTCAGTCACTTTAATTTGGTTGATATAACGGCTTCTGGCACTTTTACCTGCAGGTCCCAAAAGGTGTGCCTACTGATACTGATACTGAAGCTGTGCTTCTGTGGAGATAAATGTCTCTGCAAACCTGAGAAGGTTGTTATGAGTAATCATGGGAATGAAAACCAGAATTCTGGTTCAGAATTCATGGGGATCATTCGCCAGAGGGAAAAAAGAAAATAATGACACAATTTTCAGCAAGATATTTAAATGTAACAGGTCAGAGCTGTGAGATACGACAAGATGTAAACTGGTGTCAGTTTCTCAGGAGAATACACAGAGTAAAACAAAATAGTTAATATATAGTTGAAGGTTTAAGAGTGTAATGGATACATTTTCCACCACAATTGACACAGCTGTTTTAGAACTGACTGAGAGAGAATTAATTAACACTTCTGCTGAACTCTATATATATTTGCATTTTGCAAAAATACAAGGTGTAATTGGAAACACCCATACAGTGTGAGCCTGAATGTAAAATGATCATAAATATAAAGAATAATTATACAAAATGTAAAAAAATCAGTAAAACATAAGAAATAAAATAATCACCAGATTTAAAGCCAAGGAATAGTTATAATTTTTCTTTATATTAACAATAATAGACTCGAGCAAGACTCACTGCTTTAACACATACAGCCTGTCCTTCTATGCAGATGAATTTAATATTTTAATACCTTGGAAACCTTTCAGAACAATTTACATTATTAACAATTGATTCCTACTCCTACTTCAAATCAAGATATTTTATAAAATCACTGCGATAAAACATGAACAAGCATTATTGTGTACATTCTGTAATAAGGAAGAGAAAGACCACATTCATTTTTCTACTGTCTGTAGATTAATATCAAAAAGGCTGCCCAACATTTATTTTGAATTTACACCCATAAAAATGATGTTGGAGGGTTCTGGAAACAATGTCCTCAGATAATTATTAGAATTATTCCATTAATATAAAATAATTATATTTAAAGCTGAATGGTACAGTCATACTGATTATTTTGATTTACTGAATGGATCTTATTAACTTTGTTTTGACTTTAATTTGCATACTCTTCCATCGTGTCATCATTGTTGTGTGTATTGTGTATGTATTATCTGCCTGTATTCAATAAATACTTTTTTTAAAAACAATTTATTCTTATGTTTGTTCTTCAGACTAAGTTCATGTGACCTGACAGAAAAAAGCTGTGAAGTTCTGGCCTCAGTGCTCACCTTCCAGACCTCCAGCTTGAGGGTGCTGGACTTGAGTCACAACAACCTGGAGGATTCAGGAGTAAAGTTCCTGTCTGCTGGACTGGAGAGTCCAAACTGTACACTGAAAACTCTCAGGTCAGCAAAGATTTTTTTTTAAAATTTCAAATAATATTTTAAATATTTGAGTTTGCAGAGAGAGTCTATTTTTCATCATCCTATTTTTATCTAGCTTGAGTCACTGTAAGCTGTCAGAAAGGAGCTGTGAAGCTCTGGGCTCAGCTCTCAGCTCCCAGACTTCTAGTCTGAAAGAGCTGGACCTGAGTAACAACGACCTGCAGGATTCAGGAGTGAAGCATCTTTCTGCAGGACTTGAGAGTCCTCAATGTAGACTGAAAACTCTCAGGTTAGAACAAATTCCCATTGACATGAATGCTCCCTCACATACAATACTGTACACAAGTTTGGAATCACTTATATCGACATTTCTTCTTCATTCTTTTATTTAATCTCTGTTTTAACTGACAAAATCATCAAATGTATATTTTACACTTGAAATAATAAATAAAACATTTAAGCTTCCATTTCATTGATTGTATAACAGAGGAGAACAGACTGTTAGAATCTAGAGCTGAAAGTGTTACTATTTTGAGTTTGTTTCTGTTTTATTTTGTAGTTCCACCTGTTTTGTTTTGTAGTTCTGTCTTGTCTCATTTTACTTCCTGTTTTGTCTCCCGCCTTTCTTGATTTGGCACCGCCCCTGATTTGTTTCACCTGTCCCTGATTAGTCTTGCCTGTCTATTTAGTTCCTGTGTTTCCTTTGTTTCCTCATCTGTCCGTTTTGTGTGTTTTTGGTTGCTTGTTGGTTTCTCTGTGTTCTCCCGGTGTTCTCTCTCTGTGTTCCAGTTCATGGTCTTTGTTTTCTGGATTATCTGCTTGGTTAGTGTTTTTGTCCTTTGGTTTTGCTCCTGTTTCTTTGTGTTTGTCTCTCACCGTTCTGTGTTGTCATTAAAGTGAGCTTCTGTGCACCTTCTACTGCCTGCAATTGGGTCCTGTCCTGAAACCCCCCCTTTCCCACATAACAGAAAGTTTTAATTAACTTTATTTAATTAACCCTTGATCATTATTGAACCACACCGACACGTTCAGCTGTGTTTTCTGATCCAAATCTAATAGCGTGTATCCAAGACCAAGCTTCTGTTTAGAAGTTCTAAGAATATCTGCACCAAAGTAACTTACAGCTTGTTATATAAGGAATACCAGTTCAGACAATATTAAATATGTATATTAGAGCAGTGGCCATTTACCTATTTTTAAACACATTTTTCATGTCAATTGTTTTCTTTTTCAAAAAGGACAAAAAAAAAGAAACCTCAACAACAAACTTTCATCACAGTTTTTAATCCTTCCAGCAGAATATCACAACAATAATTAACTTCATAGTCAAAGCAACAGTTAACTGACTGTCATTGTTAATAGGCTGTCAGGCTGCTTGGTCACAGAGGAAGGCTGTGCTTCTCTGACCTCCGCTCTGAGTGTCAACCCCTCCCATCTGAAAGAGCTGGACCTGAGCTACAACCATCCAGGAGAATCAGGAGAGAAGCTGCTGTCTGCTGGCCTGGAGGATCCACAGTGGAGACTGGACACTCTAAGGTATGGTTCTTAGGAGCAGAGGAATATTAAAATAAGATTTTATTGTTTCTTGGGCTTAAAAATAGTTTGGAAACAAGATTAGACTTGTCTTGATTAGGCTGTTGTGTAGCAGTGGTTTGACTGGTTGCTGTTACTGGGAAGTTGAGACTAAAGATTAGACTTTGATGAGTACAATGTTATCACCAATAGACATACCTGCAAAGTCTACTAAAATAAGACCCAATGTTGTGTTTTCTAGTTGTTTTGGACCACAGGGCCACCATAGATTTGCCTTTTTTTGAACAGTGTTTATTCTTTCAGAGTGGACCATGGTGGAGTGGAGAGGTTAAAACCCGGTCTGAAGAAGTGTAAGTATTTTATTTATTACTGAGAAGAAAAAATGAATAGATAAATCACTCTCTCCTTTTCTCTCCTTAACTTCCACTGTCAATGTCCTCTTCGTTCTCTTCTCCTCTGTCATTATGTCGATAGAGGCTGTTGAGCCTGGTTACATTGACCACTCATCCAGCTCTGGTTCTGGCACAACACAGACTGCTCTCTTTGTCAGGGCCTGAAAACTTCCCAGTCGTCCAAAATAACACAGTAACTTTCCCCCAGTGCTCTGAGCTCAGTCTGGACAGCCTGGCTAACAAACTGAGCTAACATTAGTTAACAGCAGCTAACGTTGGCAGCAGTTTACTTCACTGTCCTTCAGGAAACTCTGTAAATCACAGAGAGTTGAGGCGGAGCAGCCGGAGAACATCAGAGGGAAAAGCAGAAAACATTTTCTCCAAAAAATGTGATCCAGTTTCACCAAAATCAGTCAAATAGTTGGTGTTGTGTGACTTTTGAGGTCAGAGTCTGGGCTTCCTCTCCACTTACCAGCACAGCTACACAGCCATGAGTTGGCCATGATCACGTCAGCATGGTTCAGCATGGCTGTTCTCACACTGTTGTTACAGTAGACTAACTGGGTCCCACCGTTTTTGGATTGATTGTGGAGTGTAGAATATGTTGTTTATGATTAAATCATTTTCTATAAGTTCCTGCTGTGTCAACAAATTCTGACTATAACAAGTACTGCTGTGTTGTCTCTTATTCTTTCCATCAGATGCCTGTGACCTCAGGCTGGACCCAAACACAGCACACAGACAGCTTGTCCTGTCTGAAGACAACAGACAGGTGGAATGCGTGAAGGAGGAACAGCCTTATCGGTATCATCCGGAAAGATTTGATGGGCACCGACAGGTGTTGTGTAGCAATGGGTTGACTGGTCGCTGTTACTGGGAAGTTGAGACTCAGGATGGGTTTTGTATAGCACTGGTGTACAGAGGAATCAACAGGAAAGGAAGCAGTTATGCTAGCAGGTTTGGGGATAATGACAAGTCCTGGAAGCTGGTATGCTATAGTTATGACCGGAACATTCATCACAATAACGTAGAAACAGCTGTACATATCCCGAAACACACAAAGAAAGTAGCAGTGTATCTGGACTGGCCTGCTGGCACTCTGTCCTTCTACAGTGTCTCCTCTGACACACTGAAACACATCTACACTGTCTACTGCAGATTCACTGAACCCCTGTACCCCGGGTTTGGTTCCTCAGTGTCTCTGACAGACATCTTAGCGCAGAGTTCTGAGACTAACACAAATGAAATCTCTAATTAAGGGTGACCTTGATTAAGGTTTGCATTAGAACATCAAACAATTTCTGTGAATCATCCGTACATGAGTAGGCAAACTGAATACAGTGTGGGAATGGCAGAATGAAGATAACTATAGAGGAGTTCAAAAAAGTTTTCCAGTTCACCTCAGTCCATCTTAAGTGACACTGATAAGTTGTTTACGTGTTATGACCTGTATATTCTATTAAATATGAGGGTATTTCAATATTTTCATATCACATTTTGATGATCTTTTTACATTTTACACAGTATGACAACTTTTTTTTTAAATGGGGTCCTAATTGCTGATTGTAAATACATTAAATAACCATCACAGACTATAAATATTACTGGAGTTTGATTTCATGAATATCTTAATGAATATAAGGGTCAGGACTTTAGGATAAGACTGATTGTAGGTAGGTTTATGTTCTTTGCTGTGTGTTGCTGAAGTTGTTGATGCTGTGTTCCTGATGTTTTCAGTGTCTTGTAATCTTTTAACGCTGTCAGCTGTGTGAAGTCTAATATATTATCCACGCAGCACAACAAGGGAGACTGAGATATCACCCTAAATAGATTCACAGGTGGACGCCACCTGGGGGAGACCTAAACCCCAGGAACTCCACTAGGTTAGCTTAACTAGGAGAGTCTAAAGGTCACACAGCTTCATGGATACACTAGGCAGACGTGATTTCATATTTAAAAAATATATCACCACCAACTGTCAGTGGTGACAAACATTTATCAAGCTCACACAATACTAAACAAGGGATGCAAAACAAAGCCCCCAAATTAAAATAATTCAAAAGAATTCAGAGGAATCACTGGAGCTGTGCGGCCCTTCATGCACAGTAATCCCGGTCCCCAAGAAACCCTCCATCTCAGGACTGAATGACTACAGGCGACAGGCCCTCACATCTGTAGTCATAAAGTCCTTTGAGATAGTGGTGTTGTCACACCTGGAGGACATCACAGACCCCCTGCTGGACCTCCTGCAGACAGCTGCCGCCGTTGCAGCCTGGCGGGGATTGCAGGATTTTTTTTCTGTGGTTAACTCGCTTATTGATTGTTTGTGGAGGTTCTTTTCGTTTGTTTCTGGGACTGGGCAGGGTTTAGTTAAGTTCATAGAGGTTACTGATTACACATAGAAGATTTCTGATAGATCCATCAGTTTAGGGGTGCTGTTTTTTGATGTGTTTTTTGTTATTATGTGTTAAATTAGACAGTGAGGTTTTTCGTTCTCATTTTGTTGAACGTAGATAAGATAGGAGTTCTCTTGTTATATTTCTTTGTTGTTTTGAACAGCATCCGTGTGCCCTTTGTTTCCTTATTACCTCACCTCCTTTTGTTAAAACAATTTGATCTTTCAATCAATAAATATCTTTGTTTAAAACCTTTAACACCTGGTTTTTATGTTACTTCCACTTACCCCTTCTGCGAGGTCGTTACACGGGCGAACAGGTCAGTGGATGATGCAATCAACATGGGACTGCACTACATCCTCTACAACACCTTGACTCTGTGGGGACTTGAAAGGAAGAATGATTGATCCTAACCCACTGACAGCTATCTTTGGAGCTAAAGATCCTGGTCTTGTGTTATCCAGCTCTCAATATAACATAATAACATTTATATCTCCTCTAGCACGCAGACTGATATTACTAAACTGGAAGCAGGCTCGACCCCCGACTCACTCACACCCTTTTGAAAGATGTTATGCAACAACAACTTTGCTATCCTGTCACTGTGTTTTCCACTTATATAATACAGTTTTTCAATGCTCTAGGATTCACTCAGGACATGACACAAACCAAATTAAACTTCTGTCTGTCGTTATTTTGCAGCTCAGACTGAAGTCAGACTCAGCCGTAGAAGCTGCTTCATGAATTAAACTGTGTTGCACTTGTTTTGCACTTTCAGTGTCTTCGATCTGGCAACCTGGGGGGAGGCAACTCAGTATTTTGGATTAGGACTGCAGTATCAATTTCTAACCACTAGATGTCAGTGTTACAAGTAAAGTTAGAAATTGTTCCTTTAAATATGAGGTTTCATTGTTTTACACATCATCACATTTTGGTTCTGTTGACATTTTACACAGCGTGTATTTTTTGAAACATGGTTGTATATCAGTGAGAATGACATAAAAGCTTATATTCATATACAGTTCAAAGTCAACACTGTACTAACCACTGCACCACCATACCACTGGACAATCTGTTTACTGTCTAAACATTCTAGATACTAATTCAAAATGTATATAAAGATAAGATTAAACACAAATATTGAAAAACAAGCACAGTTATATATAAAAGCTCTCTGTATTCATTGAGCTGTTGCCATCATTCATCTCTTTGATTGGCTCAGCTGTAACAGCAATAAGTCTGATGGTGTGATTAACTGAGAGTGTATTTATTAATCACCACAACCTCTGCTCTATATTCATCCTCACCAGCTCTTTTTGCACTTTGCGCTGCTGCACGTACGTGAACCAAAATAAATGTGATCATTGTGTCTGTGTGTATGTCTGCGTGTGTGTGTGTGTGTATGTCTGTCTGCCTGTCTGTCACTGTAGGGAGCTTTTTTTTTTCTTTTTTTTTAAAGAAAATAACCCTGATGATGTCACAGTAATGTCATCCATGGCTTTGGTTTGGAAACAACACTTCTAACACCCCGGACGCACTGCACGCGGAAGCTGTGCGCGCGTACTACGCCCGCCTTCTCGGGCGCTTGGGTGGACGCACTGGGAGCGTACTTCTCCTCCGCTCTCCGCGCCCGTCAGACATCGTCAGCAGTCGTCCAGACTCGTATTCACTCGGTTTTCCACACACACACACACGTCATTTTAACCATTTTCAAACCTCTGTCTCTAGGATATATGTCTCTGTCTGTATGGATGTGTGTTGTTTTTGGTGTCCTCCGGAAAGCCCTTGCCCCTCCCACCTACCTCTCTCTGTTGCTCCGTGTGTAGCGTGTGTGTGTGTGTGTGTGTGTGGGCCGTGTGGGAGGGGCAAGGGTTTTTCGGAGGACACCAAAAACAACACACATCCATACAGACAGAGACATATATCCTAGAGACAGAGGTTTGAAAATGGTTAAAATGACGCGTGTGTGGAAAACCGAGTCTGGACGACTGCTGTCGATGTCTGACGGGCGCGGAGAGCGGAGGAGAAGTACGCTCCCAGTGCGTCCACCCAAGCGCCCGAGAAGGCGGGCGTAGTACGCGCGCACAGCTTCCGCGTGCAGTGCGTCCGAGGCTGATCTGCTACTCAACTCATTGGTACTATTATTTCTTGATATGAAAAAATAAGCCCTTGTTAATTTTAACTGCATAGCAAAGCCTATTAAATAATAATAAGAATAATAATAATACTTTCCTAATGTTATGTCATGTATTTATTTTTCTGCTGCTGAACGATAGTAACTTTTAGTTTAACACGGTTTGATAATCAATAAATAGCGTTGTCTTGTTTTAACGTCAGTTAATGTTATGGAGGGACAGCTGCTATGGAAAATAATAATGTAGACAACCCAAATACCTTTACCCATTTTGTGAATGTATCAATGATTACTAGACAGTATTTCTTTCCCTCTTACTTGTTTAATTCTACATAATCCATGCAAATATATTAAAATGGAAATTTAGGTTTTGGAAATTGTCCTCTCTTAGGCCTCAGGTTGCCCTGGGGATTGTGTTTTGCACATATTATTCAGGATGAACAAAATTTTTTAGAGTAGTTTGAGAATCCATATGCTGTGAATATCTTTCCTATTATTGCTACCATCCCTCCTGTTGAGACATGGCAAGGCCCATGGCTCAATAATGCAGCATATTTGAATAAGCTGTTTGGGAGGATGGGTTTACCTTCTGGTTTATCATCTGTTTTATCATCTAATGTGGCCCCTTTATTTTTCTACTTTGTCTTCTCTGTTTGTGGGGTAGTGTTTTGCATGTCTTTTAACACCTGTTGATCAATGGTTATATCTTGTGTGCTGGCTAAAAGAGTATCACTCTGTGACGTGGCTGCTCTCTTCGCTTCCTGCTTTGTGGTTTCCTGCTGAAACAGGATTTGTGTCTTCTGTGCCCTTGTATGCGCAGCACAATTGCATATCGCATCCTTTTTGGGCAGCTGTACTGCTGCCAGTAAGTTTAGAATGAGATCTTTGTGGTTAATTGGTTTTGTCAGGTCTGGGTAGGACACTTTGTGTGATTTCAGTCAGGCAGTGGTGTTCCGTCTGTTTCTACTGGTAGTCGAGTCGATGGGTTTACTGTCGTGCAATGCTCTATAATTAAATGACAGTAGTTGAGATAGTAGGACGGTCATGCATGATAAGTGTCTGGATGGTGACTAAACTTTCTCTGGGATTTCTTTTAAGCTCTGTTCCTGCTCCTCAGTAAGTACATGGATGTCTGTGAATCACTTCCTTTTCTTTCCCTGTAAATGTACTGCAGGTTTAGCATGCGTGGTCCAGTTCAGTGGTTTACAGTATGCTCCTAGCCTATCATTTCTCTCAACTCCATCTTCTACAGGCCTCTACTCATGTGCTTCGTCACATGCAATTACAAATTTACCTAAATCTCTCCATCTCTGACCCTTAGCCTTTGCTAAGGACACGTGTGGAGTGGTGTCGAATCGGTAGAGTTGCTTCATCTGTGGTGTGAGGATGCAACCAGCTGCACATGACACTGAGTCATTCCAATGCAGCCTTTTTACAGAAAGTGCGGCCTGTTTGTCTTTGAAAAAACGCTTTTCATAATTTGGATCAGGCCCTTGAGTGTGTTTATAGTACATGGTGCAGTGCAGTTCATCTTCTTTCATGAATTCAGATTGGGGATTAGTGCACTCTTTTACTTTTTGTAACAGATCTGCAGTTATTGAGCCTGGCCCTGTTGTTACCAAATCTAGGTTGTACCAGTAATGTATGTGTTCAGTGCCTTCATGTACATATGTGCCATGTACTCTTCAGGCCTGCAAGCCATCTTTGTGTGGTACAACAGCTATGTTACGTGTGTGCAACAAATCTCTCCCTAACAGGTTACATGGGCACACTTGGGATAGTACTATTTGGCATTTGTGTGTATTGCCCGTCTCGGCATCAGTTTCTTCCACAGGTGTGGATAAGTTTTCACCATGAACTTTGCCATTTGCTGATTTGACAAAAATCTTTTGTTCTGTGGCTTTTAGAAATGGAACTTCATCAGGGTGCATGACTGTTCTGGAAGCTCCTGTGTCACACAGAAACGAAACTTCTCTTCCCATGATTGTGAATGTGATTTCAGGTCTGATGTCTTGTAGCAACATAATCTCTACATTGTCAAATGTTAGTACTTCTTCTTCTGCTTCGCCTGAATCTGTGTCTGAGTCTGTCACTTCTTTCACTTCCTCCTCTCTGTCTTTCTCTCCCTCACGTGTCTCTACTGCGGTTAGTCAGTCAAGTCTCACACAGACTATGGACTAGTGATGGGAAGTTCGGTTCTTTTTAGGGAGTCAGATCATTTGACTCAGCTCACCAAGAAGAGCTCCCAAACGGCTCTTTGTTTTACCACTTATACCTTTCATAATTTAGACAAATTTAGCACTGTTTTGACTTATGATTTGTATGTGTACACATATATCATGTATATATCCAACACATCCTTTGTACTGAAGTATTCAAAAGTAAAAATCACATTTTCTAATATCAATAAATTGCTTTAGCCAATTGTTTTCATTGCGTTTACAGACCCTTGTAACTCTCTGAAAGATAGACAGACAGATAGACAGATAGATAGATAGATAGATAGATAGATAGATAGATAGATAGATAGATAGATAGATAGATAGATAGATAGATAGATAGATGTGTGCATCAGATCCTGTGCAATAACTTGTGCAAATGTGCATCCCTTATTATGTCCATCAGCTCAACTTCTCAACTCTCTCTGCACAGAGGGAGTCATTGTACAAAGTTATAGCAGTTGGTAGGAATGACTTCCTGTAACGGTCCTTTTTATCATGGAGCTGCAGGAGTCTCTGACTGAAACTGCTCTGTTGTTTTAGCAGGAGGTCATGCAGTGGATGTGAGCTATTGTCCATAATACTGAGCAGTTTATGGTATTCACAATGAATGCACTAACTTGCTTGTAGAACCACTCTGCTACACAAAGTAGATAGAAACACCTATAAAAAGAGAAATTTTAAAAAAGGACAGCTATTGACTGTTTCATGCACAGTTCTCATGTGTCTGTGAAGGTTGTTTGTGGATCCTGCTCAATACGACAGCTTGGCTTTGCAAAATTCTGCATTCTGCCTTTGTGTTTTCAATTTTTTCTAAAAATGGGTCCAAATTCTGCTTCTTTTACTTCTATCACTCAACGGCTCACGTACCGGAGCCGGCTCCCATCGTTCACTTAAAAGTTCACGACCGACACATCACTACTATGGACTGTCCCCCTGTAACCAATGTGTCCATTAACAAAGCACCGCTAGAGTTCAGATCAGGCACACTGTTCCTCCCAATAACTGCCCTCCAGGTTACCCTGTTATCACCCACGTGAGCATTGAAGTACCCCAACAGAACTATGAAGTCACCAGATGGAATCCTTTCCAGGACCCTACCCAGAGACTCTAAAAAGGCCCGGTATTCTGAAACTGCTGTTTGGTGCATAAGCACAAACAACAGCCAGAACCTTCCCCCCAGTGACTTGCAGTCGCATGGAGGTGGCCACCCGGCTGGCAGAGCACCTGACCCCTAGCCAGGCACGGTATTGGTTAAAGATGCAGTCACATCTCCCTTTACTGAAAACCCTCTCTCTCTCTCTCTGTCTCTCCACCACCACCATCTGTAAACATACATGTCTGTCATACATATACATTAATGCATCTTACTAACTAAACTTCTTCCCCGGAGTTTCTGTGCTCTCTTGTCCAGCAGGTTCTCGTGGATCGTGACTGCTGCTGTGGTGCATGACGTCCACTACATATATTATTACTGTCATTAATGTTACCAGATCTCCATTACAGTTTATAGTAACTTAGTTAATGATTTGCTGCTGCTGTGCATCTGTGTCTCTCTATCTCTATCACAGGTTCCACTGCTACTGTAATCATTTTATCATTCATTGTAATCCATTGTCATTTTTCATTGTAATTGTACAAAATGTTTCTGTTGACTTGTTGACTGTACACGTGACATCTATTGCACGTCTGTCCGTCCTGGGAGAGGGATCCCTCCTCTGTGGCTCTTCCTGAGGTTTCTTCCACTTTTTTCCCTGTTAAAAGGGTTTTTTGTGGGCAAGTTTTTCCTCACTCGAACCGAGGGTCTAAGGACAGAGGGTGTCACTCCCTGTACAGATTGTGAAGCCCTCCGAGGCAAAATGTATTTTGCGACTTTGGGCTATACAAATAAAATTTGATTTGATTTGATTTGATTTGACCCCTATGTCTTTCCCTGTGGTTGGTGGGCCTTTTTGGGCTGTGCTCATCCGGGCCCCCGTGGGCTGAGGCCCAGCCACCAGATGCTCGCTGGCTCTAGGAATATAACTGCATATTTACATGTGTTTAATACTAACATAACATAACATAACATAACATAACATAACATAACATAACATAACATAACATATGTTGGGTTATTAATTGACACTGCTATTACAGCAAGAAGAAACCATGGCAACACCCGCCGAGCTGCTGGAAACATTGGAAGACTTGACAGATGAAGAGTTTAAAAGGTTTAAATGGTTCCTGCAGCAGGCTGAGCTCTTGGAAGGCTTCCCTGCAATCTCAAAGAGCCAATTACAGAATGCAGACAGGATGGACACCGTGGATGAGATCAAAGAAAACTACAACAAAAATGCAGTGGAGGTGATCATCAAAGTTTTAAAGTTGATCAAAAAAAATGACTTGATGCAGCGTTTATTGAACCTCAACTCAACATCCAAAGGTAAGTAGGAGGCAAACAAATAAATACATTAAACAACAGAGTTACATGTGCAGTGTTATGAGTTACGCTGGGATATCACCTGTTACTAGAGATGTTTGGATACCAATTTTTCCAATCCAATATGTACGATCCAATACATATGATCCAAGTGAGAAACCTGTTTACTACTAAGCCTGTATGATTGTTACCATTGTTGTATGGCCTAGTTCAGGTTAAAACAGTTGTAAAACATATTCAAATACATATAGAAAATGAATATCATAGAACTTTCTATATCTAGTTTGACAGTCAGTCAAATTGCTGAGTCAAATTAGCCAACTCTGGTTAACATTACACTACTGGAAATCCACTCTTTTTTGCAGCTCTAGTTGCCAGTGCTTAGTGGCAGCACAGCAGACTTGACCTGCCCTACTCTGCCTCTGATTGGCTAGTACTTATTGCCTTCTTCAGTTTGGGTTGGTTAGGCTTGGGGCCGCATCACTTCTGGTGAAATTACATCCATTGTGTAGAATGGCCAACAACCAGAAAGCACTGCAGCCATACCTGGTAGGTTTATGCAGTTTGGGTGAATAGGGAGAATAGCAGGATAAACCAATTGTCATTGTAGGGCAGGTCATGACTTTGCCGTCCTGAGAAAAATAGGCGCACCTGTACCAATTTGCCTTAAAACACCATCAGCATCAGACCAACCATCAGAATCTTAAATTTGATCCATAATCTGTAAAACAAGGTTTAAGGGATTAGGTTGGTTGCATGAAAGTCTGTTTTCAGAAATTATAGGTTATGCTGAATAGGTAATGTGGAGATATAAATGTGTTTGTGCCTTTCTCCACTAAATAGCATATCTGTTGATTATTTTTTCAGAGACTCTCACTGATTGCCAGCGTAAACTAAAATCCAACCTGAAGAAGAAGTTTCAACATTTGTTTTCGACAAAATCTGGAAAGCATATGTTGATGAATGAAATCTACACTGAGCTCAATATCACACAGGAAACAACAGGAGTGGTCTGTGATCAAAAGACCAGAAGAATTGCACCAGCAACCACCAAAACGAATCGAAACTTCCATATGGAAGACTTCTTTGAAGCCTTACCTGGCCAAAATGGATCAGTTAGAACATTAATGACAAAAGGAGAGGCTGGTATTGGGAAAACAGTCATGACACAGAAGTTTGCCCTAGATTGGGCTGAAGATAAAGTCAACAACAACATACAGATCATATTTCCAATCACTTTCCGAGAGCTGAATTTGATTAAGGAGAAAACATACAGCTGGGTGGGCCTTCTTCATCACTTCTTTGCTGATACCAAAGAAGCAGGAATATCTGCTTTTGATAAACTCCAGATTATGTTTGTCCTTGATGGTCTGGATGAGTGTCAACTTTCTTTGGACTTCCACAACAATGAGATCCTGGCTGATATCACTGAATCAGCTTCAGTAGACGTGCTGCTAACAAACCTCATCATGGGGAAACTCTTCCCTTCTGCCTGCCTCTGGATAACCACATCACCTGAGGCAGCCAGTCAAATTCCTTCAGGGTACATTGACATGGTGACGGAGGTGAGAGGCTTCACTGATCCAAAGAAGGAGGAGTACTTCAGGAAGAGATTCAGGAATAAGGAGCTGTCCAGCAGAATCATCACCCATGTTGAGTCATCACAAAGCCTCCACATTATGTGCCACATCCCAGTTTTGTGTTGGATCACAGCAGCAGTTCTGGAGGATGTATTGAAAACCAGTGACAGAAGAGAGCTTCCCAAGACCTTGACTGAGATGTATATCCACTTTCTATTAGATCAGTCCAAACTGGCAAATCTCAAACATCATGGAAGAGCTGAGACAGATCCACTCTGGAACCCTGAGACCAGCAAGATGGTTCTGTCTCTGGGAAAACTTGCTTTTGAGCAGCTGCAGAAAGGCAATCTGATCTTCCATGAAGCAGATCTTATGGAGTGTGGCATTGATATTAGAGCATCTACTGTGTTCTCACAGATCTTTAAAGAGGACCGTGGGCTGAACCGGGACAGACTTTTTAACTTTGTCCATTTGAGCTTTCAGGAGTTCTTTGCTGCTGTTCATGTCATCGTGTCATTCATCAACTCTGGTGTCAACCTCTTGTCTGAAGATCAGTCAGCCTCCCAACAGTCTGTGCTCATCACAGAGCAATGTGCAGTAAAACACCTCTTCCAGAGTGCAGTCAACAAGGCTTTACAGAGTCCAAATGGACATCAGGTCTTGTTTCTCCGCTTCCTCACTGGCCTCTCGCTGCAGAATAATCAAGCACTTCTTCAAGACCTGTTGAAACAATCAGGGAGTAGCTTACAGAACAACCAGGACATAGTCCAGTACATCAAAGAGAAGATCAGGGAGAATCCCCCTCCAGGACAATGCATCAACCTATTTCACTGTCTCAATGAGCTGAATGATCATTCTCTAGTGGAGGAGATCCAACAATACCTCAGTTCAGGTAGTCTGTCTACAAAAAACCTGTCTCCTGCTCAGTGGTCAGCTCTGGTCTGCATCTTACTATCATCAGACAATGAGTTGGATGTGTTTGATCTGAAGAAATTCTCTGCTTCTGAGGAAGGTCTTCTGAGACTGCTGCCAATCGTTCAAGCTTCCAGTTTATCTTTGTGGGTGTACTTACTTAACTTAATGTACATATTACATATATATATATATATATATATATATATATATATATATATATATATATATATATATATATATATATTGTCAATGTTCTATTTTCATTATCTTGTTCATTCTTTTTCTGCCTAATCCTTCCACAGGCTGAATGGCTGTAAGCTGTCTTGGACAGGTTGTAAAGCTCTGGCCTCAGTTCTTCGCTCCAAGTCTTGTAATCTGAAAGAGCTCGACCTGAGTTACAACACTGACCTGTGGTCAGGTTTCCATGAGCTCACAGATGGCTTGAAGAGTCCACAATGCAAACTGGAGATTCTCAGGTGTGCTGGTCTGTTTAAAGATGTTTTTACATCACTTTGTCATATTGATTTGCTTTTGAATTTTTGTGTTTTGTGTTTAGAACTTGGTCCAGTATATGGAAAATCGAAATGGATAGATTGCCATGAAATTTGGTAGATGTTCATGTTCCCCATATAAAGTTAGCATGAGCCATAAAGCCACAATGGATACATTTTGTAGAAATATAGCAGGTTGAAATGAACTGAAATTTTCCTTTAAAGCAGTGTTTTTCAAACTGTGCAGTCTATTGTCAATAGACTGGGGGGGGGGGGGCAACTGTGTTCAGGGCAACTCAGTGATGGTAATGACGGAGTTCACTTTTTTCACTTCGTTCCTCTGCCAACTTCTCACAATATGCTAATGTGTAACCTCTGAATTATGCAGATTTAAGGAGGTATACAGTAATAAGACATGAACAGGACATGATAAAAAGAGAACTAAAAGGAACTACTGTATGAAGAAAAGAACTTTCTGTCAGACTGCATTGATCAGAACTTATTTTTAAAGTGTTTGCTTTATTCTTTTTCAGAATGAAAGGCTGTCGTAGCTGGAATTGTGAAGCTCTGTCTTCAGTTCTCAGCTGCCAGTCCTCCTGTCTTAGAGAGCTAGACCTTACCAACAACAACCTGGGCGATTCAGGTGTGATGCAGCTCTCTGTGGGGCTGGAGAGTCCACACTGTAGACTTGAAATCCTCAGGTTAGCCAGCCTTATGACTAAGCACACCAACATCTGTAATGTTTGTAAAGCTTGTAAATTCTGTCTCACTGAATAGAAGGCAGGCATTTTAATGTTGATCTTGATTCTTTTTTTTAGGCTGATTGGCTGTTCACTGACGTGGAAAAACTGTGATGCTGTGGCTTTTTTCCTTAACTCCCAGACCTCCTGCCTGACTAACTTGGATCTGAGTATGAACAACCTGCAGGATTCAGGAGTGATGGTGTTCAGTTCTGGACTGGAGAATCCACACAGTAAACTGGTGACTCTCAGGTCAGTCACTTTAATTTGGTTGATATAACGGCTTCTGGCACTTTTACCTGCAGGTCCCAAAAGGTGCGATACTGATACTGAAGCTATGCTTCTGTGGAGATAAATGTCTCTGCAAACCTGAAAAGCGTGTTATGAGTAATCATGGGAATGAAAACCAGAATTATCCAAAATAATATATATAATATTTAATATCAAAAAGGCTGCGGTTAGCGTTAGCATCGCCGCTAGCTAGCGTTAGCATCGTCGCTAGCTCTCGTTAGCATACAATATTTATTTTGAATTTACACCCATAAAAATGATGTTGGGGGGTTCTGGAAAAATGTCCTCAAAAATGTTATTAGAATTATTCCATTAATATAAAATAATTACATTTAAAGCTGAATGGTACAGTCATACTGATTATTTGATTTACTGAATGGATCTTATTAACTTTGTTTTGACTTTAATTTGCATACTCTTCCATCGTGTCATCATTGTTGTGTGTATTGTGTATGTATTATCTGCCTGTATTCAATAAATACTTTTTTTAAAACAATTTATTCTTATGTTTGTTCTTCAGACTAAGTTCATGTGACCTGACAGAAAAAAGCTGTGAAGTTCTGGCCTCAGTGCTCACCTTCCAGACCTCCAGCTTGAGGGTGCTGGACTTGAGTCACAACAACCTGGAGGATTCAGGAGTAAAGTTCCTGTCTGCTGGACTGGAGAGTCCAAACTGTACACTGAAAACTCTCAGGTCAGCAAAGATTTTTTTTCTTTTTTTAAATTTCAAATAATATTTTAAATATTTGTGTTTGCAGAGAGAGTCTATTTTTCATCATCCTATTTTTATCCAGCTTGAGTCACTGTAAGCTGTCAGAAAGGAGCTGTGAAGCTCTGGGCTCAGCTCTCAGCTCCCAGACTTCTAGTCTGAAAGAGCTGGACCTGAGTAACAACGACCTGCAGGATTCAGGAGTGAAGCATCTTTCTGCAGGACTTGAGAGTCCTCAATGTAGACTGAAAACTCTCAGGTTAGAACAAATTCCCATTGACATGAATGCTCCCTCACATACAATACTGTACACAAGTTTGGAATCACTTATATCGACATTTCTTCTTCATTCTTTTATTTAATCTCTGTTTTAACAGATTCCACAAAATGCCTTTTGATTACAATTTGGTTTTCTAGAGTTGAAAAGTTTGAATTAACCCTCGATCGTTATTGAACCACACCAACACGTTCAGCTGTACTTTCTGATCCAAATCTAATAGTGTGTATCCTAGACCAAGCTTCTGTTTCTGTTTAGAAGTTATAAGAATATCTGCACCAAAGTAACTTCCAGCTTGTTATATAAGGAATACCAGTTCAGACAATATTAAATATGTATATTAGAGCAGTGGCCACAACAAACTTCCTCAAAATAAATATAGGTAAATGAATAACTGGGTAGTGTTATACTGTAGTGGATAGTCTATTAAAGGATTCCACAGATGATCTTGGTTTCTTTCTCCATTTTTAGTTCTTTTTTTATACTACTACTACAACTACTACTGCTGCTACTACTGTTGTGGAGAAATTGCTGAAGTCAAAGGTCAATGGTGAGGTCAGGAGGGAAGAAAGTGTTCAGGAGCCTCTGATGTCTTATGCTGTAATATTTATTGACGCTTGGCCAAAGAGAATTAGAGACACTCTCATAGTGCATCAGAAGTGCCTGAGTCTGTCTCACATTCTGCCCAACTCATGCTGGTGGATAGACTTTAAACCCAAAGATAACACCACAAATACTATACACCCAGAATTAGTCAAAGAGAATGTTTTTACCCATGCAGGTGTTATTGTCAGCATATTCTAGTCTGGAGACACAGATGTCTGTTTACGCAGATTGGAACGTCAACGGCAAGCTATCTATTATGTCTATGAAGGCAGCAATAGTCTCTTCGACCTTGGCCACCACAGTGTTGAGATAGACTGGCACCTACTGTTCCCAACCAAAGCCAAACAATTAATACTGCCGAGGACCTCAAGGCCCACACGTGACCTCATGTAACCTAAGGATAGAAAATTCCATAACAACAACAACAACAACTACTACTACTACAACTACTACTACTACTACTACTACTACTACTACTATATTTAACTATATTTTTAACTTCTAAGCATTATAGGAACATGTTTCTTTTAAAACCTGCACAGATTTTGATGCCAAACTTCCACTTTGTTTTATCAATGACTGGTGATTTCTTATATTCTTATTTAGCTGTTGCTCAGAGGGTTATTGTTTCTTCTGCTCTTTCAGTTATCAGTCTGGTTGAACCATCGAACTGTTTTGTTCTCCACGTACAAAACAACACTTATTGTCTATTTTTAAAGAGACTTTCTACAAACTTGTTGTGCACATTTCAGCACTCAGTTTCATTCAGTTTTTAATCTCTACCTTCCAGCAGAATATCACAACAATAATTAACTTCATAGTCAAAGCAACAGTTAACTGACTGTCATTGTTAATAGGCTGTCAGGCTGCTTGGTCACAGAGGAAGGCTGTGCTTCTCTGACCTCCGCTCTGAGTGTCAACCCCTCCCATCTGAAAGAGCTGGACCTGACCTACAACCATCCAGGAGAATCAGGAGAGAAGCTGCTGTCTGCTGGCCTGAAGGATCCACAGTGGAGACTGGACACTCTAAAGTATGGTTCTTAGGAGCAGAGGAATATTAAAATAAGATTTTATTGATTAAAAATAGTTTGGAAAAAAGATTAGACTTGTTGTGATCAGGCTGTTATGTAGCAATGGTTTGACTGGTCGCTGTTACTGGGAAGTTGAGACTAAAGATTAGACTTTGATCAATTCAATGTTATCACCAATAGACATACCTGCAAAGACTACTAAAATAAGACCCAATGTTGTGTTTTCTAGTTGTTTTGGACCACAGGGCCACCATAGATTTGCCTTTTTTTGAACAGTGTTTATTCTTTCAGAGTGGACCATGGTGGAGTGGAGAGGTTAAAACCTGGTCTGAAGAAGTGTAAGTATTTTATTTATTACTGAGAACAAAAAATGAATATATAAATCACTCTCTCCTTTTCTCTTCTTAACTTCCACTGTCAATGTCCTCTTCGTTCTCTTCTCCTCTGTCATTATGTCGATAGAGGCTGTTGAGCCTGGTTAAATTGACCACTCACCCAGCTCTGGTTCTGGCACAATACAGACTGTTAAAAGGTTTGACAGGAAGCACACTGAAGCGATAACTCGTGTTTTATCCTTGGTCTTCTTTTTATTTATTACAAAATGACCACAGGTGACCACAGGTCATAAACCTGAAATGATTAAACCAAAACAACAGGTTACATATAATAATATTAATGAAATTGTAACTTATAAATAGCTATTTTTTACTTTTTTACAATAAACAAACATTGACTCTTTTAATATCAATCAAATGTCTTCTTATGAATTAAAGTGATAAATTGCAGTAAACCCATCGAACCCAAAGCTTAAACCCAGTGAACTGGCCAACTTTAACAGCTAACATTAATAGCTAAATGCTAGCAAGACTTAGCTAGGCGCTAGCCTGGAATGCTAATGGAGTTAGCCCAGCATGCTAACGAGAGCTAGCGACGATGCTAACGCTAGCTAGCGGCGATGCTAACGCTAACCGCGAGCGCTAAATAACACTCTCTCAAGATTGCTCAACAGTGCAGTAAACATCAACAACACATTATATTAACAAGCCACACATTATTAGCAGGCTATTTCTCAGCTAGCTGCAGCTTACCAATGGGCTGTGTGCTCCTGTCAACCTAGATACAACTGCTGTAATCAATAACACCGGAAGTCATACGGACTTTTCAAAATAAAACGAAGAGGTACAAAACCCTTAAATAAATTATTCAGAGCTACAAATGATGATAAACAATAAAAGTCTTGACACAGACTGCTCTCTTTGTCAGGGCCTGAAAACTTCCCGGTCATCCAAAATACCACGGTAACTTTCCCCCAGTTCTCTGAGGTCACAGTCTGGACAGCCTGGCTAACTAACAGCAGCTAACATTAGCTAACAGCAGCTACAGTTGGCAGCAGTTTACTTCACTGTCCTTCAGGAAACTCTGTAAATCACAGAGAGTTGAGGCAGAGCAGCCTGAGAACATCAGAGGGAAACCACATCAGCATGGTTCAGTATGGCTGTTCTCTGCTACGAGGCAGTCGTCATCACAGCACAACTTGACACACTGTTGTTACAGCAGACTAACTGGGTCCCACTGTATTTGGGGTTCTTTTGGAGTGTAGAATATATTGTTTATATTTAAACTGCTAATTTTTAGAAGTTGTTGCGGTGTCAACAAATTCTGACTATAACAAGTACTGCTGTATTGTCTCTTATTCTTTCCATCAGATGCCTGTGACCTCAGGCTGGACCCAAACACAGCACACAGACAGCTTGTCCTGTCTGAAGACAACAGACAGGTGAAATGCGCGCACGAACAGCCTTATCGGTATCATCCGGAAAGATTTGATTGTCACCAACAGGTGTTGTGTAGCAATGGGTTGACTGGTCGCTGTTACTGGGAAGTTGAGACTCAGGATGGGTTTTGTATAGCACTGACGTACAGAGGAATCAAGAGGAGAGGATACGGTTATGACAGCAGGTTTGGGGATAATGACAAGTCCTGGCGTCTGGAACGCGATAGTTATGATGAGAACATTTGGCACAATAATGTAAAAACACCTGTACTTATCCCGAAACACATAAACAAAGTAGCAGTGTATCTGGACTGGCCTGCTGGCACTCTGTCCTTCTACAGTGTCTCCTCTGACACACTGAAACACATCTACACCGTCTACTGCAGATTCACTGAACCCCTGTACCCCGGGTTTGGTTCCTCAGTGTCTCT
The DNA here is from genome assembly GCA_946959425.1 of Argyrosomus regius. Taxonomy (NCBI): domain Eukaryota; kingdom Metazoa; phylum Chordata; class Actinopteri; family Sciaenidae; genus Argyrosomus; species Argyrosomus regius. Next base: position 25,170,666 of record OX336897.1, on the reverse strand, counting down.
GACAGACATCTTAGCGCAGAGTTCTGAGACTAACACAAATGAAATCTCTAATTAAGGGTGACCTTGATTAAGGTTTGCATTAGAACATCAAACAATTTCTGTGAATCATCCGTATGAGAGTTCAAAAAAGTTGCTGACTGTACAGTGTGTAAAATGACAGGACAGTTTTCCAGTTCACCTCAGTCCATCTTAAATGACATTGATAAGTTGTTTATGTGTTATGACTTGTATATTCTATTAAATATGAGGTTTCGATATTTTCACATCATCACATTTTGATGATCTTTTTACATTTTACACAGCATGACAACTTTTTTTTGAAAATTGGGTCGTAATTGCTGATTGTAAATACATTAAATAACCATCACAGACTATAAATATTACTGGAGTTTGATTTCATGAATATCTTAATGAATATAAGGGTCAGGACTATAGGATAAAACTGATTGTAGGTAGGTTTATGTTCTTTGCTGTGTGTTGCTAAAGTTGTTGATGCTGTGTTCCTGATGTTTTCAGTGTCTTGTAATCTTTTAACGCTGTCAGCTGTGTGAAGTCTAATATATTATCCACGCAGCACAACAAGGGAGACTGAGATATCACCCTAAATAGATTCATAGGTGGACGCCACCTGGGGGAGACCTAAACCCCAGGAACTCCACTAGGTTAGCTTAACTAGGAGAGTCTAAAGGTCACACAGCTTCATGGATACACTAGGCAGACGTGATTTCATATTAAAAAAATATATCACCACCAACTGTCAGTGGTGACAAACATTTATCAAGCTCACACAATACTAAACAAGGGATGCAAAACAAAGCCCCCAAATTAAAATAATTCAAAAGAAATCAGAGGAATCACTGGAGCTGTGCGGCCCTTCATGCACAGTAATCCCGGTCCCCAAGAAACCCTCCATCTCAGGACTGAATGACTACAGGCGACAGGCCCTCACATCTGTAGTCATAAAGTCCTTTGAGAGACTGGTGTCACACCTGGAGGACATCACAGACCCCCTGCTGGACCTCCTGCAGTTTGCCTACCGGGCTGTTAAGGCTGCCGCCGTTGCAGCCTGGCGGAGATTGCAGGATTTTTTTCTGTGGTTAACTCGCTTATTGATTGTTTGTGGAGGTTCTTTTCGTTTGTTTCTGGGACTGGGCAGGGTTTAGTTAAGTTCATAGAGGTTACTGATTACACATAGAAGATTTCTGATAGATCCATCAGTTTAGGGGTGCTGTTTTTTGATGTGTTTTTTGTTATTATGTGTTAAATTAGACAGTGAGGTTTTTCGTTCTCATTTTGTTGAACGTAGATAAGATAGGAGTTCTCTTGTTATATTTCTTTGTTGTTTTGAACAGCATCCGTGTGCCCTTTGTTCCCTTATTACCTCACCTCCTTTTGTTAAAACAATTTGATCTTTCAATCAATAAATATCTTTGTTTTAAACCTTTAACACCTGGTTTTTATGTTACTTCCACTTACCCCTTGTGCGAGGTCGTTACACGGGCGAACAGGTCAGTGGATGATGCAATCAACATGGGACTGCACTACATCCTCTACAACACCTTGAGTCTGTGGGGACTTGATTCTTTCTCGGACATCAGAGGAAGAGTGATTGATCCTAACCCACTGACAGCTATCTTTGGAGCTAAAGATCCTGGTCTTGTGTTATCCAGCTCTCAATATAACATAATAACATTTATATCTCTTCTAGCACGCAGACTGATATTACTAAACTGGAAGCAGGCTGGACCCCCGACTCACTCACACCCTTTTGAAAGATGTTATGCAACAACAACTTTGCTATCCTGTCACTGTGTTTTCCACTTATATAATACAGTTTTTCAATGCTCTAGGATTCACTCAGGACATGACACAAACCAAATTAAACTTCTGTCTTCTGTCTGTCGTTATTTTGCAGCTCAGACTGAAGTCAGACTCCGCCGTAGAAGCTACTTCATGAATTAAACTGTGTTGCACTTGTTTTGCACTTTGAGTAAGTTTCAGTGTCTTCAATCTGGCAACCTGGGGGGAGGCAACTCAGTATTTTGGATTAGGACTGCAGTATCAATTTCTAACCACTAGATGTCAGTGTTACAAGTAAAGTTAGAAATTGTTCCTTTAAATATGAGGTTTCATTGTTTTACACATCATCACATTTTGGTTCTGCTGACATTTTACACAGCGTGTATTTTTTGAAACATGGTTGTATATCAGTGAGAATGACATAAAAGCTTATATTCATATGCAATTCAAAGTCAACACTGTACTAACCACTGCACCACCATACCACTGGACAATCTGTTTACTGTCTAAACATTCTAGATACTAATTCAAAATGTATATAAAGATAAGATTAAAGACAAATATTGAAAAACAAGCACAGTTATATATAAAAGCTCTCTGTATTCATTGAGCTGTTGCCATCATTCATCTCTTTGATTGGCTCAGCTGTAACAGCAATAAGTCTGATGGTGTGATTAGCTGAGAGTGTATTTATTAATCACCACAACCTCTGCTCTATATTCATCCTCACCAGCTCTTTTTGCACTTTGCGCTGCTGCACGTACGTGAACCAAAATAAATGTGATCGTTGTGTCTGTCTGTGTGTATGTCTGTGTGTGTCTGTCTGCCTGTCTGTCTGTCAATGTAGGGAGCTTTTTTTTTTTTTTAAAGAAAATAACCCTGATGATGTCATAGTAATGTCATCCATGGCTTTGGTTTGGAAATAGAGCCCCCAAACGAGAAAACAAGAACAAAGAACATCCTTACAAAGGCGTTAGGGCAGGTGAGGCAGAGAGGTAAGCTCCCACCTGTGAGAGAAAAAACCACAATGCTGAAGTTGGCTTCCGATGCGCCAGCCTCCGATTCGACATTTAAGGGGAAAGTTAAGGGGAAATTAACTTATTGTGCAGTGCGACTGTTTGTCCATTGATTGGCTGTTTTTTGTGACACTTCTTGATGTGAAAACTTTTTAGACATTTTAGGTAAGACATCAGCTTTGCCTGACACCTACTATTATATCTGTGAAACTTATTTTATTTGTGAAAATGCTAAAGGGGAGATTTCACCGTTTTTGTTTTATACCAAGACCTCATTAGACCAGGTCCAGATCAAAAACCACTGTACGTAGACCTCTCAAATCTGGACTGGATTAATGTACAGACCCTGAAGATTCATAAAAACACAGTCTCTGATTTGTGAAACCTTTATTCTATTTGTGAAAATGCAATAAAGACACATTTCAGCGTTTTTTTTCCAACATGTAGACCTCATTAGACCTGGTCCAGATCAAAAACCACTGTACCTAGACCTCTCAAATCTGGACTGGATTAATGTACAGAGGCTAAACATTCATTATAACACAGTCTCAGATTTGTGAAACCTTTATTCTATTTGTGAAAATGCAATAAAGACACATTTCAGTGTTTTTTCAGCATATAGGCCACATTAGACCAGGTCCAGATGCAGAACCACTGCGCCTAGACCTCTCAAATCTGGACTGGATTAATGTACAGACCCTGAAGATTCATAAAAACACAGTCTCTGATTTGTGAAACCTTTATTCTATTTGTGAAACCCGCAACCCTCCCGCTCCCCAGCCAAACAGCCGATGTGATTAAACCATAGTCTCTAGGTTAAGTATCACTGAGAAAAAATGTGGGCATATTACCTGAGCATGTGTCTATCACTGAAAAAAGTAAGTAAGTAAATAAAAGAGCAAACACTGCACTGGCAGCAGTAGGAGAGAGCCAAAACATCAATAAACTGTGTAAATCCAGAATATCTAAATAAAACTAAGATTTGGGGGAAATCGAGAAATGTAAGCGTTAACAATTAACGACAGATACCTGAACCAGATCAGAAGAGAGGGCCTCACTCACATCTTGTAGCTCTGAAAGTCCCAAGAGATGAGGTCCATACACCGAGTGGTGTAAGTGGTAAAATTCGGCAAAAGTTTAGTTTCTGTGTCTGCTGTGTAAACCGTGTAAAAACACTTAAAGTTATCCTTATTCCGCGCTCGCAATTAAACGTTCTTGTTCAGAAAGTCCTCTGCTTCCCGTGGGCTTTTGAAGGAGCATTCCTCCCTGTTGAAGGTGAAGCATAAGCTGGCCGGGTAGCGCATGTGGAACCGTAGTCCTCTCTGGATGAGGCGTTCACACACCCTGTTGAACTGACGCCGGCTTCCCTCACCTGGGCTGATAGATCCTGTCACCCTGGTAGGTGACCTCGCCTTTCTCTCGGACAGCAGCAAGGATCCGTTGCTTGTCACTAAAATTGTGCAACTTGATAATAATAATAACAGGTCGATTAAATTTTTTTCGGCGGGCCTAAGACTCTGTGTGCCCGGTCAATTTTAATCGAGCCTTGCTTAGTCTCCACTCCCAGCGTGTCTGCAAGCCAGGTCCCAAAAAACCTGACACAGACATTTCTATTTATTTATTAATTTTATGTATTTACTTTCTTTGCTTCTATACCCCTCTGCATGTAAAAACTTCAATTGTATGTGTTTCTTATCATTTTAAATTATATATATATATATTATTAAAATAAAAAGGACATGGACAATGGATCAACCACAAGGCTGGAGACATTTGGAACAAGAAACTGTTACAGATACAAAAATGAAATAATATAGATTTCTAATAAAAAGATAATTACAAAAAAAAAAAGACAACAGTAACTGTCGTAAAGAGAGGCGGGATCTACGGCTGCTGTAAGTGTGTGTACCAGAGCACGTTCTGACAGTAAACAACACAAACCTGATAGTCACTTGTGAGACTCTTATTTAACACACAATAACAGTACATGGTACCAGGAGTTATTGAACACACGATAAGGACATACTACGACGATGGAGGGGATAAAACTGCCCGGTAATCTGCAGCTGGATGGGAATGTGGATGAAAACAACGTTTTCTTCTCTACCTCACGGCAATTGGGGCCTCCTCTAATTCAGGAGAACGTAATGTAGCTTTGTTGCTGACAGTGGCTGGCCCGCAGGCTATTGAGGTGTTTAATACATTCACATTGGATGAGAAAAGAGATGATCTGGACACGGTGCTCGGACTTTTCGATGACTACTGCACACCCCCGAAAAAATGAAGTCTATGAGAGATATGTTTTTCGCTCTCGTATGCAAAAACAGGGTGAGTCCTTTGGTGCTTTTTTAACTGACTTGAAGACCAAAGCACAAACATGCAACTTTGGAGAACTTAAGGACTCAATGATATGTGATCAAGTCGTGTTTGGTATATATGACAAGTGGGTGAGAGAAAAAATGCTGAGCGACAGTAACCTCACTTTGGACAGCGCCGTGAAACTTTGTCACGCAAGTGAACTTTCTGCCATGCATGCAAAAACTTTTGGACAGAGTAACACCGCAGCAACTGGCATGAGTACAATGGCAATGGGTTCGAGTACGCTGGGACTGGAGAACATGTCGGTGGACGTTGTAAACAAAAAGGACACGGGAGGGCGTGCAGAGCAACGGGATATGATGCCTTACGACTGCAGACGGTGCGGTAACAGACATGCAGCCCGGCAGTGTCCGGCATACAGTAAAACTTGTGCAAAATGTAGAGGCAGGAACCACTTTGCTAAGATGTGCTTTTGGGGTGAAAAATCTGAAAGTAAAAAGACAGTGCATGCTGTTGACACAGAAGAGGCTCTGTTTATTGGGACAGTGCAAAGTGACTCAAAACAGGCTGTGGATGGAACGACACGTGCATGCAGTGGAACTACAGAGTGAAGTTTGGATAGCTCCTCTGCTGGTAAATAACACCATAGTTCCTTTTAAGCTTGACACGGGGGCTAAGGCAAACCTAATAAGCTGGAGTGATGCACAGAATCTCAAGGTGAGACCCAAGATATTGAACAAAACAGTGGCTTTGAAGGCATATAATGGACAGAGCATAGAGACAAAAGGAACATGCAGGCTGACAAGAACTGCCTTCATCATGTGATGTTCACTGTTGTACCTGACGGACACGAGACATTATTGGGGGATAAAGCATGTGTGGATTTGGGCTTGGTTGAACGAGTCTACACCATCAATGAAACGTGCAAAGTGCCCCGCTAAGCAATACAGATCTGTCTCATGATACCATAATACACTAATATGCAGATGTATTCCAGGGCTTTGGAGCACTGCCCTTCACATACTCCATCAAACTGAGAGAGGATGCGTGACCTGTGACTCACGCACCCAGAAGAGTCGCAGTAGCTCTCCGCGACAGACTGAAGGCAGAACTAGACCGCATGGAGAGCCTGGCTGTCATAAAGAGGGTAAAAGAGCCCACTGACTGGGTAAATTCGATGGTCTGTGTCAACTCAAAGAAAAATGACAAACTCCGTGTTTGCATGGACCCAAAGGACACTATCAGATACCAAAAAGGGAGGAAATAATTAGCGAAATGACAGGAGCAAAATACTTTTCTAAGATGGATGCCTCACATGGTTTCTGGCAACTCAAGATTGATGAGGAGAGTGCCAAGCTGTGCACCTTTAATACTCCATTTGGCAGGTACTCATACCAACGTTTGCCCTTTGGAATTAGTTCTGCCCCTGAAATCTTCCACCGTGCAATGGAGCAAATTATTGAGGGGCTGGACGGTGTGCGGGTGTATGTGGATGATCTGGTTGTGTGGGGCGCCACACAGAAAGAGCATGACACCAGACTGGAGAAGACACTCAGGAGGATACAGGAATATGGACTCAAACTAAACAGAGAAAAATGTCAGTTCAGTGTCAGTGAAATCAAGTTCCTTGGAGACAAGATCACCACAGCTGGGGTTCAACCAGATGAGGTAAAAGTAAAAGCTATACATGACATAGAGAAGCCAAAGGACAAAAAAGGGGTACAGAGGGCCCTTGGAATGCTGAACTATCTGGGGAAATTTGTGCCAAATTTAGCTGTGAAAACTGCTAATCTGAGGAAGCTATTACATCATGAGACCATGAGACGCAGTTCCAGTGGGCACATGAACATGACACAGAATGGAAGGAACTGTTAAGTGCTCTAGCAAGCGAACCCCTACTGAAGTTTTTTTGTCCTGAAAAGAAAACAAAAGTTTCTACAGACGCCTCAAAAGATGGTCTGGGGGCTGTCCTCCTCCAGGAGGATGAGGGAGAATGGCATCCAGTAGCGTATGCATCACGCTCAATGATGGCTACACAGTGCAGATATGCACAAATAGAAAAGGAATGCCTTGGTTTGGCTTTTGGCTGTGAAAAATTGCATACCTACATTTATGGACTTCCTAAGGTTATCCTTGAAACAGACCACAAGCCACTGCTGGGGATGGCTAAGAAAAACCTGTGTGACATGTTGCCACGGATACAGAGACTTATGATGAAACTGCAGCGTTATGATTATGAACTCACATATGTACCGGGCACACAAATGTTCATTGCAGATACACTGTCCAGAGCTGCACCTAATGTCATACATGACACCGTGGCCACAAAAGATAGCCACAGAAACAGCAAAGGACCCCATTCTGAAGAAGGAGATGAGAAATCTAAGAGAGGGGTGGAAGAAGGGGTCATGTAAACAATATTATCACATTCAGCCAGAGCTCTCTGTGGTGGATGGACTTCTGCTTAAATGTGACAGGATTGTCGTGCCCACATCTATGCGTAGAGAAATGCTCACCAGAATACACAAAGGGCACCTGGGTGCAGAAAAATCAAAAAGGAGAGCACGCGAAGCCTTTAACTGGCCAAATATGAACTCTGATATTGACCAGCTGGTCAGTGAGTGTGCTACATGTCAGGAGCATCATTACAAGCAAACATTACCACAGAGCTCCCATCACAGCCTTGGGAGAAGGTAGGAACTGACATATTTCACTATGAGGGCAAAGCGTATTGGCTAGTAACTGATTACTATTCAAATTATCCCGAAACATATCTATTACCCAGCATCACATCAAGAGCTGTGATAGGTCGGCTGAAGGCAATCTTTTCCAGGCATGGCATCCCACTAACTCTGGTTTCTGACAATGGTCCTGCCTATGCCAGTCACGAGTTTCAGGCGTATGAGTATGAGTTCAATCATGTAAGCGCATAGCAATACTGACCCATACCTGGCCCTGATGTCATACAGAGCAGCCCCGCTGGAAAGTGGCAAGTCACCAGCTGAGCTGTTGCTGGGCCGCAAGATCCGTACTCGACTGCCCAGTCACATCACACACATACCTGAACACAGAGATGAGGTATGGGCAGAGAAAGCCAGAAGACTACAACAGAAACAAAAGGCATGTCATGATCGCACAGCCACTGCTCTAGTGCTACAGGAAAAGGATGTAGTTCGCATGGAGCCGCTGTTTTGCAACAGGTTGCTCCCAGGTCATACAATGTCATGACAGACAATGGTGATGTCTTTCGCAGAAACAGGAGGCATCTGTTGAAAACCACGGAGCCATGGCAACCACAGGTGGTCAGAGAGGATGACCTAAGGCTGGAGAACAGGCTAAACGAGCAGGGAATAGGAGCAAGGGCGCAAAGAGATGAAGGACACGATAGTGACAATGTAACAGAAGTCCCGTGCCATGCAGATGTGATGGTAAGGGACACATCCAAGTTGATGCAACAGTCTATGCAGCTACGCAGGTCAGTGCGGACCAGAAAGCCTGTGGTTAAACTGGACCTGTAGTTGTGACTACAGAGACTGTAACAGTCATTGACTCTTGGGCGTGGGTAGTGTTCATAATTTACCTGCTATGTTTCAAAGGAGTGTTCATAAATCACATGCAGATGTTTTAAAGGTGCAGTTTATGCTGCTTGTTTCTATATGCCTCTTATTATTATTATTGTTGTTCTTTTTATGATGATAAAGTCACTTGTGAGACTCTTATTTAACACACAATAACAATACAGTAATGGAGTTTATAGCTGCAGCATCATTTGGTTCAGCTGTGACGTACAGGCTCATGTCATCTGCATAACTATGGAAACATACATTGTGCTCTCTAATGATATCACCAAGTGGCAGCATGTACAGTAAGAATAATAATGGACCCAGTGGTGGCTGGTGAAAACTATTCTAGGTGGGGCTCTGCCATATTCAGTCAGTTTCAGAAACCATCCCATCCTGATACAATTAACACAAACTGCAGGATACCAGTGCTCTGTGAAATAATGTAAGTAATTAAGTAATTATTTTATGCCAATATAAAAAAAAATTGAGGCATTCTTATACAAAAACAAACACTGCACAATCACAAGCTTTACATGTAAAATAGAACTTGTAAACAACTGACGTATCAATTTCTAACAAAGTGTCTCCTTGTGACAGAGGTGATCAGCTGTGACAGAGGTGATCAGCTGTGACAGAGGTGATCAGCTGCGCTGTTGAGTGCATGAGACGGTGCCGTTAGTAGTTAATAGGCAACACAAGAGGCATACTGTCAGAACAATATACAATAACATAATTTTACTATAGTGAGGGTTGGGTCTCGGAGAAGTACCGTTAAATTCCCCCTCCAATCATTTTTTTTAGCTTTTTAAAGTGTTCTCAGTGGTCTTTAAATTGTGATTATGAAGTTTTTAGCCAAAATCACAAAACCTGTGCCATTTCCCAGGGCTCTTCTTCTGCAGAGCGCCAGTAGCTCATTAGCAATGCGCTGCTCTGCACCCTCTATTGGCCAGCTGCCACTGAATGGACTTGGATCTCCACTGTGCAACCCCAAAACACACGTCATGTTTCTCAGACACATGATCTCCAAGACTGACGTCAAACTTTGTCCCTTTGACGTTGAACCAGTTGAACACACAGTCAGAAAGACGACTGATGAAGATATCATGGTCGATGGTATCAGACGTTGCGCTTAGGTCTGAGAGGACGTGAACTGAGACATTATTTTCATCAGACTTTACTTCTGCAACTTTTCTGCAATAACACAAACAGTCATGATGTGAGAAAACAGAACAAAATATCTCCAAGAACATCATCTTAATCACTAATAATGACACTCTAGTTTAGAGTTTTTATCTTTGATATTTTTTGTGATTCATTTCACGTTGTGTGTCAGAAGTCTGGATCTTGAGTTAGAGACTAAGTCTTGTATACTGTCCTCATAATGAGTAACACTTTTAAAGATAGAGAATTAGCTTACACTGGATGTCCTTCAAAAACTACAAGGCCTGACTTTTCTTGTTGAAATTAAGGGAGCACCAATTTATTTAGTAAAACTAAAACAAAGCACAAAACATAACACAAATTAGGATTTACTAAAACAGTTTAGCAAGACACTAATCAAAGAAAAATGCATGACCACATGGCAAGCAGGCTACCTAGCACCTCACAGGCATGCTAATCATTAATTAAATGACACATGGACCTCTTTAGAATAAAACAAATATAGCAAACATATTTATAATAAAATATTGAAAACAAACACTTACGGACAAATACTGTCCAAGGCAGCAACATGTCGAGAAAATAGCTGCAGAAAACTCCGTCGCCTGCTCTGCCACTACTGTGGTCATTATTTACACCACCAACCAATAGGTGGCGCTGCAGTGCAGTAAAATCTATTCAATAAATTCTACATGCACTCAGCAGAGGGCAGAACATCTTGACTCCTGCAACATTTATTCATAAATCCAATTTTATCTTCAAGGAAGACAGCGGAGAGCTTCAGAGCTGAGAGCAGCAGAGGTTTGAATTTGTTCATGAAGAAAAAGTTTTTAGCTCAAAACATCTTTTATAATGGTATAATCCCAACATTGGTGCCACCCATTTTCATTCTCCTTCAATAAAATGATAATATCAAAATCGCATGACTCTTAGTATCCAATCAAATCCTTTGGGCTGGGTTTTCTCAAACTGCCCGCCCATACCTTGTTCACCTTTATTTCACCTTTTGCCTGTTCTTGACAACCTCCACAGCCCGGCTTTTTCTTCACTTTTTCCACACAATTAAGTTTCAACCTTTATACTGCACTCTTTTTTTAAAGGTTACAAAAAACAAGAAGTATTTCCATAATTACATATTTCCACTCTTGTTAATTCACACTGGTTAAGACTTATGACTATGATTGTTTTACTTATATTTCTATTACAAATCATTGATCTACTACAAAAAGGATAATCCCAATTAGAACGCTACAAAAACCCATGCAAGGATTTCATCTACATACTAGCATGCTACAACACAAACCTATAACAAAATATAAGATTTTATACTACAACGTCAAAAGAAATCAAATGTAGAACAAGTGATTCAAATGTTGTGGTGTTCAGTGTGTGATCAATGTTTAACACAGCACTGACTTTTCACCAAAATCCAGAGATATTTCAGAAAGTCAAAGAAACTCTGATCAACATTTTTAGATCAACAACAGATCAAATGAAACGTCAAAGTGAAAGCGGTCGTTGATGATGTGAAAATGATCAGCAGACTTTGCAGTTCTTTAGTTCAGTTTTCTGCTTTAACAATCTGTTGGGATAAACTAGAAAAACAGAGGATTTGAAAAAGCTCAGAGATTTATAATCTTACATTAATAACAATGATACTTAAGTAGTGTTGCTTTCGTCAACGAAAATTATGACAAAATATCGTCGTCAACGAACCCTTTATCACGTGACGAAAACGAGAAGAGACGCAACGTAAATGCTGGTCATGTGACGATAACTATAATTAAATATATAATGCAATATTGTTGATGAATAAGAACGAGACTAAATGTGGTTTACAAAATAAAAATTCTGCTAAAATGTCTCTTAATTTTCGTTGACTGAAACGAGAGGAGACGAAATGTTATAACGTTATTTAGTCTCGTTTAGTCGCGTTATTATTATTTTGCAGTATTTCTCTTTCCTGTGTCTCACTTCAGGGGCTGCATCAGGTCACACTGCGCAGTCGCAGGCGACGTCACTTTCTCAATCCCCACTCGCGGCATTATTTAGAAGATGCAGCTGCGGTGGGTTACGCGTTAACGACAGGCAACTGACACAGAGAAAGGGGCCGATGGCCGGCCAGCCGGGGTTCGTCATTGGGAGAGAAAGAAGAAACGACATTTGGACACACTTTAATTACATAGAAGTGGAAAAGAAAATGGAATGTGTTGTGGAAAAAGATGCTATAGATCTATACTACTAGGTACTATATTGACTGGGTTAAATAGAATTGCATTACTAAAAAGAGACTAAAATACAATTTTCATTGACTAAAACTATACTATGTCATCAGTTTTCGTCGACTAAAACTAGACGAAAATAGTCACGGATAATTCTGACTAAAATAAGACTAAAATGCTCAGACTTTTAGTCGACTGAAACTTGACGAGACTAAAAAGAGTATGCTGTCATTTTAATAAAAACTAAAATGACAGCTTGACACAAAGAATAGACTAAGACTAAAATTAAAACAGGCTGCCAAAAACAACGACTATAAGTTTGGAGTCACAATTCAGTTTGTAGATGTCAGTGAAGCTTCAATTCAATCCAAACTTTCTACAAGTTTGATCTTCTTGTTTCTGTCGCAAACAATCATCTGTTAAACTGGACAAATGTCTGGTATTGGTGCTAATAAGCAGAACTTCAGGGAGGTCACTTTATGCATGCAGGCTGGATGCTGCTTTTTCACATCAACTTCCAAAATAAATTAGAAATAGAATGTGGACATTAACTGCAGTTCTCCATCATTCCACAGGGTGGAGCTGCAATAACATGGCCCAGTCAAAGCTGCTGCTGCTGCTTCAACCTCTCTGGATCATCAGGACTCAGCTGATCCTCTCTCAACACAAACACCTTTCTCATCACTCACACTCTGACAGAGATCACCACTCCCATCTGATGAGAGAAGAAGACAGACAACAGAAGTCATGAATCAGTGTTTACAGAGACTCCCTTCATCAGCTGTCAGTCAGTGATGTAGCACATCCAGTATAAAGACCAGCAGGGACTTCAGTCCTGTTCAGACACAAGTGGAGCGGCTGTGTAGCATAGCCAGCTTCCTTTCAGCTCTCATGTTAACGTGTTGGAGTGAAGCTCACAGACCTGCATCAAGTCTGTTGACTCTGCACATTTCACTCAAGTACACAGTGGAAATAAAGTGCTGACAGTCCCTGAACGCATCATCAGTGCAGAAACAGAGAGACATTCACAGCTCACAGCTTTTATTTTCAGCTGTGGTTACTGGACTTCAGCAGAGGTTCTGCTCTGTACAAAGACCACATGGTCACTAAATGTAATGATGGTTCTTTGCAGGCTTCAGTCAGACTGATCTGAGAGCTGTGACAAAGATGAACTGATCAGTTCTTTAGTGTTGAAATGAGAGAACAAACACTTTGAGATCAAATCTGATGAATGAGGACCACTGTCTCTGTACATCTTGTAATGCTGTCAGCTGTAATCAGCTTTATTTCCTGTAGACATGAACGAAAAACACATGATCACAACAAGCTTCCGGCTCATCTGATTGGCTGACTGTTCTCCCTCTCTCCGTCTTTCTGTCCAATCCTGAAGCCTGTCACCGTTCTCCTCTCACAGTTTCACTGAGGAAAGCAGCCGCTGAGAAGGTCGGAGGTTTACAGGAAATACTGGATCTGTGCTTTAACTAAACTTCTTCCCCGGAGTTTCGAGTTTCTCGTCCAGCAGGTTCTCGTGGATCGTGACTGCTGCTGTGGTCCTGCATGACGTCCACTACATATATTATTACTGTCATTAATGTTACCAGATCTCCATTACAGTTTATAGTAACTTAGTTAATGATTTGCTGCTGCTGTGCATCTGTGTCTCTCTATCTCTATCACAGGTTCCACTGCTACTGTAATCATTTTATCATTCATTGTAATCCATTGTCATTTTTCATTGTAATTGTACAAAATGTTTCTGTTGACTTGTTGACTGTACACGTGACATCTATTGCACGTCTGTCCGTCCTGGGAGAGGGATCCCTCCTCTGTGGCTCTTCCTGAGGTTTCTTCCACTTTTTTCCCTGTTAAAAGGGTTTTTTGTGGGCAAGTTTTTCCTCACTTGAACCGAGGGTCTAAGGACAGAGGGTGTCACTCCCTGTACAGATTGTGAAGCCCTCCGAGGCAAAATGTATTTTGCGACTTTGGGCTATACAAATAAAATTTGATTTGATTTGATTTGATTTGCTTTGATACTAACTGTGTTTAGTATAATACTGCTGAGACCAACATGGACTGACTGCAACCCTCTACTGACCTCACAGTCTGCAGACTGCAGTGTGGACTCTTCACAAGATCAGACAGAGGCTTCACTCCTGAATCCTGCAGCTCATTTCCACCCAGGTACAGCTCTGTCAGATGGGAGGGGTTGGACTTCAGAGCTGAGGCCAGAGAAGCACAGCTGATCTCTGACAAACTGCAGCTCCAAAATCTGAATAAAGAATAAATGATGTTGATAAAAATCCATGTATAATCCAGTCAGATGTGTTCAGGTTTGAAATGTGCAGCTCAACATTACTATGTCCTAATCAATGAGCTTTTCTCTAAAATGAGTAGAGTGACTTTGTCATTGTGTTATTGTGGATCATCATAATGTCAGCCTTCTACAGACATCATCCAAACGTCAACACAACATTCAGACAACCATTCAAGTCAACACAAATTACATGCTGCTGATCTCATTCAAGTCTGTGTGTGTGTGTGTGTGTGTGTGTGTGTGTGTGTGTTCAGACATTATTTGTGAAAACACATTGAAATCAACAGAAACCAAAGAAATATTTCTACTTCAACAAGTAAACTTGATCATTTCAAATAAATATGAGTTCAGAGGATCTTCTGTATACAGATGTGACCATTTACCAACAATTATAAACATTCATTGACTTTAACCACTAACAGAGGACATTTTCTACAGTTTCTTTAAGAAACACAAGTCTTTTGTGACTGCAGACTAAATTTAATACAACAAACATGAAAATATGAACAAAAGAAATTTACAACTCTATGGATGTAAGTTATGTCTGAACATAAATTAGCTTCAATTGTTAATTAAACATCAGATCTACAATAGTAAAAGAGAGTCAGTGAACTGACCTTAGAGTCTTCAGTCTGCAGTGTGGACTCTCCAGAAAATCACATAGCAGCTTCACTCCTGAATCCTGCAGCTTGTTCTTACTCAGGTCCAGCTCTGTCAGATGGGAGGGGTTCGACTTCAGAGCTGAGGCCAGAGAAGCACAGCTGATCTCTGACAAACTGCAGCCAAACAATCTGAATAAAGAATAAATGATGTTGATAAAAATCCATTTATAATCCAATCAGATGTGTTCAGGTTTGAAATGTGCAGCTCAACATTACTATGTCCTAATCAATGAGCTTTTCTCTAAAATGAGTAGAGTGACTTTGTCATTGTGTTATTGTGGATCATCATAATGTCAGCCTTCTACAGACATCATCCAAACGTCAGCACAACATTCAGATAACCATTCAACACAGATTAATTACATGCTGCTGATCTCAGTCAAGTCTGTGTGTGTGTGTGTGTGTGTGTGTGTGTGTGTGTCTGTGTGTTAGGGATGTAACGTTATAGGAAAATTTGATATCTTGATTAAAGTGACCAAATTATCACGGTTAACGATATTATCGCGATATTCTTAATTGCTGTACAAATGTCCAAAAAACACATACATTGAAATAATTTTACGAAATCTTGTGATTTTCTTATCTCACTAAAACATTAGAAGCCAAAATCTTATCAAAATGAAACTTTCACATTAAAGGGGCAAGCAACTGGCACAGAAAGAGTTTAATTTAAATGAACAAAATATGTAAACAAAACTTGTTTATATATTTTGTTCATACATAAGAAGTGTGCCTGTGTGAGTGAGAGGAGTGCCTATATGAGAAAATGAGTGTGTGTGTGTGTGTGTGTGTTGGGCCAACACTGTGAGCAGTGAATTAAATGAACACAACAACGTTTTATTTTATTTTCTGGAGCTAAAGTCACAGACAGCATAACTCGCTGTCAATATCAACTCACATTTTTAACTCGCTATTATAAATATCACTGTATGTTCTTCCTAGCGTTAATGAACATGTTTACATAATTTTACGTCGCCTTACATTGTGTCCGCTCCGCTCAGCTGAGTAGACTGGCTGCCTTCGGTTCTGTTTCATGCACTTTCCGACATGCTTTCATTCTTGATGCCTACGTTACAAGCTAAGCATTCACGCAATGCCTTCATCGCGAGTCGCTCGTGAGACTTGGATGAGGCTGTTATTACATATCCCGATAATCCACCGTGATAATGAGATTAATTTAAACAGAAACGGTAATTCTTATTGTGTAAAATTTCACCACGATTTACCGTAATACTGGAAACCGTTACATCCCTAGTGTGTGTGTTCAGACATTATTTGTGAAAACACATTGAAATAAACAGAAACCAAAGAAATATTTCCACTTCAACAAGTAAACTTGATCATTTCAAACAGAGTTCAGAGGATCTTTTGAAATCACAAATTTTCTACAGTTTCTTTAAGAAACACAAGTCTATGTGACTGCAGACTAAATCTAATACAACAAACATGAAAATATGACCAAAAGAAATTTACAACTCTATGGATGTAAGTTATGTCTGAACATAAATTAGCTTCAATTGTTAACTAAACATCAGATCTACAATAGTAACAGAGAGTCAGTGAACTGACCTCAGAGTCTTCAGTCTACAGTGTGGACTCTCCAGAAAATCACATAGCAGCTTCACTCCTGAATCCTGCAGCTCGTTCTTACTCAGGTCCAGCTCTGTCAGATGGGAGGGGTTGGACTTCAGAGCTGAGGCCAGAGAAGCACAGCTGATCTCTGACAAACTGCACCAACACAATCTGAATAAAGAATAAATGATGTTGATAAAAATCCATGTATAATCCAATCAGATGTGTTCAGGTTTGAAATGTGCAGCTCAACATTACTATGTCCTAATCAATGAGCTTTTCTCTAAAATTAGTAGAGTGACTTTGTCATTGTGTTATTGTGGATCATCATAATGTCAGCCTTCTACAGACATCATCCAAACGTCAGCACAACATTCAGACAACCATTCATGTCAACACAGATTAATTACATGCTGCTGATCTCAGTCAAGTCTGTGTGTGTGTGTGTGTGTGTGTGTGTGTGTGTTCAGACATTATTTGTGAAAACACATTGAAATCAACAGAAACCAAAGAAATATTTCTACTTCAACAAGTAAACTTGATCATTTCAAACAAATATGAGTTCAGAGGATCTTCTGTATACAGATGTGACCATTTACCAACAATTATTAACATTCATTGACTTTAACCACTAACAGAGGACATTTTCTACAGTTTCTTTAAGAAACACAAGTCTTTGTGACTGCAGACTAAATTTAATACAACAAACATGAAAATATGAACAAAAGAAATTTACAACTCTATGGATGTAAGTTATGTCTGAACATAAATTAGCTTCAATTGTTAATTAAACATCAGATCTACAATAGTAACAGAGAGTCAGTGAACTGACCTCAGAGTCTTCAGTCTACAGTGTGGACTCTCCAGAAAATCACATAGCAGCTTCACTCCTGAATCCTGCAGCTCGTTCCAACTCAGGTCCAGCTCTGTCAGATGGGAGGGGTTGGACTTCAGAGCTGAGGCCAGAGAAACACAGCTGATTTCTGACAAACTGCAGCTCCTCAATCTGAATAAAGAATAAATGATGTAACTTTAGAAGACAATGTTCCTGCTTGAAATCATTCAATGTTTAATAATCTGTTCAGAGCTGAAGAAGGTTTAGAAAGTAGAAGTTTAGAAAATGGAAACTCCAAACACCTGAACCCAACAGGATGCAGCATCACAACTGTCAAATACATAAAGTGACAAAGAGCTCTCATTAATATTAATGACAACGTGCTGCTACTTCAGTAAATACGGAGTGACTTCACCTCTTAAACTCTGCAGCTCCACCAGTGGCTCCATCTATACAAACTCATGTTGTGCAGCCAAACACAAATAAAAACCCACAAAAATGAATTTAAGATTCAACTCAAGATCCCAAAGTTTACAAAGATGACAAATATGTCAGGATGAATTTTGGCCAAATGTGAACAAAAGACACGGACAATATTTCTTTGAGGAAAAGTGGAGTCATAAAATCAAAGCATCTTTGGTCCCATTAATGTCCACAGCAGAAATGTAGAAATTCCTTTACAGCACTTAAAGTACTCGCTGAGCACAGCACAAATCCATTGAAATTCTTCAAATGGGTCAAAGTTTGTAGTACAAGTTTTTCTTGACTTCCTGTTTTTCTTTGTTTGTCCATGAAAATATCTCTAAAAACAACAGGTTAGGAATTTCACATGTTCAGAGTTTTTCATACACACATATTGTGGACTGTTACAATGGAAATTAAAAAAAAAAAAATCATCATCTGTTGCTTTTTCTTGGTCCAGTTTTGACATTGTGCAGACATAAGAGACATTTTTTCATGTATTCCTGTGGGATAAAATGAGTAACCCCATGTGACTAACGACTAAATATAATATTATACAGAAATGTCTATCTTAGAAACTACGAGGAGTTTATCAAATGTTTGGTACCATTTGATTCAAAACCCTTCAGCTTCAATGATACATGATTTGATCCAGTTAAGTCATGATAAATATGTGAAATCTAAAATGTTGATGTCGTCATGTGGAGCCACATGTCTCAATAGTTTCCACAGAAAATTTTGTGTTTCCACCTTGAACAGAAAAAATCTGTGGAGCTTTTCCTCAACATACTAAATATAGTCATTAGTCATTCATGTCAGTATAAGCATCATGTTGCTTCATCAAAATGTTGGAAAAAGAAAATATTGAATATATTTGTTATTGTCTGACTGTTGAAATAGAGATTATTGATTGATTTATTGTATTTATGTATTTTTATTCTCATTTATTTTAATCAAACATGATGTGAATATAAGATGAAAATCAAGAGTTGAAGAGGTTCACAGTGAATTATCCAGTGTAGATTTTTCTTGTTATATTCAGGTTTGAAATGTGCAGCTCAACATTGCTCTGCCACAGTCAATGGACTAAACCACAGAAGAAGAAAATAGACTTTAGCATTCAGATACTCAGTGTGGATCAGTATAATATCAGCCTGATGTCTGCAGTTTAGTGTCAACACAACTTTCACATCATATTAATCTCAGCACAGAAGTAAAAAATGGTGTCTGACCTCAGAGTCTTCAGTCTACAGTGTGGACTCTCCAGAAAATCACACAGCAGCTTCACTCCTGAATCCTGCAGCTGGTTCTTACTCAGGTCCAGCTCTGTCAGATGGGAGGGGTTGGACTTCAGAGCTGAGGCCAGAGAAGCACAGCTGATCTCTGACAAACTGCAGTTCTCCAATCTGAATAAAGAATAAATGATGTTGATAAAAAATAATTTATAATCCAGTCAGATGTGTTCAGGTTTGAAATGTGCAGCTCAACATTACTATGTCCTAATCAATGAGCTTTTCTCTAAAATGAGTAGAGTGACTTTGTCATTGTGTTATTGTGGATCATCATAATGTCAGCCTTCTACAGACATCATCCAAACGTCAGCACAACATTCAGACAACCATTTATGTCAACACAGATTAATAACATGCTGCTGATCTCAGTCAAGTCTGTGTGTGTGTGTGTGTGTGTGTGTG
This sequence comes from Argyrosomus regius, assembly GCA_946959425.1. Lineage (NCBI taxonomy): Eukaryota > Metazoa > Chordata > Actinopteri > Sciaenidae > Argyrosomus > Argyrosomus regius. The sequence goes on along the minus strand of OX336897.1, from coordinate 25,151,046 downwards.
TGTGTGTGTGTGTGTGTGTTCAGACATTATTTGTGAAAACACATTGAAATCAACAGAAACCAAAGAAATATTTCTACTTCAACAAGTAAACTTGATCATTTCAAACAAGTATGAGTTCAGAGGATCTTCTGTATACAGATGTGACCATTTACCAACAATTATAAACATTCATTGACTTTAACCACTAACAGAGGACATTTTCTACAGTTTCTTTAAGGAACACAAGTCTATGTGACTGCAGACTAAATTTAATACAACAAACATGAAAATATGAACAAAAGAAATTTACAACTTTATGGATGTAAGTTATGTCTGAACATAAATTAGCTTCAATTGTTAATTAAACATCAGATCTACAATAGTAACAGAGAGTCAGTGAACTGACCTCAGAGTCTTCAGTCTGCAGTGTGGACTCTCCAGAAAATCACACAGCAGCTTCACTCCTGAATCCTGCAGCTTGTTCTTACTCAGGTCCAGCTCTGTCAGATGGGAGGGGTTGGACTTCAGAGCTGAGGCCAGAGAAGCACAGCTGATCTCTGACAAACTGCACCAACACAATCTGAATAAAGAATAAATGATGTTGATAAAAATCCATTTATAATCCAATCAGATGTGTTCAGGTTTGAAATGTGCAGCTCAACATTACTATGTCCTAATCAATGAGCTTTTCTCTAAAATGAGTAGAGTGACTTTGTCATTGTGTTATTGTGGATCATCATAATGTCAGCCTTCTACAGACATCATCCAAACGTCAGCACAACATTCATTCTGTTGTGATTTGTGCTCAGACAAACAGGAAACAAGAAGACTGAAAGAAATGTCAAACTTCTGAACAGAGATAAACAGAATGCATGAACTGACCTCAGAGTCTGCAGTCTACAGTTTGGACTCTCCAGTCCAGCAGACAGCTTCACTCCTGAATCTTTCAGGTTGTTGTCACTCAGGTCCAGCTCTGTCAGATGGGAGGGGTTGGACTTCAGAGCTGAGGCCACGACTTCACAGTGAGTCTCTGAGAGTCTACAGTGAGTAAGTCTGTGATGACAGAGAATATAAAACTTAAAGTCAAATAAAATCATTTTATTCTAAAAATGGACTCTGTGCATTTTGCATCACAAAGCACATCAACATGCGCGTCTGTAGCTCAGCTGGCCAGTTATTCAGCCTGAGCTGGTCAGCCATTGATCCCAAGGTTTGTGGTTTGAAACTTGAGCTCCTCCTGTCCACATGTCAAAGTGTCCCTGAGCAACATAATGAACGCAGCAAATTGTGGCTTTAGACAAAAGTGTCTGTCAAATGACTGTAATGTAAACATGTGTCATATTCTGATGAACAGGCTGCTGTGATTTGTGTTTGTTCGACTTTATTTGAACATGTTGTTCAATGAGCTGTAAAATCACTGCAGGTTGGAACTGCACTCCGATGTATTTACCTCAGTCATGTGTTTGTAGATTTTGTGAATCTCTGAAGCATCTTATTATGTCGCTCCATCTGCTCTTCATCTGCCATTAAATTCGTTTCATGACTCATATGGATTCAAAGTGTGATTACATTTTCACTCATGCATACATGCACCTTCACCATTGATTGACCAAAAACAAGCCAAAGAAACAATGAGGTGTGTTAATCAGTCAAAGTTGTCTATGTTTTTGAGTTCCTTACAATAAATTACTTTAATTTTAGCCTTCAACCCGCATCTCCCTTTGTGTTTGTCATTGCTTTAGAGCCGGGTCATGACAGTCCTACAGACTGTATCATCATCATTTTATGGCTCATAGTTTTTCTCAGGTGGAGTTGGTGATGATAAAAATCCCTCCACTGAACTGAACCTACTGAGCTCTCCTTCACTGGCAGAATGAACCTGGAGGTCATCCCAGCAGCTGACTGTGTGATGAGCTGCTGTCTGAGGAAATCAGCTGATAAATACACAAAGACTGTGGCTACAAATTTAATGAAAACCACATCGGCCGATGTTCGCCTCCTTAACTGCCATTGGCCATCGGAAAATAAAGATGACATTCACCGATGGCAGTGGCCGATGATTATATGTTGATTTACATGTCGCATGAACGCTGTGCTGAGGAGAAACCTTTCTTTTTCTTTTTTGGAGATGTAACTCCGAAACCGCACTGCACACGTTTCTGGCACGTCACGTATGCGCCGCTGTTTTGGTCCGTCCTGCACGCGACTTCAAACCCCACCTGGAGCGTTTCAGAAGCGGAGCGTTTAGCCCGCCAGACTTTGTTTACTTGCTCAGATTTGGCCATTTTCTCGGTGTGTGTTCTTCTAAATATGCTTCTACATGTGTAAATATGCTACGTATTTAATTAGTTTAGCTTTTGTCTGTTTTTACGACCGGTAGTTTGCACGGGGTATTTTATTTTGAAAATCCACCGGATTCTCTTTGCTTTTTCTGTGTCTGGCTTCCACCCGCTCGAGGTGCTCTGTGTAAATTGACGCACGCTGCTCGCGTCAAGCATCAAAAATAGAACAGACGCGTAGCCGAGCGTAGAGAGCGTCTGGGACGCCTCTGAAAGTAAAAGAAGATGGCGGTTGTGGGGCAATCAGAGAAAGATCCACGTTATGCAGTTTGCAATACATGTAACAAAGAAAAAACATCGGCATTGGCCAAGTTGTTATTTTAAACATCGGTATCGGCCCAGAATTTCACAATCGGTGCATCCCTAATTTTAAATGAACAAAATATGTAAACAAAATTTGATTACATATTTTGTTCATACATAAGAAGTGTGTCTGTGTGAGTGAGAGGAGTGCCTGTATGAGAAAATGAGTGTATGTTCTTGTGTGTTTGTGTGTGTGTGTGTGTGTGTGAGTGTGTTGGGCCAACACTGTGAGCAGTGAATTAAATGAACACAACAACGTTTTATTTTATTTTCTGGAGCTAAAGTCACAGACAGCATAACTCGCTGTCAATATCGAATCACATTTTTAACTTGCTATTATAAATATCACCGTATGTTCTTCCTGGCGTTAATGAACATGTTTTATACATTATTTTACGTCGCCTTACATTGTGTCGGCTCCGCTCAGTGGAGTAGACTGGGTGCCTTCGGTTCCGTTTCATGCACTTTCCGCCATGCTTTCATTCTTGATGCCTACGTTACAAGCTATGCATTCACGCAACGCTTCACCGTGAGTCGCTCGCGAGACTTGGATGAGGCTGTTATTACATATATATAATCCAACGCGATAATGAGATTAATTTAAACATCAACGGTAATTTTTATTGCATAAAATTTCACCACGATTTACCGTAATACCGGTAACCGTTACATCCCTACTGAGAAGTAACACATTTTTATATTCTAAAATAAAATAATGCTTCATAACACATCGTTTGTTCCAGAGCTGATAATTGAAGTCACTAATGAGTGAGCCATCTCACTTCCGATCTTTACTTCACCCGTCTTTAACCCCTGAAAATACCAAATACTAGCAGAGACATGAGGGAAAGAGAGAGAGCTTCCTTACTGTTTAGAAATCAAACTAATTTCTCATGGAGCAAAACATGAAAAGAATTCATTGTTGGGAACTAAACAATTTAAAGTGGCTCCGTTCATTTAATGAGGATGAAGAGGGGGATGTTCTTTTCGCTCTTCAAGAGGGAGGATGGCCTCCACTCACATCCTCTCAAATCAAACAATAATTATAGATATTGTATAAAGTGTGAAAATGGACAGAACAGTCCTTCATAAGAAACAGCTCAGAAACTGCTGAGAAACAAATATAATATCAAGAACTGCATGAAAACTGGAATGAACAAACTTCAAGTGATGTTAGTTCCAGCAGGTCACAGATATTATGTCTGTGTGTGTGTATAGAAAAAGAACAATAAACAGACACACTATAGAAACATAGTGCACACACTGTATACACTGTAAAGACTGTTTAAACACTGTTGTGATAAAATGATGACACAAAACATTTTCAGCACAAACTCTTCAGTCCTCAAGTTTTTCTGCTGGATTTGTGTGGAGCCTTCATCAGCCAAACAAAGACAGTTAGAAGATGATAGAAGATACTTGTGTTCACTGACTTGATAGCAATAAACACAAAAATGATTTTTGTAGACGTTTGTAGATGAACACATCTAGAATTATTTCAATAAGCAGCTTTTACTAGTTTAAGAAAATTTTTAGAGGGTGGAAGTTTTATATTGTGCATGTGTGTGAAGTGTGTATCTTTACTCTAATACTGATGGCTTCAGCTTTACGTTGCTTTATAATGTTGATAATCACATCTGGACTTACTCAGCCTTTCTGCAGTTCCTCACAGCTGGAATCAGTCTCCGTCGTCCCTCATCTGATGTGTTGTACTTCTGCAGGTCCAACTCATCCAGAACCTCCTCTGACATGTGCAGCATGTAGGCCAGAGCTGAGCAGTGGATCTCAGAGAGTTTCTTCTCTGATCTGTTCTCTGACTTCAGGAACTCTTGGATGTCCTGATGGACTGAGTCATCGTTCATCTCCATCAGACAGTGGAAGATGTTGATGCTTCTGTCAGGAGAGATATAATGATGATAATAATAATCATCATAATCATCATCATTATCGTCATCATGACTCTTCATCTCCTTCAGGTTGTTGATGGCTCTCTGGATGATTTCTGGACTGTTGTCTGTCTGACCCAGCAGGCCTCCTAAGAGTCTCTGGTTGGACTCCAGAGAGAGGCCATGAAGGAAGCGAACAAACAGGTCCAGATGACCATTTTTACTTTGAAGGGATTTCTGCATGGCTTTCCTCAGGAACTCATCCAGTGTTAAGTAATCCTCCTCCTTCTGCTCTTCTTCATGCTCCTCCTCCTCCTGCTGCTGCTCCTCCTCCTCCTCCTCCTCCTCTTCCTCCTCGTCTTTCAGGAAGTCCTTCAGTACCTCTGTCTTCTTGTTGGTGTAACAGTGGAACAGGTAGACTGCAGCCAGAAACTCCTGAACGCTCAGATGAACAAAGCAGTAGACTGTTTTCTGGAAGATCACACTCTCTCTTTTGAAGATCTTTGTACAAACTCCTGAGTACACCGAGGCCTCTGTGACATCCAGACCACACTGCTCCAGGTCTTCTTGGTAGAACATGATGTTTCCTTTCTCCAGCTGTTCAAACGCCAGCCTCCCCAGCGTCAGAAGAACTTCCCTGTCAGCCTCCGTCAGCTCCTGTGGACTCGTCTCATGTCCTTCATCATACTTCTTCTTCCTCTTTGTCTGAACCAGCAGGAAGTGTGAGTACATGTCAGTCAGGGTCTTGGGCAGCTCTCCTCTCTGGTCTGTGGTCAACATGTGGTCCAGAACTGTAGCAGTGATCCAGCAGAAGACTGGGATCAGACACATGATGTAGAGGCTCATGGAGGTCTTGATGTGTGAGATGATTCTGCTAGACAGATCTTCATTACTGACTCTCCTCCTGAAGTACTCCTCTTTCTGAGTGTCAGTGAAGCCTCGTACTTCTGTTACCCTGTCAACACATGAAGGAGGGATCTGATTGGCTGCTGCAGGTCTGGAAGTTATCCAGATGAGAGCTGAGGGAAGCAGATTCCCCTTGATGAGGCTTGTCAACAGCACACTGACTGATGACTTCTGTGTGACATCAGACACGAGCTCTTTGTTGTTGAAATCCAGGGAAAGTCTGCTTTCATCCAGGCCGTCAAAGATGAACAGAAGTTTACAGACAGCGAGCTCCTCTGCTGTGACCTTCTGTAATGTTGGATGGAAAACATGGAGCAGCGTGAGAAGACTGAACTGCTCATCTTTGATCAGGTTCAGCTCCCTGAACGAGAGCAGAACCACCAGACTGACATCTTGGTTCTCCGAGCCCTCTGCCCAGTCCAGAGTGAACTTCAGCACTGAGAAGGTTTTTCCAACGCCAGCGACGCCGTTGGTCAGAACGACTCTGATGTGTCTCTGTTGGTCAGGTAAGGCTTTAAAGATGTCGTGGCATTTGATCGGAGTGTCATGGAGGGTCTTCTCCTTCTTGGAAGCGGTCTCAAGCTGCCTCACCTCATGTTGGGTATTAACCTCTTCACTATGTCCCTCTGTGATGTAGAGCTCAGTGTAGATACTGTTGAGGAGGGTTCCACTTCCTGTTTCATCAGTTCCTTCAGTCACACGTTCACATCTCGTCTTCAGACTGATCTTATGTTCATCTAAAACCTCCTGCAGACCACCACTCACTAAAACAGAGAAAGAAGTTTGAGACAAAACTGTGAATGTGAAAAACAGAAAATGTGACAATCTGCTGATTATTTTCATCAGCAATAAAAACTGATGGATAGAAGAATATATAGAGAAGTAAATGTTAGAAAGTCCAGTTTTGGTTGAACATCAGAAATGCTTCTTTTTCTCTTGGCCTCTGACTTTGTGTCGGTGTTGGTGTTTAAACTCCAAACCACAGAGATTCAGTTAGAAACTACAAAAGTCCTGACAGATACAAGCTTCATTTGTTTTTTGGAAGTTGTAGTTCCGATTGCTACATAAGAACAAAATCTATTTTTTATGATGGGCTGAACACAGAGAGACTTTTAAAAACAGAGTTTTCTCTCTGGTCACCAGCACAGACACGTGTTGATCCAATCAGTTTAGCTCCAGACGTGGCTTTGCTTTGAGGGAGGAGACCATCTCAGGTTGGCTCCTGTAAATGACCGTGAGCTCAGTCAGTCATTCATGGTCAGTCACTCATGTAGCTGCAGGTTTTTGAAGCTGTGACCGCAGGAACCAGATTTACACTCACCTCACAGAACACATGGAAGTCAGCATAATATGCTGGAGGATTTTAGTGTTATTCACTCTCTCACTCACACTCACCGGCTGATCTTCAACCTACCAAAGTTCTCCCACACCACACCGCATACTCTGCTCCCTGCACTGGCTACGCTGACTGCTCCAATGATTCAAGTCACTGGTACTTGTCTACTGTGCTGTGAATGGTTCAGGCTCATCCTACATCCAGGACATGGTCAAACCAAACACCCCAGCCCGTCCACTATATGCTGCAAATCAGCTTGATCCTCCCTCACCACGGGGGATCAAGACAACATCCTGACTGTTTCCTGTCCTGGATCCACAATGGTGGAACGAGCTCCTCACTGACATCAGGACAGCAGAAACTGTCCACATGTTCAGCCTGAAAACTCACAAACTAACTGTAGCACTTGAAGCCGTTCAGCTTATTTGATGAAGTTGATGTACTTTGATGATTCTTCAGTTTTTGGCTTGTTTCCACATGGTTGAATTCACTTATTGTAAGTCTCTAAATAAGCGTAATGTAATGAAATGCAGCAGGTTACATTTTAAAGATGGACAGTCTTACTTTGTAGAGTGCTGGTCTGACTGGCTGTCTGCAGTCCAGGTCTTGTTCTGGATCTTTTTCCACATTGGGGACAGGAGGAGTCTCCTGATGAAGCAGACTGGTCCCAGTATGAGGTGATGCAGTGTCTGCAGAACCAGTGTCCACAGCTGGTAGAGACCGGATCCTTCAGGACGTCCTGACACAAAACACAGCAGGACGGCTGCTCCTCCACAGGAACATGACTCCTCTTCCTCTCTCTGTGAAGACATTTCTTTATCACTCAAATGATTTGTGAAAAAAAAAAAAGTGTTTGATTTCAACTCTCCTGCTGTCATGAACATTAATTAATAGCTTTTCCTGTCTGTCTGTCTAATTAAACATTCAGTCATTTGCCTGTTGTTTGTTATTAATACAAACTCAGCACTCAGCTGTTTAACAATAAAAGTCCTCCATTAAAGAAAGCTGATGATGTCCTTCACTGTTTCACTTCAGCAGCTCAGCTTGAGTTATTTAGGTTTAAAGTGAGGTTAGAAGTGCTCTAAATAACTGTGGTAGACCAGCAGTGTACTGTATGACACACAGCATGTCTGCATCATGAAGACAAATCTTTGAGCAGTTTGTCTTCATCCTCAATGCATCATCTTCATCAGGTCAGTTTACAGTAAAAACTCTCTTACTTTGTGTCTGAGTGTCCAGGTTCATGTCTGAAGAATAGAGGTTCATCTTTGGACATGTCACTCTTCATAGACAGACAGCTGTATCCTGGAGACTCTGCTCTCCGTCTGTTGGACTGAACTCTGCAAACACCAACATGTTTTTATGAGGGGCATAGTCAGTAAGCGCGCATTCAGACAGGATCAGGGAAACAGGCAACCGGTGGTGGGGGAGTGCAGTGGTGGGGGGGGTGAGGGGAGTTGAGGTGGGTTGCTGTGGGCGTGTCTATACCTGCTGAATGTAACCACTGTGAAACAATCAGAAAATAACTTTTTATTTCTCTGATTAATAACAGCTTTATCGAGGCCCGGCGCTCACTGTTATTGTTACTCTATGTCTCTCTACCAAAGATCTCTCTCTCTCTCTCTAATCATTGGACACAAATCAAATTAAACTTCTTCGTGTCATTATATTTTGCAGCAGAAATTGCGAGTCAGACTCAGATTTAGAAGCTGGGTACATGAAATAAACAAAGTGAGATCACACACACAGGTAGATTATCAGAGTTTAGTCCTCTGCTTCAGAGACATTTCAGGCTGTCTGTCACAAATTTTAGTTTGCAATCACATTTTAGTACAGATTTTAAAATATGAACACAACATCAACAGAGGGAACTCAAAATGAGCCAAATAAATGAGTTAGTATCAGTTCTCTTACTTTGTGTCTGAGTGTGCAGGTTCATGTCTGAAGAATAGAGGTTCATCTTTGGACATGTCACTCTTCATAGACAGACAGCTGTATCCTGGAGACTCTGCTCTCTGTCTGTTGGACTGAACTCTGCAAACACCAACATGTTTTTAAGAGGGGACATTAGGGACATTATTCAAAACTTTCATACACACATACACATATGAAACCAAATGCATTCACATACTATACTGAAAACCTCTCACACATACAAGTTAAATGCTTTTACATACACGACTGAAGAGCTTTCACACATACTAGTGAAATGTCCCTCTGACACAACACACTGAAATGCTCTCACACAACACACTGAAATGCTCTCACACAACTAGGGCTGTTTTCCACTAAGGATTTTCATAGTCGAATCTGATTCATCAGATTTTGCCGTAGTCGGCTGATCGTCGAACCTTTTTTTTTTTTTAGATAGCAGCTAGATCTTATTTGCAACTTTTTTCCATTTCAAACAAAAGAGCTAAAACACTCAAAAAACATGGTAGGTGTGAAACAAATACCTTTATTTATTTAAAGCCAGATGAACAAAACTGGGCATATCAAACATCAGAAAAGTTCACATAAAATAGGAATAAAATGGCTTCAAAAACAACAAAGTGCCAAAACATGCCTTTATCTCTCAGTTAGGAACCTATTTCTTGGCTTTTAATTCACAGTTCACACTCGGGAATCGGGATAAAATAAATAAATAAAATTAAACTTAGCAGCCTGGCACTAGTGCAAAATGTCATAAATATTTTTCGAAATAGAATAAGCCTGCCTGAATAAATAAAAACAATTATACAACAACAAAAAAATAAACATAATAGTAGTCAGAATCGAATGGGCTTCAGAAAGTGCACATGCAGCAAAAAAAAAGAGAGAGAGAAAAAAGGAAAGGATGTCTTTGTTGCTGAGACGCTCCGCGCGCAGCCTCCAGCTTAAGTTCACATTGTCCCAAAAGAAAAAGAAAAAAATCACTTCTTCACATATGAAAAGTGTTCTACTGCACCTGTGGTTGTCTGATTTTTCTGAGGTTGTGTGCCAGGAAAACCAGCTTGTTCACGTTGGTCGGGAAAAGTGCGCTCCTTGATTTATTGGCAATGAAACCCGCCTTTGAAAATATCCTCTCTGATGGCGTGGAGGTGGAGGGGATGCTGTGAAATCTCCTAGCAGCTCTTGACAACTTTGGATATCTATCCTCGTTTTTCTGCCACCATTCCAGGGGGCCTCCGTTGCATTTAGTGAAGTCCTTCAAATAGGCCTTCATCTCACTTGTCTCATCCTGTTCCTCCTCATCTTCATCACTGGCCAGCAGTGTTTTGGGGCAGTCGGCCCAGGATCCACCGTGTCACTTTCCTCCTGGCAAGACCTGTCAGTTAGACTCTCAGCTAGTTCTGCCACCACTGAATACGCCTCATCTCTTTGGTCGTCGGAGAGAAAGGAGAGCTTCTTGAAGCGTGGGTCAGGCACCGCCGCACTGATGTAGACACTTCTTTCCAGCCCTGGCCCTTTAAGCTCCCATCGCCTGTCCATCTCCTCGGACAGCGTAGTCTTGATGATCTTTGTGATTCGACTGTTGTCCTCATGCACCACCAAATGTCTTTTTTAAATATTCATAAGCATGGGGACAGTGGCAGACAGGGATGCATTATTTTCTTGGGACAAAAGCTCTGTCAGAGTGATCATTGGTTTAAGAACAGCGACAATGTCCTCTGCTGTGCGCCACTGTGATGTGGATAGCTCCAGGTCACGATCGGACCGTTTGCTCACACTCTCATCTGTGAGCACGGCTGAAACTGGCCCCTTCTGTTCTATCAAGCGATCGAGCATCAAATAAACAGAGTTCCAACGGGTAACAACATCCTGCACCAGTTTATGCTGAGGAACATTCGGTTGTTTCTGCTTATCTTGAAGTGCTGTGGTGGCCTTTGCGCTTTTTTTGAAATGAGAAACAAAGCGCCTTGCAGCAGCAACAGTGCGGCAAATGGGGTCCTGCTTCAGAGCGCTGTTTATGCAGAGTTGTAATGTGTGGCCCGCGCAGCGCACCCCTTTCATATTTCCCCAGGAGGGCTGCTGGACTAACTGGTTGGTGCACGCAACCATGTTTGCTGCGTTGTCATGCACCACAGAAACGATCTTGGTACTTGGAATGTCCCACTCGCAAATGATCTCGTGCAATGTGATCGGATGTGTGACTGTCCTCCATTTTTTTTTGTTTCTAAAATGAAGCTCTCCAGTCGCCAGTCTCCGGTGATGAAATGTGATGTGACTGTGAGATAAGCCTCCATCTGAAGCGAGGTCCAGTTATCAGTTGTGAAACTGACAGCTTCACAGTCCTGTATTGCCTTGTATATCTCTGACTGTGTCAATAGATATTTTGTGTGCACCACATCCATCACTGTAGCTCTTGTAGGGACGGTGTAGCCTGGCTCAAGTGTGTGCAAGAGTTCTTCAAATCCCTCACCCTCAACAATGCGCACAGGCCTCATATCAAGTGCCGCAAACTCCGCAATTTTTTCAGTAATTTCCTTTTTTCTCTTCTCTGAAAGTGGTGGTCTCAAATCAAGTTTTTTTTGCGTTAATCTTTGGGCCGCCGCTGATGCAGACGTGCTGGCTGAGCTGTCATCATGACACTGCGGGTGTAACTGTCAGAAAAATGATATAATAATATAGGGTTTTATGCCTGTATTGACAAAAGAGTGGCAGAACTGTTTTTTTTTTGTGTGTTTGTTTTTTTTTTAAAGTTAACAAGCCTTACCTGTTTCAAATGATACGCCATGTTGGTTGTCGTCGTGTGATATGAAAGAAGCTGCTGACACAACTTGCACTTAACTTTCTTTAACCTTTTCAAAATACTCCCACACTTTGGAAGATTTTTTAGTAGCCATTGTGAGCCAATAAATCCGTAAATGCTAACGGTCCCGTAGTGTGCTGCTCACCTCCGCTCATTGGATTGTGCAACTGCAGTGGGTGATTTATTAATACGTAGTAAGAAGCTAAGACTACCGTTTAAACGCACACATCATTTTGAACTCTTTATTAGCAGAAAGTTTATATAACGAAAAAAAGACATTCTATGTAACAATTTATGCTCAGCAGCCGTGGGCACCCCCATATAGTCAGAATGGTTTTCTGACGATTCGACTACGAGGTTCATAGTCGAATCAGACCTCTCCGAATCGAATCGTCGAATAGTCGACTATTGGAGGTCAGCCCTACACACAACACACTGAAATGCTCTCACACAACATACTGAAATGCTCTCACACAACACACTGAAATGCTCTCACACAACATACTGAAATGCTCTCACACAACACACTGAAATGCTCTCACACAACATACTGGAATCACATTTTAGTAGAGATTTTAAAATATGAACACAAAATCAACAGAGGTAAATGAAAATGAGTCAAATAAATGAGTTAGTATCAGTTCTCTTACTTTGTGTCTGAGTGTGCAGGTTCATGTCTGAAGAATAGAGGTTCATCTTTGGACATGTCACTCTTCATAGACAGACAGCTGTATCCTGGAGACTCTGCTCTCTGTCTGCTGGACTGAACTCTGCAAACACCAACATGTTTTTATGAGGGGACATTAGGGACATTATTCAAAACTTTCCTCTCACATACACATATGAAACCAAATGCATTCGCATACTATACTGAAAACCTCTCACACATACAAGTTAAATTCTTTTTCATACACTACTGAAGAGCTTTCACACATACTAGTGAAATGTCCCTCTGACACAACATACTGAAATGCTCTCACACAACACACTGAAATGCTCTCACACAACATACTGAAATGCTCTCACACAACATACTGAAATGCTCTCACACAACACACTGAAATGCTCTCACACAACATACTGAAATGCTCTCACACAACATACTGAAATCACATTTTAGTAGAGATTTTAAAATATGAACACAACATCAACAGAGGTAACTGAAAATGAGTCAAATAAATGAGTTAGTATCAGTTCTCTTACTTTGTGTCTGAGTGTCCAGGTTCATTACTCAAGTCTGGAGGAATATCTTTGGACCAGTCACTCTTCATAGACAGACAGTTGGATCCTGGAGACTCTGCTCTGTCCTCCTCTTCCTCCATCTTCTGGACTTCAGTCAGTCTGAGAGGTGAAACAAGTTTCACTTGAAATCACCATTCCCTTAAAATTATGTTTTCATGTCAGCAAAGGGTCAAAATAAAATCACGGTGTGACTCTGCGTCTGTTGGATGAACTGACTTGAAATATGATGTTGTCAGTGCTTTGACTGAGCCATCGACTCTTGTCAATATAGAGGACAACTCACTTAAGACTGATGCAAAGTTAGCAAACCTGGAGGCTATTTGCCATAGCCTAATGTAGCGCAATACACCAACACAGAGGAAAGCAAAGGTTATGTTAAGACTGCCAGGGGATCTCCCCCCCTTTACTGAAAACTCTACTCAAACCCTCTCTCCATCACCATCACCATCTGTAAACATACATGTCTCATTAATGCATGTTAATGCATGTTACTAACTAAACTTCTTCCCCGGAGTTTCCCCCCCCCCCCCCCACCTATCTGCCCCTCTCTATCTGTAGCTCAACCGGTCGCAGTGGATGACCATCCACCAATGAGCTTGGGCCTGTTCGAGGTTTCTGCCTGTTAAAGAAGTTTTTCTTGCTCATGGTGGAACTGTTGGTATCTGTAAATAATATTATAAAGAGTACGGTCTAGACCTGCTCTGTATGGAAAGTGTCATGAGATAACTAAAGTTATGATTTGGAGCTATAGGAATAAAACTGTGAAACGGTGACACACACACACACACACACACACACACACACACACACAGACAGGTGTCGAAGAAAGTTGAATTTCTCTGATTTGTCACTGTGAAAACATCTTTTTAGTGTCACAATGTTCACAAGTTTCATCACCGTCTCTGAAAACAGCTGAGTACGTAGACGAGGAAAGACTAGATGCATTCACAACGACAGCTACGTGTTCTCTTCCTGTTTGAAACAGCTGTTTTCACTGCACGTTCGGCTGACTGTCACCAGTTAACACGAAACACCAAGATGTTTGTGTTCAGACAATAATAAAATAATAAATAAATCAAATGTTGGATTAACACTCACCCTGCCTCAGACTTCACTTCTCCTCCTTCTGCTCTGTGCACTCAAAATGGAGTCTGAAGAAACACTTTCACTTTCAAGGGTCCCTCCCTGTTCTACATTTACAGGAAATCGTGTGTGTGTGTGTGTGTGTGTGTGTGTGTGTGTGTGTGTGTGTGTGAATGCAAAGAAAACAAGATCATATTCATTTTAAAACAACACAATACTAATGTTTTAACTTAGGAAGAGTTCAGAAATCAATATTTGGTGGAATAACCCTGATTTTTAATCACAGCTGTCATGCGTCTTGGCATGCTCTCCACCAGTCTTTCACATTGTTCTTGGGTGACTTTATTCCACTCCTGGCGCAAGAATTCAAGTAGCTCAGCTTTGTTTGATGGCTTGTGACCATCCATCTTCCTCTTGATCACATTCCAGAGGTTTTCAATGGGGTTCAGGTCTGGAGATTGGGCTGGCCATGACAGGGTCTTGATCTGGTGGTCCTTCATCCACACCTTGATTGACCTAGCTGTGTGGCATGGAGCATTGCCCTGCTGGAAAAACCAATCCTCAGAGCTGGGGAACATTGTCAGAGCAGAAGGAAGCAAGTTTTCTTCCAAGATAACTTTGTATGTGGCTTGATTCATGCGTCCTTCGCAAAGATGAATCTGCCCAATTCCAGCCTTGCTGAAGCACCCCCAGATCATCACCGATCCTCCGCCAAATTTGGTGGCAAGGACTGTTGGCAACAGTAGGTGCAAGACACTGTGGCTTGTAGGCCTCTCCAGGTCTCTGTCTAACCATTAGACGACCAGGTGTTGGGCAAAGCTGAAAACTGGACTCATCAGAGAAGATGACCTTCCTCCAGTCCTCAACGGTCCAATCCTTATGGTCTTTTGCAAACCTCAGCCTGGCTCTTCTTTGCTTCTCATTGATGTAGGGCTCCTAGGGGCAGGGCTCAAGTCGTGTAAAGCTTTACACGACTTGAGCCCTGCCCCTAGGAGCCTGTTTCAAACCGTTCTTGCTGTGCACTTCACCCCAGCTGCAATTTGCCATTCTTTTTGTAGGTCACTTGATGATGTCAACAGGATAGTGATGAACACAGCAGTGGTTTTTATACTTTTCCTCCTTAAATAAGATTTGGTTCAGGTGATCCCCTAATCAGTACCTCATTAAGCAGAATGAGGTGTGCTTGTGTTGGAATTCAACAGGCGCTGGAATGGAATGGCTGTCATACATGTAGAGATGCTGATTTCAGAAAAAAAATGCAGTGGTCTCTTAATTTTTTCCAGAGCTGTATATATATTAGGGGTGCAACAATACATGTATCTGTATCGCACTATGAATCGAACAATACGCAATTTTATATTTATTTTATCAACTTCTAACGATGTGCTCTGTGCTGAAAGCTAAGTGGATCTGCGCTCGACTACTCCACCTTAGGCTGCATTGTCGAGCACAGATCCACTAAACTGCGCCTCCCACATTCATTCAGACCAAGCTGCTGAGACAGAAGCTACATGCGAAGCTAGCTTGTTGCAACATGGCTAATGCCTTAAAGTCCGTGTAAAGTCAAAATAAATGTGTGTAATATAAATGTGTCTCCTGTACGTGTGCGCCGTTACCGACACACGTACATGTAAACTCAGATCTGACTACATATATTCCCTGTCCCGATATTCCCGACAAGCTGCTGTTGCATATAAGAGACGTCCCGTGTCCCGTTACCGGTGTATTTTCCTCTGGATTCCGCTCAGGAAACGAGAGCAGTCTAACGTTACATGCACTGACATTAGATAACACACATTTAAGTGATGAGAAACCCTAATGTGATTATGTTAGTACACAATGTAAAACGTTACTGTATTATTTTCAGGTCTCCATTACAGTTTTTCTCCATTGGTTTGGCTCATTTCTTGAAACAGAAATTACATTCTCAAAACAACATGGACAAACCTCCAAACCACTTGGCAATTGTTTACAACAGAATTGTATTTCTCATTCATTTCATCAAATTGCAAATGTCTTAGTACATCTTTGCAAATGATTAAGTACAGGTAGCCTACAGTTAGCACAGTTAGCCTACATTTAGCACAATTTCCAAGTGAATAGATCCTGTTGATCTAAACTGATTGTTGATTCTCAGTCTAATGGTTGTTCTCTCCAAAACATGTCAGCATCATTTCATTGTATAAGTTATCACATGCACAATAGTCTGTTCAATTGTCAAAATTAGTCAAGAACCTAATACCATGAATACCATATATGAATCTCTTGGAACATTTGATAAATTGATTAATTGACAGTCAGGTGAAAATAGAACTTGACTAACGAAGGAGGAGTTTCACACATCTCAGATGACCAATCAAACAATATGTTTAGTTACCTGACAGGTGCTGTCCATGATTGTGAATGCTGCCAAACATGTATGTATAGAGCATGACCAGGACCAGTACAATTTCTGAACATGGAGGCACCTGGCCAAGTAAATGAACAAGGGCAACTGCCTTCTCGAGGAAGAGGAAGAAGAGGAGGAGGAGTAAGGGTGTGTAACGGGCGTGCATTGTCTTTAACAGTTCCATATCAGGTTGGATGCACGTCCATTAACCCTTGTAGTTCTGCGTTGTGTTCTATGTTGTGCTGAATGAAAGAAGGACTCGAACCACGATCAGCTGCTGGTTGCTCTTTTAATGAAGGCAGGACGGTGGATTTGTCTGTACAAATCAACACATTCAGTCAGCAATGGCACCCGCAGGACTGTGCACTGGACCAGACTGGAGCAGCTTTTCTAAATCAGCCGACTCAGATTCAGGTGGGACTTTAGGTGACAAAACTGCAAGCCTCTCTCCATCTCTGGAATTAGACAGGTTCTGTGCACTGTCATTTTGGGTCAATAACTCAGACACTGAGGCTGCATCATCACCACAGTCACAGTCTTCCTGATCAGACTCCTCGCTGGTCAAAGACTGATCATTTGCATGGGCATCCTGGCTCTCATCCATCCCAGAGAGTGGCAAGAAGTTGACCTCCAACAAAAGATTCCTGTGCACAACTCTTGTGTGTCCCTCTGCATCCTGTATTTTGTAGACATGGATATTGGGATTTGCACCAACAACTGTGTACACTCCATCCTCCCATTTGTTGGCCAACTTCTTCTTTTCTCGTTCTCCCTTATTTGCTACCAAAACATGATCTCCCACAGACAGGTAGGTACCCTTGACACGTCTGTTATATTGCCGGGCCTGGTGCTGCTGCTCAGTGGAAGAATGTTTCTGGGCGATTTCCATAGCACTTTTGAGGCAGAAAAGCAGGGACTTGGCATATGAGTCATAGTCAACAACTCCTGGGTCGTTCAAAACCTGCTTAAATAGAATATCTACCGGCAATCTAGGTACACGCCCAAACATCAAGAAGAAGGGCGCATAACCCGTAGTCTCATGAACGGTGGCGTTATAGGCAAACGTGAGGGTCTGGATTTGTCGTGGCCACTGGTGTTTTTCCTTGAGGGGAAGGGTACGGAGCATGCTGCCCAAAGTGCGATTGAATTGCTCTGTTACCCCATTGCCCATGGGGTGGTAGGCTGTGAGATTTTGCAACACCGGCCAGATGAAGGAGCTCTGCAATCAAGTTGCTCTCGAAATTGGTGCCCTGATCGGAATGTATCCTCTCAGGGAAACCGTAAACACAGAATACATTGTCCCAGAGCTTTTTGGCGACCTGCTTTGCCGTCTGATTGGCACAAGGGAATGCATGAGCCAGTTTGGTGAAATGGTCGGTGACCACTAGGACATCCACAGACCGCTGCTTGCTGTCCTCTGCCGACCAAAAATCCATGCACACTAACTCCATCGGGGCTGAGCTCTTGATGCTTTCCAGGGGCGCACAAGCAGCAGGTTCCGGCGACTTCCCAAACACACATCTCTGACAGCATCTGACATGTGCCCTCACATCCCTCTCCATATCAGGCCAGTAAAATCGCTGCCTTGCCAATGAGAGAGTACGGTCCTGACCCTGATGACCTGCCAGATCGTGAATGCCTAACAATGCCTTTTCCTTTAAACTCAGAGGCAACACATATCGAGATCTTCTCTGCTTGGACACGGGATCTCTTGTCACCCAATACAATACCCCGTCATGGACTTCCAACTTGTCCCATTGCTTGAACAACCTGAGGACCTTCGAGTCAGCGCCATGCCATTCTAGATGGTCGCTTCCTGGCTGCAACGAAGGGCAACACCTTAGAGGTGCAGGGGTCTTGCTCTTGACTCAGCTGCAGCTCCTGGGCGGAGAACATGGGCGAAACATCCTGACCACTCGACAGCTGTTGGACATGTTGGGCCAGACAGAGTGCTCTGGACTCCGCTGTATCAATCCAGTCACAGTGTGCCTGACAAAGAGCTCTGATCTCGGCAGAATCACATGCCACCATGGGTGTTGGATGGTTCCCTGATCTGTAGCTTTGAGACTGGCAGCTGACCCTGAAAACATCCTGCACAGAGTCCTCCTCTATCCCATTAGCTTCCTGCATCAGAGTGGGATATGGTTCCCTCAGCAGCCTCTGACAAATGGGTTTTGCGAAGAGGTCGCGACTCAAGGCGTCAGCCACCACATTTCTTTTCCCGGGCAGGTGTTTGAGATCAAAGGAGTAAGATGCAAGTTTAGACACCCAGCGGATTTCACATGCATCAAGCTTCGACTTTGTTAGGAGGTAAGTAAGTGGATTATTATCCGTCCAGATGGTGAAGCTACAGCCTTTCAGCCAGTGGCTGAACTTTTCACATACACTCCACTTCAAGGCCATGAACTCCAGTCTGTGAGCTGGATATTTCCGTTGTGACGCACTGAGGGTCTTGCTTGCAAAAGCAACAGGTCTGGCTCTGGACTCTCCTCGTGGCACTTGAGAGAGCACCGCTCCAAGTCCATCCAATGACGCATCAACTGACAGGATAAATGGCTCGTCAAAGTTCAGATGGGCCAGCACAACACATTCCAACAGCATGGTCTTCAACTGGTCAAAAACATTTCCACATTCCGCTGACCAGTCTGCAGGGGTAAGCTTACGATAGGCACCTAGAGGCTTCCTATCCTTAGCTGACCATCCCCGTCTCTTCTGTCCAGCTGTAAGTGCGAACAAGGGCTTCACAATGGAGGAACAGTTTGGGATGAAATGCTGATAGTAAAATACCATGCCAAGGAATGATTTGATTCTCAGGAGAGAAGGCGTGCACTCATCGTCCTCCATGAGGCCTCGTTCTGTCATCTTGGTGATGACCTCCACTTTGGCAGGATCAACAACCACACCCTTACTTATTTATGACATGGCCAAGGACTCCGACTTGTTTTTGAAGCAGATGGCACTTCTTAGGGGCCAGTTTCAAGTTGTTCTCTCGCAACCTCTGAAACACTGTGTGGAGTCTGGACAAGGCCACAATCCAATGAGTGCTTGGAGAAGATGTCTTGATATTCAATCAGCAGCTGTGTGAGCCGAGACTTACAGTCTTCACTGACCTGACATGAGTCAATGTCAATGTCACTTAGGCCTAACTCTGACAGGCTTTTAGCCAACTGATCGGCAAGAGAGGCACTGGGCGAGGTGTCGGGTTGCTATTTCAGTGTGTCAGGTACTTGTTTCTCTGTATGAGATTGCTGTATCTCAATGTCAGGTTGTTTGTTGTCTGTGTTGGTTGTTTCTCTGAAGCCACATGTAGACCCTGAAAAGCATCTCGATCCTCAATTGCCAAGCATGAAAACACATCAGCCAATTTGCTATTTCTCTTCAGTGTGACAGCTTTGTCGGATGGGTTCACAACTGTCATCGGCATCCATCTATCACCCCAGAGAGGTGTGACAAGACGACCCACTAGAACACCTCGTGGCATGGCTTTGGAGTTGGTGTTCATGCCTGGGTAGGAGTGTCACTGCTTGGGTGAGTTTGACAGTGCCTATTTTGTCAGGAACCTCACGTCCTCTCCAGCGCTCGACATTGGTGAACATCGACAAGAAATTCTCAATATCGGGGTCAGACTGATGCTCAGATCTGGATCTGGATGCCGTGTTCCAATAGTCATTATCACCCTTCAGGACACGAATCACGTGTTTGATGATATTTGAGCCCAAGATGAGATCGTCATGCTGACCAGGCACAACTAAAGTAGGTACGACACAGTGAACACCGTAAAGCTGCATCTCCAAGTCATAAAAACCCTCAGGTTGAGTCTGCAGACCACCACAGCCAATCAAAACGATATTTTCTTCAGGGTGCTGCTTCACAGGCAAAACCCCAGCAGAGATTAGTTTCTCTACTGCATGTTCGCTGAGACTACATGCCATAGAGCCAGAGTCCAACATGCCTTTAAGCTGCACACTGTGATTGACAAGGACAGGAGCATAAAACAACTCACTGAAAGCTTCGATCTTCTGCATGGCTTGAATGACTATTCGAGTCCCCTTAGGTGCTTTGGCACAGCAGTCCTCGTATAAATGAGCTGGGTCGTGTGCATCAGACCCAGGGATTCATCCACAATACCCACACCACCCCTCTCCAGGTGTGGGTTTTCTAGTTTAACTGTTGGTTCTGTCCACCAGCGCTGTTGGCAGGCTGAGACCTGGTTGCAGGTGCGTGGTGGTAGAATAGGGGGAAGAGGCCGAGGAGCACGAAGATACCATGCTGTCCCGGATGAAATTCGGCCCACACTTATAGACCATGTTATCAACCATCACCTCACAATGGCGGAGCCTAATGTGCCCCGCTCTACAGTCTCCTCCATCATCCAAACCTTTTGCAGGGAAAACAGATATGTACTCAGTCAATGATGGAATTATATGTTGAATAGGACAGGACACTGTGCATAAAGAAAGAGATGTATTTATTTACTCATTTACCTATTAATTTAGTGTGTGTGTGTGTGTGTGTGTGTGTGTGTGTGTGTTATAGGCTTACAGTAATATCTTACCTCAATGGGATGTTATGACACTAAAAATGACAAGAAAAATATTGGAGAAAATAAACTATCGAATTATTGATGATACAGTTTACAGTAGTATTACAGTCACTGTGCAGTGATGCATTAGAATTGTGGTAAAGTTACTGTAAGTAAAACAACAATACAATTACATTGGTAACTCATTCTGTAAGAAATACATAAGGCATACATTACGAATGGTAATACAGTGTTGTCCTTTGAATTGTATGTCTGGGATTGGACGACAACCTCGCACGGGTGGCAGAGGAAAACTTCTCAATGACCAACAAGAACAAGACATCTGTAACATGGTGATGGCAAATAATGCCATCACACTGAGACAGATCCGCACTGCAATCATAGAAGACAATGCCATATTCCAAAATGTCAACTCTATAGGCATCTCCACAATAGACCGGATATTGAACAAGCATCACCATGAAGCAACTTTACAGGGTACCATTTGAGAGGAACTCTGATAGAGTGAAAGAGCTGCGGTACCAGTATGTACATGTTAGTCAGTTACTGGTTGTCTATCATTATAACCTTTTTACAATTAAGCAGTGGTTCCCAAACTTTTTTGGCTTCAGTACCCCCTTTACCTGATGTCTGAATCCAAGTATTTGCTTTATCTGACTTCAACATTTTGTCTAAAAACTGCAACAGAAAACTGCAGCTTATCATTATAATCTACAAAATATAATCCTTATTTTGTAGAATATAACATACGGTAAGAAAAGGGGTCAAGGAGCTGCAATTAGTGCCTCCCAAGCAAATCTATCTAATACTGTGGGTTTTACTGTAAAATTTCAGTATGTCTAGTCATTGATGATTTCCCCCTCCCCTTTCTCTCAAATACCCTGCATAGGCCTATCCCTAGGGGTACATGTACCCCAGGTTTGGAACCACTGGAGTAGTGGCCAGTAGTATATTGAACTTGTGGAGGAGAACATAGAACATTCCTATGTAATTTTCTGTTACTCTTTCTGTGTATGACTCTTCTGTATGACTGATTTGATGACTTTTTAGTTTTTACTCTATTGCAGAGAATAATGGCATTGGAAGGAAACGAGACCCCTCGCATCCTCGTGTTTGTGGATGAAGCTGGCTTCAACCTGGCCAAGGGCCGAAGACGTGGCCATAATATTATTGGCTACCGGGCCACGGTGGATATCCCAGGCCAGCGTGGGGGCAATATAACTATGTGTGCTGCCATTTCTGAGAATGGTGTCACTCACATCCCCAGTCTTGGCCCATACAATACACAGAAGCTCCTCATCTTCTTGGACCGCCTTCATTCTGATTTGATCCCTGAAAATGAGAGAGGTCTCGTAGAGCCTCACCTACCAAAGTATGTAATTGTACGGGACAGTGAATTTCCACCGTGGCCCGCTCATCAGGGCCTGGTTCACTACTCATCCAAGGATGGTCATGGTGTTCCTACCACCTTACTCTCCTTTCCTCTATCCTATTGAGGAGTTTCTCTCCGCTTGGAGGTGGAGAGTGTATGAGCATCAGGCTCAAAATCAGAGGTCCCTGCTCCATGCAATGGACGCTGTGTGTGATGATATTACAGGAGATCAGTGCAGGGGATGGTTGCAACATGCACGCCGTTTCTTCCCTCGTTGCATCGCAAGGGATAATATATACTGTGATGTGGACGAGAATCTGTGGCCAGACAGACAGCAGCATGTGGATGGCCAGGAGAGTGAGGAGGATGGCCAGGAGGGCGAGGATGGTGGCCAGGAGAGGGAGGGTGAGGACAGCGACCAGTGAAGAAATGTTAGTTTTGAATCTCCAGCTTTATTTACAGCACTGTAGGCTACATATAATTTACACATAATTAATTTTTGTTTATGTGTTTGTATTACAGTATATTGTGCTGTATACATTTTCTTTTAACTCTGATGTATGGAAGTTACTTTATGTGTGTAAAGTGTTCTTTGTTTGACCAGCCAGTGAAAGTGGACAAGGCAACACAAGACAAAAGGTATGATTTAAAGGAGTCCTTTTTATTTATAGAAATATATAAAACTAATCGAGTCCGTGGGGAAAATAATTAAAAGGTCTGGAAGAGGGTAGCTGAGAGTGTGGTTCCATGTGGCCTGGTGAGTGGCCGGGGTTCACTCACGCAGGCTGGGAGGCTGGCAGGCTGGATCTGCTGGTCAATTGGTGTACTGGTTCAATGTCAAGGCTGTATCATCGTTGCTGGCGCCGTGTGCTATGCTGCTGACGACTGCTGCGCTCCACTTCGTGGCTGCCAGGCGCTGCTGTTTAGCCGGTTTCCAGTCTGACCCAGCGTCCAAAGTAACTCCAGCCTACGCCACCTGTCACAGAGAAGATCAGAGGGAAACTGAACACAAGATACATTCAACTTACAATTTCTTAGAGAGACCTCAGACTACATTCACACAGGTACCTTTCACAGAGAAGATCAGAGGGAAACTGAAGGAGAGAGTGTGTGGGGGGGTAATTAAGCTGGCTGAAGATCTGCCCAGCACACCTATTTCCAGTTAGCCCATCACCATGCAATCACTGCACATACACACTCACTCTGTTAAGGCCACACCCACACATGCACAACAAAATCCACCACAGTGTCACACAAAATACACCAAGATTACTGACTGATACAGGTCTACCCTGTTACATGTGTGTGAATAAAAATGGTTACAATTTCCTTGGCAGTATGAGTGCAATGTGTGATGTCAAACCTTGGAGGGTACTCTTACCGTAAAATTTTTTTTCAGTTTTATACACAATTGTATTCTGTTAGCTAGACAAAAAAAACTAGTACAGTAACCATTGTCAATGAAGGACTGGACTAAGACTGAGAGGTGGACATGAGGGATATTTCAATGGTCCTCTGCCATAGTGACAAAACATCTAAACATTTTGACTTGCAGTGCTTACACAATGCCAAAGGGACAATGCATTTTGGGGGCACTGATTATTTATATGAGAATGGAATTTAGTTTTGACACATGAGTGAACTGTTTTGGGAGAGATATGAGCTTTTGCAGGTGAACCATGGTGTTGTGCTGAACCATCCAGGTTATTTTGCCAAAAGCACCAAGAGTGTTGAGAACGTCCGGTCTGTTTCGAGAAATGAGCCAAAGCAATTGAGAAGTATCTTTTGCCTTTTGGTGGCACTGACTATTTATATGGGAAAGGAATTTAGTTTTGAAGCATGAGTGAACAGTTTTGGGAGAGATATGAGCTTTTGCAAGTGAACTATGGTGTTGTGCTGAACTGTAAGACTGTTTTGCCAAATGATCTTAGAGTTTTGAGAATGTAATTTCTTTTTCAAGAAATGAGCCAAACCAATTGGGAAAAACTGTAATATGGCCCTGACCGAACTGAACCGTGAATTGTGTGTATCGTTGCACCCCTAATATATATTTATATATAAATATATATATTATGGCATGCCGTTCAGGAAATTAATCTTTGAATATATGGAATGAACCTTTGAATATATGGAGTGAACCTTGAATATACTGAATGAAACTTGAATATATGGAGTGAACCTTTGAATATATTGAATGAAACTTTGAATATATGGAATGAAACTTGAATATATGGAGTGAACCTTGACTATATAGAGTGAAACTTTGAATATATTGAACTATGAAGAAAAGAACTTTCTGTCAGACTGCTTTGATCAAAACCTATTTTTAAAGTGTTTGCTTTATTCTTCTTCAGGCTGAAAGGCTGTGATCTGAATTGGTCGAGTTGTGAAGCTCTGTCTTCAGTTCTCAGCTGCCAGTCCTCCTGTCTTAGAGAGCTGGGGCCTCATGTAAAAAGGTTGCGTACGCACAAAACGTGGCGTAAGTCCTTTTCCACGCTCACGTTCAGATGTATGAAACGTGAAATGACCGTGGAAATGTGCGGTGCCCACGCCAACTTCATGGCTGGCGTACGCACGTTTCTACAGCTATTGTCCCTTTGGCGACACTTAGAGGTGATGCTGGGAAACTGTTAATAATGTGAAAACAAGTAGTCATCAGAGTGATGTGTACATCAGAGACACACTTATGAACAATTAACACACCCACGTGTTTGCAATTATATGGGTGGATATAAAAGCATGCTCAATGTGATGAAGAAAATGGTATTAACAATGGCAGCGTTAGCGTTGTTAGAGGACCTTGCAGGACCTGGCTGGCACAGTGCGCGATGGGTGGCTTCTGGGTGAGTAAGTAGTTTATCCTTAATTGTCCCGTATGTAATTGATTGTCTCCCTGTGTTCAGTATTCATGTCAGTAAAAGTGGGCGTAAAGTTGGAAATGTCAGCATGTAAAGAGGCAAGGACAGAATTTACTTGTACACAAGTGCATTTATTGATTTGCTTATATCTCTGAATACATTAGTTGATCCAGACGATCATTGATGCCACCGATGGCTCACTATTTCCTCCTGCGATTCCAGCAGAGTCGGTGGAGACGCCGCGGCCGGCGGAGCCGGTGGTGACGTCGGGGCCGGTGGAGGAGTCTGTGCCCTCTCCTGGCTTATCGTCTATTGAGAAATAAAAAAAAAAAAAATTAAACATGAGTCAAAGTGTTTAATATCCTGGCATCTTTACGCACGAGCGATGTGTATTGTGAGCAGCCAATTGTATGACCAGTATAATTACCACATTTATGAGTTCAGCATATTTACCTTGGGGATGATCTGTGTCACCTTCATGGGCTCCCACCACTCCGGTGAGAGCTGTGTCACCCACTAAAGAGGCCACTCTCTTGTCGAAGGGGGAAGAGTTCCTCCACTCCTGTCCCCCTGCCTGTTGCGGTCACGCTTCGGCGGTGGGCAGAAACCCTCCGCTTCACCACCACGTTGAGATCTGACCATTTCTTTTTAACCTGTGTGCGCTGCTCGGATCCCACGGCATTTACAGCCTCACACACACGCTCCCACTCACGTCTTTTTTTCGTCATATTTATCCCTGTTGACAGGGTACCAAACAGAATCTCCCTGCACGTCTCCACTTCATTCACTAGAATCTCTAGCTCAGACTCTGTGAAATTCCTTTTCTTTCCTCTCTTCATTGCGTTATCTGATCGGACAAAGAGATGAATCTCAGGTCCAGGGCCTATTTAAATTGATTTGCATATTTAAATGGGGGCGTGGACAGGGAGGAGTTTGGCACCTCTGCATGTGCGCTCAATTCCACGTTGATTTGGGATGTACAAAAGAAACGTGCTTGGATCGATGCGTACGCACACTTTGATACATCTGAATTTATTTGTGCGTACGACAGTTTCTGGGTTTTGGCGTACGCCAAGTTTCAGTAGGAAATCCACGCAAGTCTTTGTACATGAGGCCCCTGGACCTTACCAACAACAACCTGGTGGACTCAGGTGTGAGGTACTTCACTGTCCATCAGAAAACTCTGGCTGAGCAGCCAGAGGACATCAGAGTGAAAACCAAAAAAACATTTTCTCCATAAAATATGAGATCTTTACAAATAGAAAGAATATAAAAGTAAAAATAGAAATAACAGTTTTATAGAAATAAGAAATAGAACTACAAATAAAAATAAAAACTATATACAATTAAATTAGGCTGCAGACATTCAGCTGTAGAGCACTGCATTTTGTTATAATTCTATATATTGTTCATAATTAAACTGTTAATTTTTATAAGTTGTTAGTATATCAACAAATATATGACAAGTAACAAGTACTGCTGTATTGTCTCTTATTCTTTCCATCAGATGCCTGTGACCTCAACAAGTTTGGGTCGAATGACAAGTCCTGGTGGCTGGATTGCTATAGTACGGGTCACATTTGGCACAATAATGTAAGAACATGTCTCGATATCCCAAAAACACACACAAACAAAGTAGCAGTGTATCTGGACTGGCCTGCTGGCACTCTGTCCTTCTACAGTGTCTCCTCTGACACACTGAAACACATCTACACCGTCTACTACAGATTCACTGAACCCCTGTACCCCGGGTTTGGCTTTGAGTCATGTTGTGGCTCCTCAGTAGGGATGTGCGATACCACTATTTTTCCTTTCGATCCAATACCAGGTGATACCAAGGCTAGTATCCCGATACCAATACCGATACCAATACTTTTAGATGTCCTACTTGTGTATATGAAAATGATGACTTTTACAATGAAAACTTGTGAATGTGATTATGAAATAATTATTTTATACCTCTGTATAAGAATTAAACAAGCTGCCAAATATCAGACTTTTTTTCTCTTTAATCAGAGCAATTAAAGACATCTGTGCAAATCAACGCCTACATATTGCGCTGGGAGGAAACATTTTTATCTAACTAAATAAATAAAATGAAATAAATAAAATATTATGTTTTAATGCAAAATTGACAAACATTCTGGTATTTTATGTAAATTTATCTTATCTACATCTATATGCCTGTGATGGTGGGCACTGTGATGTATTTTCACTATACCTGCGCTGTCTCTGACTGACTGATAGACGGCTGCTGGTGTGTGTGCATGCGACGCGCATATCTGTGCGTGAGCTGCCGAGCGTGGCCAAGTCAGACAGGAAGCGGAAGCCAGAAGGAAAAGTAGTTCCATATCCGACACAAATATTGACCACAGGTTTCACTTTTTACTTATATAAAATTGATTAGAGAGTCTGCGTCATAAAAGTATTTATATTTCTTGTAAAAGTGGACTAGGAATCGATATTTTGATGTAAAGATCGATTCTAAAAAACACACCCCCAGATCGGAAGTATCGATATTCGCGGATCGATACGCACATCCCTACTCCTCAGTGTCTCTGTCAGACAGCTCAGAATTGTGAGACTAACACAAGTGTAAACTCCTTAAAGACATAACTGAGGGTAACCTTAATTAAGGTTTGCATTAAAACATCATACAGCTCTGCTACTGCATCGGATTATGTGCATGTGCATCCTGTGAATCCTCCATACGTGAGACGGCCAATTGAATACAGTGTGGCAATGTTGGACTGCCAAATTAAGAATGAAAATTACTACCGATTGGTACAACCTATTTTCCAAAAAAAGCTGTCATGCTGTGTAAAATATAAATAGATGCAAAATGTGATGATGTGAAAACATTGAAACCCCATGTTTAATTGAACATAGCACAGAGACAACTCATCAAATGTTAAAAATTAGATATTTGAATTATTTTTTTCCTTGAAATGAAGTGAAATTGAAGCAGCCCACTTCGAATTCTCTGTCGCCGCTGTCACCTTCCCTAAAGCTGAAACACCTCTGTGTACCTATCACACAACTTCTCCACACTCTCAGCTGCTAATCTGTTTTACAAAAGACCAATCCAGTGTTAACTTCTTGATCCAGTCTCTTTCCAGAAACACTAGACCATTACCTTTGACCTCAGCTTGAGGTATAACTGTGTGTCGTCCGCGTAGCAGTGGAAAGATACATTATGATGACCAATAATCTGGCCTAAAATTAAACCTTGTGGTACACCAGAGGCAGCCATAGCTTTGGAGGATGTGTGACTGCCTATGGCGACTGCATAGGTTCTTAAAATTCCATGATCTTTAGCATTGGTGCTTTGATCCAAAAATATTAGGACTGTACTCTCCCCCGTATCGGCTGCTAAAATAATGTAGTTAGTCACTTTGAGGAATGAATTTTTCTAAAATGTTTGATAAAAAAGAAGTTTAGTCTAAAATTATTAAAAACTGAGGGGTCGAGGTTTGATTTGGGTTGCGATTAGACCACAGCATGTTTAAAAAAGGCAGGAACAAAGCTTTCAGTTAAAGAGCCATTAATAATCAATAAAATACTGGGTCCAACAGTGTCTAAAACCTCCTCTAGTGGGGAGGGCATCAAGGCTGCATGTAGCTGACTTCATATAAGCCTTCATTTAAGCAGTGTTTATTGAGCTGAGGAGAGATGGTGTGCAGGCTGATGGATCAAATGAAAACCAAAAACTGCGTACACAAATAAGGCCTGTATGCCTTTGTGGTAGAGGAAGTAACAAAGAACAATGTAAGTTTGATTTGAGTGCTCCAGGAATATTTTATGATGGTTTGGCAAAAACATTCAAATAAACCCAGACGCTTCAACCAGAGCTGTTTTTGTGTTTTGTTCATTTCATTTTATTTCAAATGCTGTGATGAAAATGAATATTATCCATTAGAACCTTATATCACAGGCTGCAGTTGGTAAACAAACAGGCAGACACAGCTTTAGAAATGAAATACAGTTGGAATGGAACAACATCTTAGATGCAAGGGCAAGCCAACAAGAAGGCTCAAAACACTGGAAAGGTTTTCAGTAAGTCAGTTTTCAGTTTCGGTTTTCAATATGTCCCCTCTCTATCTTTAACTCAACCGGTCGCAGTGGATGACCATCCACCAATGAGCTTGAGTCTGCCTGAGGTTTCTGCCTGTTCTGCCAGAGTACACTAAAAAAAAATCTTTTGGCCACTTATGCATTTCAATTACATAGAAAATTTCCATCCATTTGAATTACAAAGTTTTAATATAAATTCACTAACAAACTTAATATGACGCAAGTAATAAGATTTATGTAATAGTACTAATAAACTTAAAATGACTGCATTCATTATCGCTGTTTGGTTTGGGCAAACAAATTGATTTTATTAATATTGAATGCATAAACCTGGTTACTACTACACTACTGTGTAGTTGAAGCACATTGAGTTTATTAGTACTATTACATAAATCTTATTACTTGCTTCACATTAAGTTTATTATTTAATTTATATTAAAACTTTGTAATTCAAATGGATGGAAATTTTCTATGCAATTGAAATGCATAAGTCCTGCATTTTGGTCAATATATTTTTTTTGGAGTGTACGGTCTAGACCTGCTCTGTATGGAAAGTGTCATGAGATAACTTTTGTTATGATATGGTGCTATATAAATAAAATTGAATTGAATTGAATATGTTCAGTAGCTTCCATTTCATGGGATGTTTATCAAATTATATATTTGTTAAATCGGAAGGAGATTTACTCACATAGATACTTGGGCCAAAGGGTTTGGGCATTCTTCAAATCATTCTGTTTAACTCAGCTAAAAATGTTTGTGGTAAATTCCATCATGGGTTATGAGTGAAATTTTTTTTCCAAAAAGTCTGTTGAACTTAGAGATATAAGCCTGGATGTTGCCTGTGATTGCTTTAAGAAAGATGATCTCTAAGTGTTCAGTTTACACAGGAGGAACAATTGTAGCAACAAGCAGTGCTTTCAATAAACATATTGTCAAGGTATTAAGATATTCTTTTTTTTTGGCTAGGATTTAGATGGGAAATCTTTCATTTTTATGTGTTTGAGGTTGGTGTTTAACCTGACCTTGATTTGGGGCGGCTGTGGCTTGGAGGTAGAGCGGGTCGTCCACTAATCAGATGATCGGGGGTTCAATCCCCGGTTCGATCCCCTCCAGTCTGCATGTCGAAGTGTCCTTGGGCAAGATACTGAACCCCAAATTGCTCCCGAAGGCTGTGCCATCGGTGTGTGAATGTGTATGAATGGTTAGCTCCTCAAACTGATGAGCAGTTGGCACCTTGCATGGCAGCCAGTGCCATCAGTGTGTGAATGGATGAATGAGATATGTCCTGTAGAAGAGCTTTGATTGGTCGGAAGACTAGAAAGACGCTTTATAAGTACAGTCCATTTACCATTTGATTTTGATTTGATCTCTTCTAAGCCTAAGTACAGAAGGTTAAGGGGTAGTAACAGTGAAGAGCAGACATTTGTTAGGATACAAAACTGTAAAGACGACTATACAGTGTTTGGTTCAATTGGGAGGAGCTATGGGTATTTATAGGTGTAGTAAATATTGGCCCTAATACAGAAGATTCTACTTCTTTGTTCATGGGGTAATACAACTGTGCCTTTATCACAGAGGAAGTAGCGGAATGAAGTAGGTCTGGTTTGTATACTGTTGTATTCAGCATAATATTTGGACCATTTATCAAAATCACACTAATAATAACCCTGAAAGCTTTACTTTAGCTGACCCTTTGTATTTGACATTTGAATGCCATTTGAACATATGTGTGTCTTTGGGTTAATTGTATCATATAGTGAAGTTCATTACATGTTATCATTGACACACACTTTTGAAAAGCTTAGATTTAAAGATAGATCAAGTTCCTGGTTCTCAACAGAATTGGCTGACTTTCAAACAGCTCAGAAACAGAATTAATCTTTATCTTTTACAATTAAGTCAAAATTTTAGAAAGTAGTTAATGCCAATAAAACATCTATTCCTTCTTGTGGTACACTCAGTGACTGCTTAATAAATAATGTTATGCAACACACAAAGTTCATCACTACACCAATAAGACTGATTACCTGTTACAGTTTGTAGGGGAAATGTCATCTATGTCATGTTAATCTTTCATGTAGTGCGTGATTCTGCATTGAGTACAATGATCTCCTATTCTAGCTGCCAGCGCAGCGCAGCAGTTTAGTGAACTTTTATTATGTCTTATATCAAACTCATGATCGACCTTTGGAAAGTACCTCAGAATCCAATCCTTGGTTTCTTTGTCTTGTCCACATATAAAAATGCTGATGAGGATGCGCTCCTCACCGATTCCTTCTAGATTGCATTGTTACTCTGTTAGTTCTGGTCCTCTTTCATGAAAGCAGTAATAAACCTACCAAAGACAATTTCTTCTTTTTCACAGTCTCTTTATTTTCTTCCACCACACAGTTATTCTCATTGCATCTTGTATGGAAAGGTTGTTACAGGACATGAGTCATTATTTGAAGAATTCAAGTGATTGGCAAACACTCAAAGTCCTACTTCTAGTTTTTGTGCCGCACATACTTGGAACACTTTACAGCACACATTAAACTCAATGCAATTGCACCTGTTGGTCAATTATTACCAAGTGTTCCGCTCTTGAATGTAACTGTGTTCTGTTCTCGTCTGTTTGTTTGTTGTCATGTTAATTATTTATGGTGTTTGTCCTTAATAATGAGGAAATTCCAGGTTCTTCCTCTTTTTCATTGACCTGTCTTGTCAGGTGTTCTAACACGTCACAGATTTAAACCCTTGAGCTGGAGAAGGAGTTTCAAACAAGACCTCAGGCTGGAAAGAAAGGTACTGTTTTCTCACTTATTGCTTTCACAGAATAATCTGAAAGTAGTCAATAGGATAGGAGGCTTTGATGTTATGCTGCAAAAAGGCAAGTAATAGACAACATTTGCAATTGGATCTTGCTTGTTTGGTCACTATTAATCTTTCTTGTGCTGCCATTTATTGAAGCAATAGTTTGATATTCTGGGAAATATGCTTATTTGCTTTCTTACTCTTGTTTCTGTTCTTGCTCTGTCTGACAGTAACAGAATCCACTTTAAAGCTAATTATTGTTAAATCTTGTTTGTTTAATCTGAACAAAAACTCAACTGTGAAACAGGCATCACGCAACCAAAGAAGAATCAGGAAGTGGCTGCACATAAAACCTCAATTCACTGTTTTTACTCTTTGGTTAAAGTTTCAATTAGAGCTGCAACAATTAGTCTATTAAATGTCATCTGTTAAATTAATCTGCAATTATATTAATAATTAGTTAATCATTTTGTGTTTTAAATGTTCTTCTCAAATATGTGAACATTTTCTAGTTTCTTTGGTCCTCTATGACACTAAATAGAATGTCTTCGTATAAAACAAAGACATTTGAGGACGTCACCTTGGACTTTGGGAAACAGCGATCAACAATTTTCTGACATATTATAGACAAAACAACTAACCGATTAATCGAGGAAATTATCTGAAGATTGATCATAAATAAAAATAATCGTAAGTTGCTTCGCCCTAGTTTCAGTTTAGTTACATTTTTTTTAATAAAATGACAGGGCATGTGTAACCTCCTGTTGGCAGGGAAGGATCTTATATAAATCATATATCAGTGAGTTCAGAGGGGTGGTGTACTTCTTACAGCTTGTGTATTACAGCCTTCATCCTGTGGCATTAATTAATTTTCAGTGGAACTAGTAGGTGTCATATAT
The DNA here is from genome assembly GCA_946959425.1 of Argyrosomus regius. Classification (NCBI taxonomy): domain Eukaryota; kingdom Metazoa; phylum Chordata; class Actinopteri; family Sciaenidae; genus Argyrosomus; species Argyrosomus regius. The sequence continues at coordinate 25,118,309 of OX336897.1, read as the reverse complement.
CAAGAACTAATGGACACCCTGCAGCCAATCAGAATCGAGCATTCACCCTGACCATGGTATAAAAAATTTCAAAAGCCAGCTCTTAAGTCTGAACCTGTGTCTCTCATCTCTCTTGATACTCTTGTATAATGCTGATCTGTGAGGTCCTCTGAGGCTGTCAGTGATGAATGGTGATAAATAAACTTCTCTCTCTCTCTGTCTTTAGTCTACTTCCACTCAGTGTGGCAGCAGCCTCTTTTCAACATGAAAAGGTATTGTTTACACTTAATTTTGTATTTGTCTTGAACAAATGCAGAACCACTGTTAGTTTTTGATATGATAGATTTGTTTATTTCCTGAAACACTGTATTTTGTTCACTATAAATCACAATGTTACAGATCACCATGTAGAAATACACTTTTCTAACTTTAAACTGGAACAATAACTGGAATTGAAATGTCTGATATACTGATGTGTAATATGTTGCCTCTTGGTTTGATTCACTCTTACTGCTGTCATTCCAAGGTGCTGCTGTTGCTGCCACTAAGGAGCTACAAACGTTTCAGAGCCGACAGGTGGTCAGTATTCAATTCTCAAGAGATAGATTTACTGTTTACTGTTCCTTTAAATACATATAGTTACCATTAGGTCACGTTTCAAAATGATGTTGTAACCAAGCAAGGTTAATTACTCCATCCATCCATCCTCCTGGGGGATCCTGAGGCATTCTCAGGCTAGATGGGCTATATAGTCCCTCCATCTCAGAGCAAATTTCATCCACACCTGGCACCTTGCCAAAGAGCTTGCTAACTACCTTGGCAACCTCTGCCAGAGATATGGACGAGGCTTCCCCCCAGGTCTTGAGGCTCTGCCTCCTCCGCAGAGGACATGTTGGTTGGGTTCAGGAGTTCCTCAAAGTGCTCTTTCCACCGCCCAAGAATATCCCCATTCTGAGTCAGCAGTTCTCCACCCTGGCTGAACACCTGGACTAAGCCCTGTTTCCCCTTCCTGAGTCATCAAATGGTTTCCCAGAAGTTCCATGAGGCCAACCGGAAGTTCTTTTCCATGGCCTCCCCGAACTCCTCCCACACCTGCCTCAAGGACTACTGAAGCTTCAACCCTTCTAGCAGCCCAGTTCCCATCTGCTGCCTCAGGAGACCCTTGTGCCAACCAGCAGGTTCTTAGGTTGCCGCCATGACTGGCACAGGTGACCGACGACCACTACTCCTAGCAGTCGCATCAACAATGGAAGTTTTGAACATGGCCCACTTGGATTCCATGTCCCCAACCTCCCAAAAAGTTCTTTTGGAGTTCTTCACCCTCATGACACATTTGGGTTTATTGGCATTCTTCCCTGCCACCTGATCTAACTCACAACAGGTGGTGATCAGCTGACAGCTCTGCTCCTCTCTTCACCCAAGTGTCCAAGACATCAGACTGCAGATCTGATGACACAACCACAAAGTTGATCATCGACCTGCACCCCAGGGTGTTCTGGTATCCAGTACCAGGTATGAACACCCTTATGCTTGAATATGGTCATTATGACCAATCTATTACTAGCACAGAAGTCCAATAACAAAGCACCGCTCGAGTTCAGATCAGGCACACTGTTCATCTTAATAACTCACCTCCAGGTTACTCTGTTGTCACTCACGTGAGCATTGAAGTACCCCAACAGAACTATGAAGTCACCAGGTGTAATCCTTTCCAGGACCCTACCCAGAGACTCTAAAAAGGCCCGGTATTCTGAACTGTTGTTTGGTGCATAAGCACAAACAACAGCCAGAACCTTCCCCCCAGTGACTTGGAGTTGCATGGAGGTGACCCTTTCTTTCCCCTCTAACAGAACACCAACACAGCACTCTTCCAGGGTCTTGTAAGTATCCCCATATTCGCCTGGCACCTCTAACCCAGGTCAACTCTGATAAAGGAGAGAGTCCAGCTCCTCTCCAGGATTTTGGTTCTGGAACCTGTCCTATGCATGGAGGTGAGCCCAACTATATCTAGATGATAATTCTCCACCTCCCACACTAGCTCCACCAGCAAGGTGTCGTTCCATGTCCCGAGAACCAGTTTGCGATGCCGGGAAGAAGCACGCCCAGGTCCCCACCTTTGCCTGCCACCCGGCTGGCAGAGCACCTGACCCCTATGTCTTTCCCTGTGGTTGGTGGGCCCACAGGGCGGCGGCTCCAAGGAGCTTTTTTGGGCTGTGCTCAGCTGGGCCCCCATGGGCTGAAGCCCAGCCACCAGATGCTTGCTGGCTCTAGGAGGGGGCCCTGGTTTCCTGCAGCCCGTTATAACTGCATATTTACATATATTTAATACTAACATAATATAACATAACATAACAAAAGATATGTTGGGTAATTAATTGACACTGCTATTACAGCAAGAAGAAACCATGGCAACACCTGCCGAGCTGCTGGAAACATTGGAAGACTTGACAGATGAAGAGTTTAAAAAGTTTAAATGGTTCCTGCAGCAGGCTGAGCTCTTGGAAGGCTTCCCTGCAATCTCAAAGAGCCAATTACAGAATGCAGACAGGATGGACACTGTGGATGAGATCAAAGAAAACTACAACAAAAATGCAGTGGAGGTGATCATCAAAGTTTTGAAGTTGATCAAAAAAAATGACTTGGTGCAGCGTTTATTGAACCTCAACTCAACATCCAAAGGTAAGTTGCAGGCAAACAAATAAATACATTAAATAACAGAGTTATATGTGTAGTGTTCTGAGTTACGCAGGGATATCACCTGTTACTAGAGATATTTGGATACCAATTTTTCCAATCCAATATGTACGATCCAATACATACAGTATGAGTGTGAAATATGCAAGTGTGAAACCTGTTTACTACATAGAACATTCTTTTAATATCTAGTTTGACAGTCAGTCAAATTGGTGAGTCAAATTAGCCAACTCTGGTTAACATTACACTACTGGAAATCAACTCTTTTTTGCAGCTCTAGTTGCCAGTGCTTAGTGGCAGCATAGCAGACTTGACCTGCCCTACTCTGCCTCTGATTGGCTAGTACTTATTGCCTTCTTCAGTTTGGGTTGGTTAGGCTTGGGGCCGCATCGCTTCTGGTGAAATCACATCCATTGTGTAGAATGGCCACGAACAACCAGAAAGCACTGCAGCCATACCTGGTAGGTTTATGCTGTTTGGGTGAATAGGGAGAATAGTAGGATAAACCAATAGTCATTGTAGGGCAGGTCATGACTTTGCCGTCCTGAGAAAAAAAGGCGCACCTGTACCAATTTGCCGCGTCTGGTCTACAACCAACCCAAAAGGTCACATGTCACCCCGCTGCTCATCGAGCTCCACTGGCTACCTGTTGCAGCCCGCTTTAAATTCAAAGCGCTAATGCTCCCCACAAAGTTCTCTCCGGCACTGCACCTACCTGAACGCCCTTGTACAGGCATATGTTACCTCACGATCGCTGCACTCCTCCAATGAGCGACGCCTGGCTCTCCCACCTGTTCGCTCAAGGCAATCCAAACTTTTCTTGTTTGTTGCTCCCCGTTGGTGGAACGCACTACCAGTTCCTACCAGGGCAGGGCGTCCCTCTCCACCTTTAAAAAAACTCCTGAAGACCCAGCTCTTCAGAGAGTACCTTCTCTCCTAGCACTACATGACAAACCTATTCCTTAAGAATTGTCACTAGCACTTATTGCTGCACTAACGCTTTCTAATCGCACTGTACCTTGATTGTTCCCTTTTCTGTAAGTTGCTTTGGATAAAAGCATCTGCTAAATGACTAAATGTAAATGTAAAACACCATCAGCAGCAGCCCAACCATCAGAGTCTTAAATTTGATCCATAATCTGTAAAACAAGGTTTAAGGGATTAGATTGGTTTCATGAAAGTCTGTTTTCAGAAATTATAGGTTATGCTGAATAGGTAATGTAGAGATATAAATGTGTTTGTGCCTTTCTCTGCTAAATAGCATATCTGTTGATTATTTTTTCAGAGACTCTCACTGATTGCCAGCTTAAACTGAAATCCAACCTGAAGAAGAAGTTTCAACATTTGTTTTCAACAAAATCTGGAAAGCATATGTTGATGAATGAAATCTACACTGAGCTCTATATGACAGAGGAAAAGACAGGAGTGGTCTGTGTGCAAAAGACCAGAGAAACTGCAACAGCAACCAGCAAAATAGAACAAAACTTCCATATGGAAGACTTTTTTGAAGCCTTACCTGTCCAAAATGGATCAGTTAGAACATTAATGACAAAAGGAGTGGCTGGTATTGGGAAAACAGTCATGACACAGAAGTTTGCCCTAGATTGGGCTGAAGGTAAAGTCAACAACAACATACAGATCATATTTCCAATCACTTTCCGAGAGTTGAATTTGATTAAGGAGAAAACATACAGCTGGGTGGGCCTTCTTCATCACTTCTTTGCTGATACCAAAGAAGCAGGAATATCTGCTTTTGATAAACTCCAGATTATGTTTATCCTTGATGGTCTGGATGAGTGTCAACTTTCTTTGGACTTCCACAACAATGAGATCCTGGCTGATATCACTGAATCAGCTTCAGTAGACGCGCTGCTAACAAACCTCATCATGGGGAAACTCTTCCCATCTGCCTGCCTCTGGATAACCACATCACCTGAGGCAGCCAGTCAAATTCCTTCAGGGTACATTGACATGGTGACGGAGGTGAGAGGCTTCACTGATCCAAAGAAGGAGGAGTACTTCAGGAAAGAGATTCAGGAATAAGGAGCTGTCCAGCAGAATCATCACACATGTTAAGTCATCACAAAGCCTCCACATTATGTGCAACATCCCAGTCTTGTGTTGGATCACAGCAGCAGTTCTGGAGGATGTATTGAAAACCAGTGACAGAAGAGAGCTTCCCAAGACCTTAACTGAGATGTATATCCACTTTCTATTAGATCAGTCCAAACTGGCAAATGTCAAACATCATGGAAGAGCTGAGACAGATCCACTCTGGAACCCTGAGACCAGCAAGATGGTTCTGTCTCTGGGAAAACTTGCTTTTGAGCAGCTGCAGAAAGGCAATCTGATCTTCCATGAAGCAGATCTTATGGAGTGTGGCATTGATATTAGAGCATCTACTGTGTTCTCACAGATCTTTAAAGAGGACCGTGGGCTGAACCAGGACAGACTTTTTAGCTTTGTCCATTTGAGCTTTCAGGAGTTCCTTGCTGCTGTTCATGTCATCGTGTCATTCATCAACTCTGGTGTCAACCTCTTGTCTGAAGATCAGTCAGCCTCCCAACAATCTGTGCTCATCACAGAGCAATGTGCAGTAAAACACCTCTTCGAGAGTGCAGTCATTAAGGTTTTACAGAGTCCAAATGGACATCAGGTCTTGTTCCTCCGCTTCCTCATTGGCCTCTCTCTGCAGAAAAATCAAGCACTTCTTCAAGACCTATTGAAACAATCAGGGAGTAGCTTACAGAGCAACCAGGACACAGTCCAGTACATCAAAGAGAAGATCAGGGAGAATCCCCCTCCAGAGCAATGCATCAACCTATTTCACTGTCTCAATGAGCTGAATGATCATTCTCTCATGGAGGAGATCCAACAGTACGTCATTTCAGGTAGTCTGTCTACAAAAAACCTGTCTCCTGCTCAGTGGTCAGCTCTGGTCTGCATCTTACTATCATCGGACAATGAGTTGGATGTGTTTGATCTGAAGAAATTCTCTGCTTCTGAGGAAGGTCTTCTGAGACTGCTGCCAGTCGTTCAAGCTTCCAGTCTGTTTTTGTGGGTGTACTTACTTAATGTACATATTACATATATACATACTGTGAATGTTCTATTTTAGGGATTTTTCTTATTCATTTTCTGGCTATTCCATTTACAGGCTGAATGGCTGTAAGCTGTCTTGCACAGGTTTTCAAGCTCTGGCCTCAGTTCTTCGCTCCAAGTCTTGTAATCTGAAAGAGCTCGACTTGAGTTACAACACTGAGCTGAGGTCAGGTTTCCAGTTGCTCACAGATGGCTTGAAGAGTCCACAATGCAAACTGGAGATTCTCAGGTCTGCTTGCTTTGTTTTAAGATTTTATTTTATATTACTATGTCAAATTGTTTTGCTTTTGAATTTTTGTGTTTTGTGTTTAGAACTTGGTCCAGTATATGGAAAATCGAAATGGATAGATTGCCATGAAATTTGGTAGATGTTCATGTTCCCCATATAAAGTTAGTATGAGTCATTTTGTAGAAATATAGCAGGTTGAAATGAACTGAAATTTCCCTTTAAAGCAATGGTTTTCAAACTGTGCAGTCTATTGTCAATAGATTGATAAAGATTGTGGAGTGGGGAAAATAAAGGGGGGGGGGCAACTGCGTTCAGGGCACCTCAGTGATGGTAATGACGGAGTGCTGCTCTTTGACTTTCTCCCTCTGCCAACTTCTCACAATATGCTAATGTGTAACCTCTGAATAATGCAGATTTAGGGAGGTATAATAAGACATGAACAGGACATGATAAAAAGAGAACTAAAAGGAACTATAAAGAAAATAACTTTCTGCCAGACTACATTGATCAAAACCTACTTTTAAAGTGTTTGCTTTATTCTTCTTAAGGCTGAGTGGCTGTAATCTGAATTACCAGAGTTGTGAAGCTCTGTCTCCAGTTCTCAGCTGCCAGTCCTCCTGTCTTAGAGAGCTAGACCTTACCAACAACAACCTGGGCAACTCAGGTGTGAGGCAGCTCTCTGTGGGGCTGGAGAGTCCACACTGTAGACTTGAAATCCTCAGGTTAGCCAGTCTTATGACTAAGCACACCATCTGTAACATCTGTTACTGTAATGTTTGTAAATCTTGTAAATTCTGTCTCATTGAATAGAAGGCAGGCATTTTAATGTTGATCTTGATTTTTTTTTTTTTTTTAGGTTGATTGGCTGTTCACTGACGTGGAAAAACTGTGATGCTGTGGCTTTTTTCCTTAACTCCCAGACCTCCTGCCTGACTAACTTGGATCTGAGTATGAACAACCTGCAGGATTCAGGAGTGATGGTGCTCAGTTCCGGACTGGAGAATCCACACAGTAAACTGGTGACTCTCAGGTCAGTCACTTTAATTTGGTTGATATAACGGCTTCTGGCACTTTTACCTGCAGGTCCCAAAAGGTGCGATACTGATACTGAAGCTATGCTTCTGTGGAGATAAATGTCTCTGCAAACCTGAGAAGGGTGTTATGAGTAATCATGGGAATGAAAACCAGAATTATCCAAAATAATATATATAATATTTAATATCAAAAAGGCTGCCCAACATTTATTTTGAATTTACACCCATAAAAATGATGTTGGGGGTTCTGGAAACAATGTCCTCAGATAATTATTAGAATTATTCCATTAATATAAAAAAATTATATTTAAAGCTGAATGGTACAGTCATACTGATTATTTGATTTACTGAATGGCTCTTATTAACTTTGTTTTGACTTTAATTTGCATACTCTTCCATCGTGTCATCATTGTTGTGTGTATTGTGTATGTATTATCCGCCTGTATTCAATAAATACTTTTTTTAAAAACAATTTATTCTTATGTTTGTTCTTCAGACTAAGTTCATGTGACCTGACAGAAAAAAGCTGTGAAGTTCTGGCCTCAGTGCTCACCTTCCAGACCTCCAGCTTGAGGGTGCTGGACTTGAGTCACAACAACCTGGAGGATTCAGGAGTAAAGTTCCTGTCTGCTGGACTGGAGAGTCCAAACTGTACACTGAAAACTCTCAGGTCAGCAAAGATTTTTTTTTAAATTTCAAATAATATTTTAAATATTTGAGTTTGCAGAGAGAGTCTATTTTTCATCATCCTTTATTTTTTATCTAGCTTGAGTCACTGTAAGCTGTCAGAAAGGAGCTGTGAAGCTCTGGGCTCAGCTCTCAGCTCCCAGACTTCTAGTCTGAAAGAGCTGGACCTGAGTAACAACGACCTTCAGGATTTAGGAGTGAAGCGTCTTTCTGCAGGACTTGAGAGTCCTCAATGTAGACTGAAAACTCTCAGGTTAGAACAAATTCCCATTGACATGAATGCTCCCTCACATACAATACTGTACACAAGTTTGGAATCACTTATATCATTTGTTCTTCATTCTTTTATTTAATTTCTGTTTTAATAGATAAAAACAATAGTAATAATTCAGTCATCAAACGTATCATTTACACTTGACACAATAATTCTTATGTTGTTTGTCCACCGCCACGATGTCTAGTTGGTTAGCCATCATCAGCTTGTCAGTCTGGACCTGGAAGTCCCACAGGATCTTGGCTCGGTCATTCTCAACAACCTTAGGAGGTGTCTTCCATTTTGACCTTGGAATTTCCAGCCCATACTCAGTGCAGATGTGCCTCTACAGCAGGGGTATTCAATTAAAAGTCACCGAGGTCCAGTTACTAAAATTTCCTCCAAATAAAAGGTCCGGACTGAAGTCCAGCTTGTGTCTCATTATTGTTTCTAGCCTACCCCTATGTTCACATTTTCATATGGTTTCAATCATATTTATTGTCAATGCAGGAAACTTTAAACAGAGTGCACTTGTATAGTAAACAGCTAGCTCTTTTACCATAAATAAAAGTAGTCCCAGGCAAATAAGTTTAAGGCCTTTATTTCAGATTAAAGAAAACAAAAACCTCAGAATAAAATAAATAAAACAGAGCCTAATAACCCCTTTTTCTCTTAAATTAAAGAGGTCCCAGCCTAAAGAATTGAAGGCCTACACTTCAAGTAAAAAAGTCAACATCTTCAGAAAATAATAAAAAGTGGCTCTTTTAGGAGCGAAACAAGTGCAAACAGAGCATTGAGTAAACATTTTTCTCTTTTTTTTCTTAAATTAAAGAGGTCCCAGCCTAAAAAAACGGAATGCCTACTTTTCAAGTAAAACAGGTCAACATCGTCAGAAAACAATAAACAAAAAATGGCTTTTTTAGGAAAAAAATGAAAACAGAACTTTGAACACCACCTTTTCTCTTTTGATTATTCTTTTTTTAAACTTTCCTTAATGAGAGAAATGGGCATGTGACTGTGCTGCCAGTGATTTAAATCTTGGTTGGAATGGAGTCAGTGCCATTTTCATGCAGACATGTAGGTGTTCATTGGTGAGCCTAGAACGGTACTTGCTTTTGATAATGTTCATGGTGGAAGTCGATCCAAACATAGTCAAGGTGTGCAGTGCTACTTTAGTTAGACCAGGGAACACACTCTCAGACACAGTCTGTAGCCAGAAGGTAGCAGGGTCAGTTGCCTCAAAATGCTCTCTTAATGCAGCATTTCCTTGCAGATCAATGAGCTCAAGCTGTAGAGATCCTGCATGTACCCACTTGAATGTCTGTGTCACCTCCTTTGAAAATCCTCTGACTTCTCTGATGAGGAAAGGATTCTGGATTAGCAGGAGGAGCTGCTGCCCAAGGCAGAAGCTGTTGAATCTTTTACTGAAGTTTCCAATCAGCTTGTTTATGAAGTCAACATAGGGAAAAACAACTCTCTCACCCTGAATCTGTTCCTGCAGTTTTGGGAAGTGTTCACACTCTCCTTCAAGATCTTCTTTGAAAATGTCCAGCTTCCTCTGGAAAGAGCGAACAGCTGTCATCAAATCAGCAACTGAATTGTTCTGGCCCTGCAGCTTTAAATTGAGCTTATTAAGATGTGATGTAATGTCAACCAAAAAAGCAACCATATCCATCTTGTGCCCATCTTGCACAAACAGTGAAAACCTTGTTGCTCTCTGGCTCTTGATCTGCTTTAAGAAAGCTGCTATTTCTTTTCGAATAGACCAGAAATGTCCCAGTGCATTGCCTTTACTCAGCCACCTCACATTGTTGTGCAGTAGCAGGTCATTGGCATTTGCCTCAACATCTTCCAGGAATTCTCTCAGGAGGTGATGCTGAAAGTATGAGGATGCCCTAAGGAAGTTGATGAGTTTCATGACTGTGTTCATCACTTCAGCAAAATGTTCTGATAGAGTGGCACACAGAACAGTCTGATGGATGAGACAGTGGTAAGCAATAAGATCTGGGTTGTCCTCTTTCATCTGGGGTACAGCCCCCGCTCTTTTCCCACCATGGCAGGGGCACCATCTGTGGTGGCAGAGACAACCTGCTTCAGATCTATGCCCCTCTTTCTCAGCATTTCTTTTATTGCTGCATATATGTCCTCTCCTCTTTTGTGTGTTTCAAGTAGTGTTACACCCAGCAGGTCCAGGCACAAATAATGTCTTAGCAACAGCATTTAAGCACTTCTTCACAACTGTCCCATCACTAAATATTTTTTTATGTTGCTCCAAAATCCACGATACCTTTAGTGAACATTCGTTTGCACGTTGCTGGGCTGTAAATGTATGGGTGATGAGTCGGGTAGACCTGTCATACTGGGCTTGCAGTTCGGTTATTTTGTGTGCCCTCAGCTCGGACTTCGGGGGAAAAGTTTGCTCAAAAGAGATGTGCTTTGATTTGTAGTGGCGCTTCACGTTGCCACTTTTAATTAATGCAACGTTTTCGGAGAATATGAGGCACACTGGTTTTGAACTGCCTGCCGGAAGAATGAACATAAATTTCTCTGTCCATTCATCTTTAAAACAACGATTTTCCGCATCAACCTTCCTTCTTTTGGAGCAAGCCATGTTGTCATCACTGTCTCTATCTCTCTGCTCTGGTGCGCTGGCCGCGCAGGGTAAACAAAAGATTTGATTGGCTCAACTGAGTGAAGTTATTGTCGTATTAACTGGAGTAGCAGCGCCCGCCGTCTATAGCCGCGACCGTCAGAAAAAATGCTCCGTGAAAATCATCTATTCTCGTCATGGCTCATGGGTCCAGACAGAACCATCACTCGGTCCAGGTCCAGACCGAGGTCCGCCATTTGGTGATGCCTGCTCTACACTATGCTCTATTGATCTTGTACTGAGTGCCTGTTCTTGTGCTGCCATAATTAGTGCTTTTGTGCAGTTTTTCAGTCCAGCCTTTTCCAACCACCGGTAGGATTTCTTGATGTCAGCCACTTCTTCTTCAATCTGTCGGTGGTACATGCCGTGCAGGGGCTTGTTCCTCCATGATGGTTCATCCTCCTCCTCTGCACCCTCGGGTGTCTGTTGCATGAGGCATTCACTTAGCAGCTCGCCTTTGGGGGCCATCTTCCTGATGTACTCTTGGATCTTGTTTGTTTCATCCTGGATGGTGGTTCTGTTGCTCACCAGTCCTCGACCTCCCTTGCTTTGCTTAGTGTACAGCCTCAGGGTGCTGGATTTGGGGTGAAACCCTCCATGCATTGTGAGGAGCTTCCATGTCTTGATATCAGTGGCTTCTATCTCCTCGGATTCTGCGACTCCCTCCGGGGCCTCTAGTTCCTCCTGCTCCGTGGCCTCCAGGGGGCCTCCGCTTCCACCTTCGCCGCTGCCAGCCTCCAGGGTGCCTTCGCCGTCGCCGGCCTCCAGGGCGCTTCCGCCTTCGCCGCTGCCAGCCTCCAGGGTGCCTTCGCCGTCGCCGGCCTCCAGGGCGCTTCCGCCTTCGCTGGTCTCCAGGAGGCCTCCGCCTTTGCGGCCGCCGGCCTCCAGAAGGGCTCTGCTGCTGGCCTTTCCGCCCTTGTCTCTGCCAGCCTTCGGAAGGGCTCCGCCAGCAGCCTCTCTGCCGACCTCCAGAGGGGCTTCGCCTTCCCCTCCGTCAGTCTCCTGAGGGGCTCTGCCTTCGTCCCGGCCGGCCTCCTGAGGGGCTCTGCCTTCGTCCCTGCCGGCCTCCAGGGGGGCTCCGCTGCCGGCCTTTCCGCCCTTGTCTCCGCTGGCCTCCAGAAGGGCTCCGCTGCCGGCCTCTCCGCTGGCCTCCTGAGGGGGTTCTGTCTTCGTCCCCGGCGGTCTCTCTTCCGGCTGTCCCTGAGCCCCTCCTCCAGACCCCCTCCACCCATTTATCTTGGACTTGGCATGGACCGTTTTTTTGTTTTAGGGACGTCTGGGAGCCGTTCCTTGAAGGGGGGTTCTGTCACAGTTTTGAGTTTGTTTTATTTTGTAGTTACAGTTTCAGTTTGTTTCTGTGTTTCCTGTTTTATTTTGTAGTTCTGTCTTGTCTTTTTCTACTTCCTGTCGTTTCCCGCCCTTTTTGATTTTGCACCTGCCCCTGATTTGTTTCACCTTTGTCTGATTAGTCCTGTGTATTTAGTTCCTGCGTTTCCTTTGTTCCCTTGTCTGTCCGTTGATTGTGTCATGGTGCCTCGTGGTTTTGTGAGTTCATGTCAGTTTCCAGTTAGTCTTGGTCCTGGGTGTTCTTGGTATCTCTGTGTATCTTCCCTGTTTTTTTTGGTCTAAAGATTATTTGCCTTTTATTTCTGAGTTTTTGCCTGGACTGCCAGTCGCCTTTTTGTTATTAAAATAAGTTTGTCTGACTCCCTGCATTTGGGTCCTTTTCCGGCACCTCCCCACTTCCCCCCGTGACATCTTAAGTCTACTAGGCACTGGGCATTGGTGTTATGTGATGCCTCTTTTTACCATATGCTCTTCCAGTACTGCTCAGTCTCTGCCCTGGGTGGATCTGTTCTCATGTTAGTGTTATTACCCTGCCACTGAGAGTACACCTTAGATGGTTCAGTGGAGAGTATCTTGTTTATTCTCCTCGCTTCTGTTTCTCCTGTGTATCTCTTCAGGTGGGTAGCCAGAGCTGTGAGCCTTTGATTGGCAGTCTCCAGTGCCTTGGGTAGACAGCTTGTTGTATTTTTCCTTTCTGTAGTTTTGACAATCGGCTAACTTCTCTCCGTGTGCCTCTGATCTTGACATCCAACCTCCTTCTCCACGGAGGGCAATGGCCTTTTTGGCTTGTGGCTCCAGGATCACTGTTGCTATGATGTATATCAGCTGATTCCAAACTTGTTGTGCACATTTTCATCAAAGTTCTTTAATCTCTACCTTCTAGGAGGATATCACAACTTCTTAGTCAAAGCAACAGTTAACTGACTGTCGTTGTTAATAGGCTGTCAGGCTGCTTGGTCACAGAGGAAGGCTGTGCTTCTCTGACCTCCGCTCTGAGCGTCAACCCCTCCCATCTGAAAGAGCTGGACCTGAGCTACAACCATCCAGGAGAATCGGGAGAGAAGCTGCTGTCTGCTGGCCTGAAGGATCCACAGTGGAGACTGGACACTCTAAAGTATGGTTCTCTCATTTCTAATAAAGTATATATAATGCTCTTTCTACAGTGGAAGACAATGTCATGGTGAGGTGCAAAACACAATAACATTGCTGAAAATACTTTCTTTTAACAGTGTTTATTCTTTCAGAGTGGACCATGGTGGAATGCAGAGGTTAAAACCTGGTCTGAAGAAGTGTAAGTATTTTATTTATTACTGAGAAGAAAAAAAACTAAAAATATTAAAATATATAAACAAAAGATATAAACATGCAGTAGAGAGATTATACTTCAATTGGATTGATACAAAAATATTAATATTGTCAGAAGTATTACCAGTATTTAATTTATATATCCTGCAAGTTAAAATTTAATTTTGCCCACTCACCCAGCTCTGGTTCTGGCATGAAATTGACTCCACTCCCCATCAGCATTCACATGTGTCCTGAGCCTGAAAACCTCTTGTTGTGTGTCAGAAGCCTGGATTGTGAGTTAGAGACTAAGTCCTGACTCCTGCAACATTTTGTTCATAAATCCAATCTTATCTCCAAGGAAGGCTCTGGAACGCATCAAAGTTGAGTGCAGCAGAGGTTTTATTTTCTTCACAGAAAATACAACCGGTTTTCGTTCATGAAGGACAGCGTTTTTTCAGCTCAAAACATCATCTTTTATTATGGTATAATCACAACATTGGTACCACCCATTTTTATTCCCCTTTAATAAAATAATAGTATCAAAATCACATGATTCTCTAGTATCCAATCAAATTATTTGAGCTGGGTTTTCTAAACCTGCTAACATGGCATATATCACATCCGCTGACACAACATGTGCTCACCCCCGCCCCTACCTTGTTCAGCTTTATTTCAACTCTGACCATCTTCCACAGCCCCGCCGAAGACACGGGGCAGTGGAGGCCTTCTGTCCGAATTTCCCCACACAATTTAGTTTCACTCGTCA
>OX336897.1:24685986-25104181 GCA_946959425.1 Argyrosomus regius | reverse complement strand
TTAAAAGTCTTAAAAAAGAAGACAAAGAAACAGATGGACAGCAAACAGAACATGAGTAGGCTACTGATGTCACGTTTAGTGACACCTGAACAATATTATTGAAATATTTATACATGAATCTGACACTAGCTGTATTCTCACATTCCAGTCAATGTACTGTATGACTGTATGTTATAGATGCAACATGACAGAAAAGTAAAAGAAGCAAATAAAAGGTAAAATAGTTGGTTAATGACGTTGGAGAGCTCTGTGTGTGATCACCTCTGCTAACACTTTCTGCAGTCTTCATTCTGGATCGAGCTCTGTGCTGAAACGTGAAGAAAAGTCTGAAACACTGGAGACAGCTGCAGAAAGCTCTCCACTAAAAATAACCTTACTGATCTTCATTTATTGATCTTATTTCATATTTCTCCCTCTTACAAAAGTTGTCCTTGTTTCTGTTTGAGATTCTCTTTTGTATTTAAATAAAGAAGATTTATAAACTCAGAAATGTAACTGCTGTACCATACGAAAAAACAAAAAGCTGATTACATTTTGGAATGTCTGTCTTACCTATGGCCAAATAGTGAAGGTTTCTCTGCTGTAAGTTCCCCATGGCTGACACAAAGTCTGTGAGGCAGCTCTGTATCATTTATCAGCAACAGCACAGACGACAGAAAACTCAACTAAAGACCACGTTTGTAAAAAAACACTTAAAGCTGCCTGTTGTTCCAAGAACAGTTCCTGTAACACACCCCTTTCTCTTCCTGGTCTTGTTTTTTCATCTGGACACTGCTCTCAGAACAGATTGATAAAACAGAACATAAAATCAGCAACTGAAAAAAATAAGACTCCAAATATCAAAACATGCTGTATATGAAAGTGAAAACTGGAAATAAATTATTTATTCAAAAGAATTCTACAATTGAATCAAAATGAAATTTTAACTAAAAAAACATTTCTTACATCTTGTTTTGAATACATTGTTGTATTTTTCAAAGTTCAAAGTCAAAACTTAACTTTCACTTTAAAGTCCAAACCAAGCCAGGATGTCGCTTAGTGGACAGAGGTGACACAGCAAGAAAACAGTGGAAACTGACTGCAGTAGTGAGGAGATGTCATCATAATCATCAGATGATCACTGTGTGTAAGCATTTGAGCAGAATGAAATAATCAACATAAAAGATGTGGCAGACGTCTTTCAGCAGAAACCAACTTAATGTAATCCAAGACCGGACTCTTTCAGTTTGTCTGTTTCATTACTGTAACGTGCTTTAACTTTGAGCCAGGAGTGGGGTTGCTAATGTATTTACTATATTGTAAAGGTCTGTAAAAGTTTGTTTTCAGTGGTCATCTGTGTAAAAAGATCTTTATATTGCTTTACAAGGATCGCTGCATTACAACCTTATTTTCTGTCTACATCTTAAACTCAACAAGAAATGTGGCTATACCACATGCATATTACAAAAAATCCGTTTGGGGTATTTATTTGGTTTGTTTGTTTAGTTTTTGGACGGAAAATCTAAATTCTTGTTTGTTTTTTTTAGGTTCTTGTATAATCTATTATATCTGCATTTTACATTTTACATGTTTGAATAATGATTTTGAATTTTAGTATCAGTTTGGCACACAGGAAAAATGTGTTTTCAGTTCAGAAAAAAGAGAACTATAACAACAGCACAACTCTTAGATAACACATTAGATGTTTTTTTAACACATCTGCAATATACATATACAGCTGAATCAAACACCAGAATGAGAAAGAGGAAGTTTTCCAGGAAAGACAAGCAGCTTTAAGTGTTTTTTTTGAACGCCGTGGTCTTTAGTTGAGTTTTCTGTCGTCTGTGCTGTTGCTGATAAATGATACAGAGCTGCCTCACAGACTTTGTGTCAGCCATGGGGAACTTACAGCAGAGAAACCTTCACTATTTGGCCATAGGTAAGACAGACATTCCAAAATGTAATCAGCTTTTTGTTTTTTCGTATGGTACAGCAGTTACATTTCTGAGTTTAGAGATCTTTTTTTTAATTTAAATACAAAAGAGAATCTCAAACAGAAACAAGGACAACTTTTGTAAGAGGGAGAAATATGAAATAAGATCAATAAATGAAGATCAGTAAGGTTATTTTTAGTGGAGAGCTTTCTGCAGCTGTCTCCAGTGTTTCAGACTTTTCTTCACGTTTCAGCACAGAGCTCGATCCAGAATGAAGACTGCAGAAAGTGTTAGCAGAGGTGTTCACACACAGAGCTCTCCAACGTCACTAACCAACTATTTTCTATCTATTTCTGTAGTCTCTCATGTAGAACATACATCGCCTGAAATATGAGTTAGTGTCAGATTCATGTATGAATCTTACAATAATATTGTTCAGGTGTTCATGTGTCATCAGTACTCATGTTCTGTCTGCTGTCCACAGATGTCTCTGAGTTAGAGTCGTTTTAAATACTAGGAATGGGGAGAAAAATTGCTTCACCTAAGGGTCATGATGATAGCTTTTTTTAAATCGGTGTTTTGATTCCTGAATCGATTTCATCAATGTAATATAAACATATAAATATATAAACAGCTATCACTTCACTATCTATTAACTTGTTGCTAACGCTGAATGGGAATTACCTCTTATGCACTAATGGAAATTGGTAATATTATCTTAACAAATCAATTTTACTTGACATGCTTAACATAAAAACAAAATGTGTGCTCATATTTAACAGACATACAGTATATTTCATGTGCTCTGCTAACTCAATCTGCTACTCTGGATTCAACACTCCAGCTGTGGCAACCTTAAAGAGTAAACTCAAAATCAAAATAAATGAAATACAGCCACCAATAGGTGGAGACAGCATCAGCTCCGGTTCCTCAGCAGAAAACTTTCACTCCTCCAACAAACCAAATCTGCCTTTTCCACATCAAAGCGCCAGATACAGACTTACCTGACTGTAAAGGAAATGGGGAGATAAATTCATGTTATGTCCAAAACACACCTATGATTAACTGTTTAACCAGCAAAAGTGACTTGGACTAACCTGCAGTCCACTTCACTCAATGCACTATAGATTGTTTGAACGCTCGCTCAAAATCTTTTCTTTCCAAAAGGGTACAGTACTGTACACAGGGAGTGAGAGTCAGGAAAAAGGAAGATATTCCAAAATCCTATAATAATACTATGCACAGTGAAACAAAGGCTGGATGTTAGACACTAAACCGTCACACGGTGAAGTGCAAACAGACATAAAATACTCATACTTGGGGTGTCGATTAGCTCAGTTGATAGAGCATCCGCCCCATGTACGAAGGCTCAGCAGCCCAGGGTTTGAATCCGACCTGCGGCCTTTTGCTGCATGTCATTCCCCATCTCTCTCTCTCCACATTCCTGTCACTCTTCAGCTGTCTCTGTCAAAATAAAGCTTGAAAAAGGCCAAAAAAAATATTGTAAAAAAAAAAAACTCATAGGGACAGGAAGTGAAGTGGACTGAAATGAGAGAAGATGTGAGTATCAAAATAAAAAGGAAACATGAATGAATGAATGAATGAATGAAAAAAAAAAAAATATGACCTGAGAGTCTTGACAAAGTGACATTTTTTCTCTTCATAGTTTCTTTCCTCTTGATGTCAACGTCACCTGCTGCAGGTCAGTCAGTTCTGTTTAAAATCCTTTTAGTGTTCAGGTTACATTCTGTGTAAGATATTAAAATATTATATGCTATGTCTTATTTGTCTGAAAGGTGTGCAGATCAGATTATCTGGCTCTGGATCTACTCGGTGCTCTGGAAGAGTTGAAATCTATCACAACAATGTCTGGGGAACAGTCTGTGATGATGGCTGGGACTTAAATGATGCTCAGGTGGTGTGCAGACAGTTGGGCTGTGGTACAGCAGTGAGTGCCCCTCAGTCGGCCCATTTTGGTGAAGCAACTGGACAAATCTGGCTCGATGATGTGGCCTGTTCAGGAAGTGAAAGTTCTCTAACTGACTGTCAGCATGGAGGATTTGGGCAACACAACTGTGGACACGGTGAGGACGCTGGTGTGATCTGTTCAGGTGAGAAAACTTTTATTCATGAAGTATTTTGTATATTTTATCAGCACTGTCATCTATTCATTGTGTGTGTGAGGTGAGTCTGTGTTGCTTAATACACTGTAACATAAACTGTAATACAAGTGAAACGTTGATCAAATGTTTGATCTACTGTGGGGCAGCACGGTGGACCAGTGGTTAGCGCTCACAGCAAGAAGGTTCCTGCTTATAACCCCCCAGCTGGTCGGGTCCTTTCTGTGTGGAGTTTGCATGTTCTCCCCATGTCTGCGTGGGTTGTCTCCGGGTACTCCGTCTTCCTCACACAGTGCAAAGACATACAGGTTAACTGGTGACTCTAAGTTGTCCGTTGGTGTGAATGTGAGTGTGAATGGTAATTTGTCTCTATGTGCCCTGCGATGAACTGACAACCTGTCCAGCGTGTACCCCATCTCTTACTCAGTGGCAGCTTGGATCATCTCCAGCCCAATGCAATGTGATAAAGATAAGATGTTCTGGAAAAGTGATTTATCCATTTTGAT
The DNA here is from genome assembly GCA_946959425.1 of Argyrosomus regius. NCBI lineage: Eukaryota > Metazoa > Chordata > Actinopteri > Sciaenidae > Argyrosomus > Argyrosomus regius. The sequence continues at coordinate 25,099,642 of OX336897.1, read as the reverse complement.
CTACTTTGAGAAGCGTTAGATGTTTCTCACAGTCTGTGTGAGATGAAAAGTGTTTAAATGAATCATGACTTCTGCCTAATGTGTTACAAAAGCAGTTTCTGTCATGACCACGTGTTCTATCCATCAATGATTTGTCTTCTGTGTTTTGAGACTAGGTAGTCAGATCAGATTAGCTGGCTCTGGATCTACTCTGTGCTCTGGAAGACTTGAAATCGATCACAACAATGTCTGGGGAACAGTCTGTGATGATGGCTGGGACTTAAATGATGCTCAGGTGGTGTGCAGACAGTTGGGCTGTGGTACAGCACAGAGTGCCCCTACGTCGGCCCATTTTGGTCAAGGAAGTGGACAAATCTGGCTCGATGATGTGGCCTGTTCAGGAAGTGAAAGTTCTCTAACTGAGTGTCAGCACAGAGGATTTGGGACACACAACTGTGGACACGGTGAGGACGCTAGTGTGATCTGTTCAGGTAAGAAAATTTCTGAATCTCTTGTCTGATTCATGTTGCAATAATAATCATAATAACTGTTTAACTAACAGTTTGAAGGGTAAAAAAGACACAATACTGAGTCTTGTACACTGGAAGGAAGAACAGTGTACATACTTAATAATCTCTGATATCATGAGGTCTGCACAATGTTTACCAAACTGGACCAATATAAGAAGTGTGTGTATTTTTCTTCTTAAAAACATGTTCTGGTTTGATTTGCATTGTTAAAGGAATACTCCACTGAACATTGACAGTATATTAGAAATATGAATTACTCTGATATATTAACCTGGAAACTAGCTAAAAGATGAAGTCAGTTTTGAACACAGACTGTGGCTGGCAGCATAGACGAGTAGAGTGGGTGGAGTCAAGGGAGGCTGAATGAAGCCTGGTTGTTCAAACAAGACACCTGTGATGGCACCCACCTGTCAATCAAATCAGCCATGCTGTTAATACTACATAAATTTAAGCCTGAATATAATTTAAAAACAATTGAGTTCTATAAAAATTCAACCTCAGTACAGGCACTTCTATCTTAGCTTCACTTCACAGCCGCATATGTTGCCACTTGGTGTCATGAACATACATATTTATCATTTTATGGTAAGAAATTTAATTCTTTTAATTAGAGGGATGCTTGGCTGAACATTACATGACTTGTCAATTGATCTGAGTCCTGTTTCATTTTTACAGTACTCCCAAAGCCCAGCATCTCCATGAATCCTGTTGGTGATGTTTCCTGGGGTCAGGACGTCAGCATCACTTGTTCAATCTCAACTCAGCATTTAGGTGGAACATTCATCCTGCAGAAGACCTCAGGATCATTCAGGAAGATCCAAACATCAAGTACCAACTCTGCTACCTTCAGAATTCTTCAAGTGAACTTCGATAATGAAGGATCGTACCAGTGTCAGTATCAGACACAGGTTTCAAGTCGAGACTTCAGCTCCCCTGTCAGTGTCTCTGTCAGACTCTCTGTTACTGGTAAGAGAAAAAAAATCAGTTTCCTGAACTTGGTGCTTCATTCACTTGAGTAAATAATAAGGAAAGAATAAAAAGTCAAAGTAAGTATAGCTCAGCTGAAAGGCAACACATGTAATGCTCTAATACTGTTCTGTTTCTTCAGTGAGCCTCCCAAAGCCCAGCATCTCCATGAATCCTGTTGGTGATGTTTCCTGGGGTCAGGACGTCACCATCACTTGTTCAATCTCAACTCAGGTTTTAGGTGGAACATTCATCCTGCAGAAGACCTCAGGATCATTCAGAAAGACCCAAACATCAAGTACCAACTCTGCACCTTCAGTATTCCTCAAGTGACTTAATACGAGGGACTGTACCAGTGTCAGTATAAGAAAACAGCTCAAGTCGAAACTTCATGTCTCCCCAAAGTGACTCGTCAGACTCCATCACGGTAAGATAAGTCTGTTTCTGAACTGGAGCTTCATTCACTTGAGTAAATAATCAAAGAAAGAATAGTCAAACAAGTATAGCCAGCCAAAGGCAACACATTTAATGCTCAATAATGCTGTTTTTTTAAGTAGCCCAAACCACATGTAATGCTCTAATACTGTTCTGTTTCTTCAGTGAGCCTCCCAAAGCCCAGCATCTCCAGAATCCTGTTGGTGATGTTTCCTGGGGTCAGGACGTCAGCATCACTTGTTCAATCTCAACTCAGCATTTAGGTGGAACATTCATCCGCAGAAGACCCAGGATCATTCAGGAAGATCCAAACATCAAGTACCAACTCGCTACCTTCAGAATTCTTCAAGGAACTCGATAATGAAGGATCGACCAGTGTCAGTATCAGACACAGGTTTCAAGTCGAACTTCAGCTCCCCTGTCAGTGTCTCGTCAGACTCTGTTACTGGTAAGAGAAAAAACAGTTCCGAACTGGTGCTTCATTCACTGAGTAAATAATAAGGAAAGAATAAAATCAAAGTAAGTATAGCTCAGCGAAAGGCAACACATGTAATCCTAATACTGTTCTGTTTCTTCAGTGAGCCTCCCAAAGCCCAGCATCTCCATGAATCCTGTTGGGATGTTTCCTGGGGTCAGGACGTCAGCATCACTTGTTCAATCTCAACTCAGGTTTTAGGTGGAACATTCATCCTGCAGAAGACCTCAGGATCATTCAGAAAGACCCAAACATCAAGTACCAACTCTGCTACCTTCAGTATTCCTCAAGTGGACTTTAATAATGAGGGATTGTACCAGTGTCAGTATGAGAAAAGCAGCTCAAGTCGAAACTTCATGTCTCCCCACAGTGACTCTGTCAGACTCTCTATCACTGGTAAGAACAATAGCAATAAACAATCTGTCAGGAACATATCGAGGTTTGTAATGTAAGGGTTCAATGTGTGGTGGTTGGATCACCCTTTATGAGAACAAAACAGCAGAATTGAGACGGGAAACTTTGTTTAGCTGTACTTTACTAAATGCCACACTTCATAACAACTTCACTTCCTTATTTGAACTCATCACGTGTCAAAAGCTAGAACTTAGACTGAGGTAAATGTGAGAGAATCAGAGAAGCAAAATCAACAGAATTTCATTACTGTTTTAAAGTTATATATAAACATGTAATTATGCAAATGATAATAAATGTGTAACATAAGTATGTAAATAGTAAACTGTGTAACCATTGCAAAATGCTTTTATAGTAAATCAACTCAAATAAAAACTTCTGAGACTCAAATATATGAATCAACTTCACTTATAAACCTTACAGGTTTTTAAACTGGAAGGCAGTCTTCAAACAATTTGAGGGGAGAATGTAAGAAAATATATTTTATATTAATTATCCAAAGGTATTCCTAAAGAATATTCTCTGTGATCAAATAACATAATTATGATCCTAAAGGCATCCAGGAATTGATCTAATCTAAGTGAGTAAACAATCCATACACGTGTTTGTTGTTGAATTTATTTTCATTTTGAACCATTACAGTTTTCTTGTATATTTTCATACATTTTTTATATAGCTCTGTTACATTTCATCTGGATCTTATTTTGACAGATTTATAAATCCAGCATGTATATATTTTCTTCATCCTCCTGTCCCTTTTGTACCCAGTGACTCTGCAGCAGACCAACATCTCCCTGACATCTCCTAACAAAGGGCTGGTCTGGAGTCCTGAAGGTGCAGAGATCACCAAGGGTTACAGCTTTGTCATCACCTGCTCCATTAACTCCAGATATTCAGAAGGCCATTTCATTCTCATCTTCTCTGGCTCCAACATCACCGACACCAAACCAGCAGTCAACCAGTCAGCCTCCTTTAACTTCCCTGTAGCTGAGTATGAACACCAGGGAAACTACAGCTGTGTGTATGAAGTCACACTGTCCTCAAGGAAATTCACTTCTACTGAGACAGCAGCGATTAATGTCACTGTTAAATGTAAGTACGGAAATTATAAATTTATAAAAATTTGAGAATGGATAATTTTTTCCAAACTTAAAAGGGAATTTAAAGAAAATTAAAGTAAAAAAGTTCTAACTTTTTTGGTTATCAGCAGCCAAACCTTTGGGAAGGCCTAGCTGATGTCCTGTTGGACAGACATTGTTCCATATCCTCACATAATCCTCACATAGAGTTTTTAAGAGCTTCCTGAAATTACAGTATACATGTATGCAGATGATGCACCTTTGTACATAATGCAGTGTAATACATCACTAAATGATTGACTGCTTCCTCATGCGAGTTTTGTGGATGTCACAACTGAATACAGAGCCTATTGAAGAAGTGGGCACAAAAACATTCAAGTTCACTTTACTGGGTGTAAATAGAAGAAAATCAACAACAGTGTGAATGACAGTTTGTGTACAAGTGAAAAGTATTAGATCGTTGAAAAAGATAGAGGTACTGTCAGACACAGTGTGTTAGGTGGGTGCTGTGCTAGTGGCCACCCCATACGCAAATGTGGAATTTAATGTGAGCAGTAACAGGATTCCAATGGAGAATCATGAAAAGTGTAGAGACTAGATGTGATTCAGTATTTTGGACCATTTGCAGAGGTGGCACTTTACCTTATAAAGGAAGGAATCAAATCAAATGTAACCTAGTTCAAACAGGGTGGATTTGTTGAAGGAACTGATGAGTGGACATCAGTTCTTGCTGACTTGAGTGCATTTTTAGTGAAATGACTGCAGACTAGCTTGAATCAAATACATTTTTTTGAAAGGGGAAGTGGCACTTGGGTGAAAACTGTCCACTCACATTACCACACATACACATAATCAGACATGTTTAAAATGATGAACTGATCAAATGTTTTCCTCCTAGTGTCTTTGTTGCTGCTGCTCTCCTCTGTAGCTGGTGGGATCCTGCTGCTGCTCGTGCTGGTCTTGTTGCCAGTCTTTCTGGTCTGCAGGAGAAGACGACGAGCTAAGCAGCCTGAAGTACTCGTCCAAACTCAATGTCCGTGCTCACCATGACACATACTTTTACCCATTTTAAATACATACATTAATCTCACATTTTGTTCCACTGCTTGTGTTTCAGTATCTGTCATAGCGGGGAACGTGTATGAATGCGGTGAGGACGACGATGAGGACGAGGAGGAGGACTATGTGAATGCTGATCCAGTGGACACCAAGAACCTCAAAGAGGGAGCATGGATGGTGGAAGAGGAGAGTGACGAAGATCATGATCATGAGGAAGTGGGCCCTAATGCAAATTTCATGAAGGCCAAGGAAGTCCAAGAAGAAGTTGAAGAAGAACAAAATGAAGAGGATGAAGAAGAAACCACTAATGATGAAGATATCTATGAAAATGTAACCTGGCCAATTCAAGATGAATTTGTAGAAATTTATGGAGAACATGAGGATATTTATCAAAACTTCTGAGGTGTCCACAGGTGAACAGCATCACAGTTACTGTGATAATGTGTTAATGGATAACACAACAAATGTGCTAAGCAAATAAAACATTAGATTCTCAAAGCCAAAATTCCACTGGAAGCCAGTTTCTGTAACTCCAACAAAGGAGTACTGGTTGGTTTCTGGACATATAATGAAACCATGTTATATGTTGCAACTTCATTATGTGATCAATAGTTGTCCAGTAAATCACAGCCTCTTGGCTCCCTGAAGAGGTTCATCAAACTATATGTACAGACTTTGCAGAAAAGTCTTCATTTAGATGCTTTATGCTACGCAAAATATATTAACTGCTGAAATATGTGTTGTATGTCTTTTTTTTGGAGAACCTTTTCACTAATTGAGATTTAGAGGTGTTAGTGGTGATGTACTCATGGCTCGAGCTACATATTGACCCTGTACTGATGTGAGAGTGGTGTCAGTCTTACCATTTACATCAACTTCATATAGTCATGAAGGTATTAGGAATTCAGGTAATTTTGTTAATGTAGTTTTTAAATATATTTATGTTTTGGAATATCTTTGTTGTTGTTGAAACCATTCTGAGTATTTTATGTTACATTCATACACCTATATTTTATCCAAATAAATTTCTTTTACAATTTATTTTAAGTATTCTTGTCCATCTTTTTGCACACACAACCCAGATATGACCATGGTGGGGTCTTAAGCTGGATGGTCTCATGCAACCATAAATAATGACTAGAGTTGGCTGGGTGGTGTAATAATAACCCAGCAAATTAGAACCGAGGAATTGGCAGCCATCTTGAATCTCCCTTTCTATTTCGGACCCTGGCATCCCCTGGTTCACTGACACACTTGTTTATTTTTGCAACAGCCCTCCTGATGAGTCAAAGCTTACTATCAGTCTTTTCTACAGTCTGACGACATCTTCTGTCCACCTTCAGTCCAAATGCGTGTATCCAAATCACCATAAACACATGGTGAAACACATCATGTAATCCAATGAGACAAAAGCACAAAGCCTAAAAATGACCACATACAGTCAGTTATTATGCAGTATTAAATCCTTGGAGATTGTGTTGGATTCTGTTAAATTCATAAATGTAAATGCTGTTGCAAAAATGCTAATATATATCAATACATGTCAATACTCTGAAATACTTTTCTTACTTTGATCATTTTCTTTCAGCACACAGTAAAAAGCAGAAGTGAGAAATACCAAAACAAAGCAGCTAGTTCACACATGCAAGCAAGTTCACCGTTTGAGCCAATGACATGAAGGCAGTTGTACAGTAATAACACCCAGATAGCCACAAATAGATATGACACATGCACCTTGTAATGTTAGCACACAGGCTTCATGCATACACACTTACATACACACATGCAGACAGACTCCGGGAAATGTTAGCGGTCTGAGCTCATCCCTCGAAGAAGCAGTGAAGCCTTGTAACCTGACACAAGATGGGTGTTGTTCACACTGCTGGTCTCACTTCTGAACAGTGTTGGGTATAGTTACTTTGGAAAGTAGTTAATTAGGTTACAACGTTACCATCAATTAAAAGTAATCGGTTACGTTACAGCGTTACCTATGAATAAAAGTAACGCGTTAGAGTACTCATGCGTTACCAAAAATGAAAAGCCGTTTGCAGCGCCTCGCACATGCTGCAACTTAACTGACACAGACACACCTCCTTTAAATGCACGAGAAGTCCTGCTTGGATACAAGATGTTTTTTTAAATTGGAAGTGGAATGTTTTGCGGTCGACAGAAGCTTTTCACCAACGCAGAGTGTGCATTTTAACGTTATGTTGTTCTTGTCCTTATCGCTGGCCAATTGAAAATAATGTGCGTACTTCCACGATTCAAAAGCTGTCCTCTCGAAAACACTCTCACACACAAACACATTGGCCCCCCCACTTTACGGCCCTGCCCAACCACGTCCGGTTCCACCAGTCGCACATCACCATTAGGCCAGGACCCGACTGTACTGACAGGCTGTGACTTCTCTCTCTCTCTAACCTAATAAATATATATATATATATTTTTTAATCTTAATTTAGCCTATTGAAAGCGGAGTGGCCACTTTCTGTCTACTGATCGCGCAGCAGTGTATACATACACATACACACACACACACACGCACATCGCTGTCCACGGTGTTGTGACTGACTCCTGAACAGGCTCTATAAGCACTGATGCGGAGGGTTTTCTATCATGCTCACGGGCTCAAAGAGAGACAGTGACGCACACAAGCCCAATGCCTGAGATAAACTAAATGAAATGTTTTGGGGTGTTTTAGCTCTTTTCTCGGAGCGGAATAAAAGCAAATGCGATAATAAATCAATGAGGGAAAAAACAACATGATTGGACGATTGGCCGACTATAAAGGCAAAATCTGACAAATCAGATTCACACAATGAAAACAATCTTGATTATCATTATTTTATAGGTAGGCCTACGGGCCTAATTGTTCTGAATATGATTGTTGTTGGGAGTATTTATGCTATAATAACAGCCTGTAAGATATGCACATAATAATATTCGATATAACCTAGGCTTAGGCTATAGCTATTTGATCTTAATTATAAAATGAAGGTAGCCATATGGTAACAAAAATGTGTGCGCCCTCACAGCCCAGCAACTGGGTGGGTGTTGCTCCCCAATCCTGCCATAAACTCGATCCCGTTTCAATTATTCCCGCAGCATACACGTGATCCAGGTGTTCACGTGCACCGTGCCAAACTGCCACGCATGGTCTCGTGCCAACTATGTTATGACTTTCGAGGAATTCACTTGTGTTCACTTCTTTGTGGTCAGAAACGGCAGCACGTATAAAGCACTTGGTTTTACGAATGATCATCATTCCTATTTTAATAACATGAATAGGTGAAAAGTAGCCGCTGCAGCATTTTCAGCACCACCGATGTGTGAACAGCGAAATACAGAGAGGAGCTATTTATTTCACTAATAACACACTTTGATGAACAACAACAGAGAAATACCTATCCACCCCTCTGTGTGGAAAAAGAGCACATTCACATTCATGCGTGCTGCAGTTCGTTACATAAATTGTTATTTCCGTTTTCAAAAGACAAACTCTTATTGCAAAGGAGTATGAGTATGTGCGCCTGACAGTCATTAAGGTTTAGCCCCCCCCCCACCCCCCCACCTCTAAAATGAATCCGGCGCCGCTGGTGATAACTAGTTTTGTGCAATAATGCATGTCGATCCGTTTCTTTGAAGTGTACTTTTGTAGCGATCCTCTTGAAGGAGTTATCTTGTTCCGTGAAAAACACTTGTGTGTCAAGACACTCCACTTTGAAAGGTTGGATGGTATATTTTAAAGAGATATTAGGATGGTGATCATTTAAAATGTCTATGAACTTTTCAAACTCTAAATTGGTATGAGGCCAAAGTCCGAAAATGTCGTCCAGATATCTTAGATAGAGGGACGGTTGTTTTTCGCATTTGGCGAGGGCAGACTGTTCCCATTCTGCCATATAAATGTCAGCATACGCTGGTGAGTACTTCCTCCCCATAGCGCAGCCACACATCTGTAAAAAATAATCACCGTTAAATTCAAAATCATTACGGGTTAACGAAATTTCCAGGATATCCAGGAGAATACTGTCAGGACGCTTTATATCTGGATATTTATTAAAAATATTTTTTACTGCTTGTAGGCCCAGATTCGTGTCAATATTTGTATACAGTGCATCTACATCAACAGTAAAAACATAGGTGTGCGAGGGAACACGTAAACTCCACAGTTTATGGACAAAGTCATATGTATCTTTGACATAATGTGTTCTTTATGTGATAGTGGATTTAAAAAGGAGTCAATGTATTCGGAAATAGCATAGGACTCAGAGCCACAGTCGCTGACTATTGGTCTGCCGCTAGGCACAATACCAGGAAGCGGCCATGTGTCAGGTGGTTTGTGTATTTTTGGGAGAAGGTAAAAATGACGTGGTTCCTCTGGTCCGATAAGATAAGAATATTGTTTCTTATTTATGAATTCCTGATCAAGTAAGGTTGTCATTTTTTGTCTGATTATGAATTGTGTCTGTGGAAATAGAGGTTCCTTTAATGGTTTATAATATTTAATATCCTTAAGTTGTCTATGAGCTTCCTGTAAGTATTGTTGTTTATCTAGAATATAAATTTGGCCACCTTTGTCCGCACTTTTAATTATGATGTTTGGATTTTTAGCCAGATTTTTTAATGCTGTTCTCTCAGATCTACTGATGTTGCTTTTAGTATTTTTATGATCAAGCATATCATCAAAAGCTTGTAGATTTTTTTTAAAGAGAGTTTGAACCGGTTGGGAAATATTTTGTATTGGTGGTTCCCGGTAGATTTTGTAAAAGAGATTGGGGATTATGAATTATTAAAATCAAAGTAATCCAATAGTTTTATTCTTCTATGATACATGTGCAGGTCCGCTGGATTTACATGAAATAGTTTCTTGTCTATACCTTGCAGATATGACAGATTTTCACGGATTTTAGCATTTGTCATTTTGATTAAAAGCTGCTGTGGCTCCGGGAGATAATTGGAGAAATTTATCAAAGGAATATACACCTTTGCCATCGGAAAAATTGACGATGCTGTTGCCATAAGCTGTCTCATCTGTGTCCAAATGGTTTTAAGATTTTGCTCTTTAAGGCAATTGTTTAAACCGACCGACAAAATTACATTTTCCACCTGCGGCTGCATTGAAAGTTTACGCAGTTATATGCAGGCAAGTGGCACCTGGAAAGTTGTAAGTTGTTTTCCGCAAAAACTGGGACTCTAGCTAAATTTGAATCTCCAGTAATGATGTTAGGTTCTTCTATTTTTATAAACCAGTCTTGTAATTTGCGGCTAGTTCTGTGGTGAACTGTCGATTCCAGGCGTTGCGCATCATAGTGTGTATTTGTGCGTTTGTTCACCCGTTGTGGTTTAGGCTTTAAAATATCAACAGCTGGAGGGTTGTTTAAGTATGTCTGGTTTGCATTTTGCACTTCCACTATTCTATCAGAATTTGGTATAGGTATCTGAATTCCCTGTTGTGTCGGTCGGTTGGGTGATGGTACCACTGTTATATTGTCTGTATTTGTCACAACTACATTAGATGACAGAGTCATAGGAGTACCATCAGATTGAGTAGACAAAATATCCGCTGGTATTAAATCAAAGGTGATTTGTAAGTCATGATCATTCTGAGATGTAAGTTGTATTTCATTTTCTCTAGTCTCCAACCTAGAGTTAACCTGTGTTTGTGAAGATAACAAAGGTAAATCCTTGTCAGAGGCATGTATTACAGCCTGTACTGTGTGTATTGTTCTTGTTGGTGGCGTCAGTTTCTCACCTAGCTTCTTGTAAGATGTGGTTAGAGCTCCCTCTGCTGGACCTTCCTTGGTAAGTACAGGTGGTAATATCAGATGATGTTGACTTACTATGTGTTTATTTCTGTTGTGTACCAGGTCATTTGGATGAGATATTAGCGCTCTGTGAGATGTGGTTTGGGCGTCCTCTCTGCGTCCTCTGGAAGATGTAGCAGTGTTTCCTATGGTAAGTTCAGGTGATATTTCTAGCTGACTCTGGGCCGATGTGGATTGGTCTCCGTTATTTCTTGTACTGTGTAGGTGGGTTGTCACAATCCTAGGTGAAACTTGTTGTAAATCCTCCATTGATGTTTCCAGAGTGGGTTCAGATGATCGTGTCAGCTGTTTTTGAGTCTGCATATGTGCTGGCCATCGCTGTGTCTCTCCCTAGCAGGGGAGCCTCTCTGTGTTTCAGGAGATGTCATTCCGGTGCCCCCTGCTGGTCTTTCGATGATAATGTGCTGAGTTTGTACTGGTGTGTGCTGACCTTTCAGATGTGTCAGACTCTCCAGATGAGTTGCTGGAGGGAGGGGTGGAAAATTAGAATGATCAGTCACAGCCACTGGATCCTGTAATGGTTGTGGATGTTGAGATATTAAGTTCCTGCAGGTATTCAGTGATGATTGGGTTAACTTTCTCTTATAGCGATTTTTAGCCCACATTGTCGCTTTTTGAAAGCTGTGTGCGTTATAATCGGTGAGGTTCTGTAGTTCTGTGGCCAATACTGAATCATAATGCTCTATCAAAATCTTTATGTTATTTCTCATCCATAGTTCAGTATTCTCCCGGATTTTCAGTGTGATGAATTCATTCGGGGAGGCTGGTTTAATGGATGTACTCATTCTTTCAGTCTGTTTCAACATTCCCTGCGGGAGTCTTCCCGTGTTCATTACTTCTGATAAAATTTCAGCATGGTGAATGGCCTGTAGAACCTTAAAATATATTCATTATATTAATATTAATAATAATAAAAAATATTTTTGCTATTTATTTGTTTTTATAGGGCCATTTCTAACATTACTGTTAAACTATCATGGAAGGACAGTAACTCATCAATCAATAAAAGTAAGACAAAAAATCGTGAGTATATTTAATTAAGATCTCTTAAAAAGATAAAAAAATAATAAATATATATATCTATATATATATATATATAATATATAAAAAAAGAATTATATTCACCATATGCACCGTTTTCCCACATATTCCAGAGAATGCCTCAAAGATAGAATGCCAAAAACTGTATAGCATAGGGCATGACCAAAACATGTGCAGTAATGTAGCAGGGGCTTGTCTGCATCGATCACATGTAGGGTCAATACCCGTCTTGATCCTAGACAATCTGTCTTTGGTCCAATGAAGACGGTGGACTATTTTGAATTGAATCACAGTGTGTCTGAGGCATATAGAGGAAGAACAAATTCGCTGAATAATTTTTTGGCATATTTCCTCTGAAATCGTTTCATCTAGGTCAATTTCCCACTTTATTCTAAGGCTATCCAGGCTGTTCATGTTATGTGTATTGAGTAATGTATAAATTCTGCCTATTGTTTTTTTCCTGTTAACTTTACATTTTAAAATTGTTTCAAGCAGAGAATCAGGAGGGCTCAGTGGGAAACAGTCGGAGTTGGAAGCCACAAAACCTCTGAGCTGCAAATACCTGTAGAAGTGCGATTTGTGAAGACCATATTTCTGTTGTAACTGTACAAAAGAGGCAAACTTATTTTCAATGTAGAGGTCAGATAGCGTACCTATTCCACTTCTTGCCCAGACATTAAAAGCTTCATCCATCATTGACGGGACAAACATATGATTCTTTATCACTGGTGTAACAAGTGAAAGATCAGTGAGATTAAAGGTCCTTCTAAACTGGTTCCAGGTTTTAATTGAATGGATAACAACTGGATTAGTAGTGAAGGCTGAGAAAGGCTGTTCCAGAGGTAATTTGGAACATACTAAAGCTGCTAGGGAGGAAGGTCCGATGGATGCCCTCTCCAACCCTGTCCATTCAGTACTATTAACCTCCGAGCCCACATCTCTCAACCAATACAGCAAAGCTCTTATATTGGCAGCCCAGTGGTAATACATAAAATTTGGAAGTGCCATACCGCCCATCGTGCGAGGCCTCTGTAATATGTTCTTATTAATCCTTGGCTGCTTTTTATGCCAAATAAATGATGAAATCTGACTGTTTAAGTTGGAAAAGAAAGATTTCGTTAGAAAAATAGGAAGACATTGAAATAGAATAAAAACTTAGGGAGAATGTTCATCTTAATCGTGTTGATCCTCCCCCCTAAGGAGAGAGGGAGAGGGTCCCAACGCTCAAGGTCTTGTTTGAGATCATTTAAGAGGGGATGATAATTAGCCTTATAGAGATCTTTGTAATTACGTGTGACCCAAATACCTAAATATTTTATTTTGTTAGGACTGAATTTAAAAAGGGTCGTCCCCGAAGTATGATCTGTCAACAGAAGAGATAGGTATAAGCTTTTCTCAAAGTTGACTTTATAGCCAGATAATCTTCCGAAATTTATGAGTAAAGTTGATCATTCAGGAAGGCTTGAAAGGGGGTCCGATATGAATAATAACATGTCATCGGCATAGAGTGAGACTTTATGTTCCAAACCAGCCCAGTGTATCCCCTTGATGGTGGAGCACTGCCTCAGGGCTAACGCAAGTGGCTCAAGTGCAACAGCAAACAAAAGTGGTGACAGAGGGCACCCCTGTCTCGTACCCCGCTTCAGCTCAAAATAGGTGGATAAATTATTATTGGTGCGAACTGCAGCCATCGGGAGTGTGTATAGGATTCTAATCCAGGAGATGAATTTAGGGCCGAAATTAAACGCTTCCAAAGACTTGAAAAGATAGTCCCACTCCACCCGATCAAACGCTTTTTCAGCATTGAATGAGAGCAACGCCTCAATACTCCCAGGATCGGGTGGAGTGGGACAATAAAGGATATTAAATAAACGCCTGATATTAAAAAAATGAATAGCAATTTTTAATAAATCCTGTATGGCCGGATGAAATAATAGAGGGGACAGTGTTTTCAAGACGACACGCCAAAATTTTGTCAAGAATCTTTGCGTCTGTATTCAGCAGCGAGACAGGGCGGTATGAGCTGCAGTTGAGGGGATTTTTATCCTTTTTAAGTAATAAAGAAATGACTGCTTGACACATAGTTAGGGGCAAAGAATTAGTGACTAAGGATTCTTCGTACACTGACAATAACAAAGCAGATAACTGGTCGGAAAACTTTTTGAAAAATTCGGTTGGGAAACCGTCTGGCCCAGGAGATTTGCCACTTTGCATGGCACCGATTGCTGGCACTATCTCCTTAACTGAGAAATCCCTTTCCAGTACAGCCGAGAGTTCTACACTTACAGATGGCATTTTCAGGGATTTAAAAAAGTCCTCTAAGGCAGAGGGGTTGGTGGGCACATCTGAAGTATATAATAATTGGTAGAATTTTTTGAAACAGGAATTGATTTTCTCATTGTCAGTGCATTTTATACCACTATCCTCGTTAACTACAGGGATGGTTTGATTAGCAGTTCTTTGGCGCAGCTGGTGAGCAAGTGCTCGGCCAGACTTTTCCCCATGCTCATAATGACCATGTCTTGATTTGGAAATCAGGTATTCAGCCTGTCTGGTAGACAAGAGGTCAAACTCTGTCTGTAATGAGAAGCGTTTTTTGAGTATGTCCGCCGATGGAGAATAGCTATGCAGCCTGTCTATTTCTAATATCTCATCTGTTAATTTTTTAATACGCTCAGTGCTAATTCTTTTTTTATTTGCACAGTACGAAATAATTTGACCCCTTAAATACGCCTTTAGTGACTCCCATACAGTAGATGACGACATCCCTGGGGTTTGATTGATGTCAAGAAACATTTTAATTTCAGATGATATGAATTTAGTAAACTCATCTTCTGACAGAAGCAAGGGGTTAAACCGCCACGGACGGTATGATGATTGTATATCGGGAATGTACATTTTCATGATTAAGGGACCATGATCCGAGATGACCATAGCCTCGTAGTCACATTCTTTTGTAAGATGCAGAATTCTTTTATCCAGGAAAAAGTAATCAATACGTGAATACATCTTGTGAACCCGGGAGTAGTAAGAATATGCTCTGGAGGTGGGGTTGCGAAACTGCCACACATCTGCTATACCGTAGGTCATCAGAAAGAGCTGGATAGATTTTGCCGACTTCGAAAGGGATGTCCTCCTAGACACACTCCTATCTAAGAGGGGAGAGAGTGCACAATTAATGTGTGTAGAAAATGTAAACACTGTGTTATAAATTTGTACCTGATGACATCTGGCACTGTGGTACACATAGTCAACAAACCCGTAGGTCAACAGAGAGGCATACGTATTCAGTCGAGAAGATCAGTCTCGTTATCCAGCCTCCGCGGGTGGGATGATATTTTTCTTGACATAAGTCATAGCTTTGTCCGGGTCAGTAAACTCCCTGTCCTCCCCTCTGAACGTGACTCGGAATCGCGCTGGAAACAGAATCCCGTGCCGGACTCCCTCTTTGTCGCGAAGTAGCTTCCTCACCTATGTAAATGCAGCCCGAGCTTTAGCCACAGTTGCCGTGTAGTCCGGGAAGATGGTAATTGATTCCCCGTTGAAACGGAGTGGACCCCGGGTGGGAGTGCGTCGTAGTATCTGGACAACGTCTTGGTAGTAATGTAGCTTAGCAACGATAGCTCAAGGTTTTCCGCCCGGCTTCTTTGGCCCTAGGCTCTGGTGCGATCGATCGATCAGCGGCTCTTTATCCAACTGTAGCACCTCAGTTAGCAGCTTTGATACAGAGGTAGTAGTGCTGGAGTCGGGCGTCTCGGGTACACCAATGATTCTTATGTTACATCTCCTCGACCGCCCTTCCATATCGTCATACTTCGCTTTCAGTTCTGCAATTTCTGTCTTCATCTCACTCACAGTTTCTTGTAAAGTAACCACTTCATCCGACCATGCTGATAGTCCCCCTTCCACCTCTTTGATGCTAACTTTGGCCTGGTCGATCTCGTGCTTCAGCGCCGCAGTGTTGTTTATTATCTCCATTTTCACCGCCTTCAGCTCGTTCTTGAGGATTTCAAAATCGTCAGCAAGGGCATTTTTCAGTTCTGACTTAAGCACCTCTGAAATGTCCGCTTTCAGAGAAAGAAGGATTTCTGACTTCAAGCCTGCAACGTCCATCTTTCCCGGGGCAGGTGAGGGAGGAGTTACTTTAGCTGGGGTCTTGGCAGTACTCTGGTCCCCGGAGGTGTTGGGCCTTGTGTTGGAGGATCCAGTATACTTGAATTTATTCAGCCTGGTTTCCATCTGGACGTCGCCGTACATTTGTTAGACTGTCCGATTAAGTTTAGAAACAGTTTACTGTAGCATTAGATGGGTTACGCTTTACTTTTTACCGCTTAAATAGAGGTTCAACGGGAGCCCGTGTCGAACACAGATCACTCCACAGTGGCCATATTCTTATTTTTGGTATTTAAAATAAAATAAGAGAATACATGTAAAAAATGAGTAAATAGTCCACCTAAGAATGTTTTCCTGCCTCTGAAAAAAGAGGCAGGAAAACATTTTTTTCTTTTCCTTTTTGAAGGCAGGAAAATATAATTAATTTAATTAATTAATTTAGTTTCTGTTGATCCCAGCATCAAATACTTTTCACAGTATACAGATGGGACTAGTATGTGTAATCAGAGTCTGTTTCGTGCACGTGACAGCTTCACCGTCAGAGTTATGCAGGGGGTACATATCACAGGAAATAGAAAGCCTGCCATGAAATGCACCCCACCTGCATAATTTTGTTCCTTTTTACCCCAGCATCAGGTACCTTTAACAGCATACATTTGGTGCCAGTATATGTATGAGTTTGATTGGTCTGACAACAGAACAGTCAATGGTGGATGGGGGATTTATTTATTGTATTTTATTTTATAAAGCAGCAAGAAAAATATTTAATATCTTAAAAACAAGAGTATTTGATGGACAGAACATGTCCTTTAATGGTGAGAAACACACAGAGGTTATGACTTGTCTATCAGTCTATAAGCATATAGACCACATTACATTTTCATTATAGGTGATATTCTGGATCAGAAGGCTATTGTTTCGACCTATATAAGTAGCTTATATACAGTTAACCCAATTAAAGGCACATACTTTTGAACCTATGAATTGCAAGAAAAGCTGGAATTATATTTAGCCTTGTGAAACACTGAGTCAAATACATTCAACTTGCTCAAAAAAATCAATTTAATTCATTTTGTAATTATGGCTGGGGAGCCTGGGGTATATTTCCACAGAACATACAAAAATGTGTTCGCTATTATCCGATTTTGTGTTGAGAAGAACATCGATTATTTACACTCTTTAGAGGAGTTTAAAAGACTGTAAGTAACCAATGTTCTTCTCTTCTATCTCCTTCATAAATAATTAAAATCGTAAAATAGTAATTTCCCCTGCGTTTGTTTGCGATATTAAGGAGTGGTTATTCCTTTAAGTACTTAAGATATTTTAATAGGCAATACCAAAATTCTGATATCATTAGTAACACTGCTGATTTAGAATATATTCTGAAAATGTCTCTTTATGTAAGCTGGACATCGAGTTCTGCAAAATGACAGACGGAAAGACTGACCTGTTCATCAGATGATGGGAAGCCAGCATCATTCCAAAGCTAAAAGATGTGGCTGCCATGGAAAGAGGTGATGTTGCATCTCTTACGGAGGGGATGGAAGACCAAACAGATGGTATGTGTGTGTATGTATTTTTTTTCTTTACATCTCTGCGTGTAATTGATTAATTATAACAAAAGTGACCAAACCTTTTGATTTGAAGGGCCAAAGGCTGAAACATAACAAGAGTGGTGGGCCATAGGCTAAATGCAATTGGATGTTTATGATGATGATAATAATATGGCATGTATGTGTTGCTGAAATTCTCTGGAAAGCACTCACCAACACAAAATAAAGATCTTGAGTCAATCCCTTGGTCCTTAATGGTTGTATCATTTTATTCTTGCAAGAGGAACAGTTCTACAAATGCACAAGACAGTTTGCAGAAAATGCTCAGGGTGGGGTGATCCCACGCTGATTCTTATACACTTCTAAGGAGTATTCGTCATTATTATGATTTACTTATCTAACTGTTGCAGGTGGCTACAATGGAATATGCTCATCGCTATCAAACCTCGCTAACAAGCTCTGCTGGACCGTGTGAACCAAGGTCAAATTTATACATCAAACAACTACTGCTACAAACAACTTGCATAAATGAAAGAATAATAAAATCCAATCTTATCTTCAAGGAAGGCTCCGGAGCGTGTCAAAGTTGAGTGCAGCAGAGGTTTTATTCTCTTCACAGAAAATACAACCGGTTTTCGTTCATGAAGGAAAGCATTTTTACAGGACAAAACATCATCTTTTATAATAGTATAATCGCAACATTGGTACCACCCATTTTTATTCCCCTTCAATGAAATAATAGTATCAAAATCACATGATTCTCTAGTATCCAACCAAATTATTTGGGCTGGGTTTTCTAAACCTGCTAACATGGCATATATCACATTCGCTGATACAGCATGTGCTCACCCCCGCCCTTACCTATTCAACTTTATTTCAACTTTCCACAGTAGTGCGACTGTGGAGGCCTTCTGTACACATTTTCTTCACGTAATTAAGTTTCACCTGTGATGCTGCACTCTTTTTAGAAAGTCTAATACAAAACAATAAGTACTTCCATGATTATATACTTTTCACACTTGTGGATTCACTTGATTAAATGCTTACAATGACTCTGTGGAGGCTCGCCGTGGGATCAAAAAGAAAACCCCTCGAGGCTCTTGGCTGTGTGCTCAAACTCCCCTCTCGAGGTTCTTGGCTACAAGTGTATTGCTTACTTCTTCACTTCATACCCATACTCTACTACTAAAAGGAAAATAGTTCTGGCCTAAAATGCTACTACAAAACATACTATTGTATATTCTTAAAAACATGCAGTTATAAGTTTAAAAAACATGCAATTATATACTTAATATTATGACAGAAATGAAAAAAGGATTTTAACCTACATACTAATACAAAAGAAAGCCCATAACATTACACTACAATGGTTATAAAAGAACACACAATCATGTAATATAAATTTTCCATTACACTAAGTGTATAGAATGTAGGAACCCTAGTCTTGTTTCCTATTTAGCACTTCTATACTCCTACTACTATTTTTCACTAATATACTCAAACTCAATGATACAATCAGATAACCTACTTTAAGATAATTTTACATTAAGAAATGTTAATAGAAGACATATAATCTGGCATCAAACACATTTATTTCAGTTTACAATGTAATGTCGAGTGATTGTCACTGATAACTGATCATTCCAACATGTGTAGATTTGTTGGTGTCTGATCTAAAAAAATGTATGTACAGTATATGATTCTAAAAATATCTGACTTTTTGTAATGAGATGAATAGGATCTTGTTACGTTAGACATCAGCTTCAACTGTGTATGGTTGTTATAGTTATTGTTGTTACTGTTTTCCATGTATACCATGCCTGTTGCCTGAATATGTAGGCCAGAAGGAAGCTGAGTTGATGAAACTGAATTTTAAAACATCTTGTTGTACTTTTATCTTCAAATTGTTAATGCACTTTTGTGTGCTCATGCATTGTTCCATATCCTGTCAACCTTTGACCATTGATTAAATGGCTAGCAGTTTTACATCTGTCTGTCCATTAATATTTAGAATTACAAATGCCTCATGGTTAACACATTAAGTTGCAATATTAACACATTAAGTAGTTTTTGGTAATTTTCAGTTACACATAATCAACATTTCATGTGTTGAAATGCAGACATGGGACCAAGTCACACATGTGCAAGTCTCAAGTAAGTCTCAAGTCTTAACCTTCAAGTCACAAGTAAGTTCCAAGTATTTTTTTCTTGGGCAAGTCAAGTCAAGTCAAGTCAAGTCCTGTAATAGGTCAAGTCAAGTCGAAGTCAACTCACCTTTGGCGTATTGTTGTAATTTTAGCTGCAGAATCTGATCTTAATAAAGTGAAAGGCAATATATAAGTAAGTGTAAGTAAACATCACTGGCAAATGTGCCCAATATACAAAAATATTTGTATTGTAAATACTCATGTTCAGTAAAATACATTATGAAATCAAACAAAACAGTGATAACGTAATCATTAGTTATTTATTGATGGCAAAAGTGATCTTTAGCTCGAAAGCCAACTGTGTTTCACATGTTTTCAACATTGTTTCAGCATTGAGTTGAAACCAGTAACAGCTAAAACAAATAACTTACAGTACATTAAACTGTCACATTTCTCTGCTCTCACACACACACCCTCACACACTCTCTCTCTCTCTCTCTCGCTCACACACACACACACACAGTATATCCATATGTCATTCCCTTTTTACAAGGTATTGCACTTGCAAAATAAAAGATTAGACAGGGTCTTATCTGCAAGCCGAGCACGATGGGGTCTCATGATGATTCCACCATGGCTGAAGACTCTTTCAACTGGGGCACTTGAGGCTGGCACTGACAAAGCTTTCATTGTAACAGGAAAAAGGGCAGGGAGGACAGCCCTGTTTGCATCCCAGAAGGACAGACAAGGCTGCCCACAACAAAGAGAAAAATAGTTATTTAGTTGTGTCTCTGAGTTGGTGGTTGGGTCTTGCTTGTGGCGTTTTCTGTAGCCTGAGAATAAGCCAGTGCTGTCTTCCTGCTGGCTTTCGCTTTCCTCGTCTAGGAATTCAGGACTCTGGGATGTTGTATGAGGTTGCACCTCACGTAGAATCAGATCTAGTTAAAACAAAGAAAACAAAAAATATCAAGCGTAAGATCTCATGAGCATTAAAAAGTGAACATCCTCATTTGTCATTTCACAGTTTGATATGCTTGCAAAATCGTCTCTAAAATGTATTATATTATTTATACAACTGTTGTGAATTACATTTCCATAATTTGATATTGGACATGCCTAACTGTACATCACGTAAAAAAAATAAAATCACTGACCTTTCACCATGTCAACAATGTCATTCTTGACATCATCGGTGACAAGCACATCATGCTGAAGCCACATCATGGAGAAAGCTGGGTCCAGGACGGCTGACCTGATGTAGACTGGGTCTGCAAATGGCAGCTCTTCCCCTGATGCTGCTGACAACATCTTCACATTAACGAAGATCCCCCAGAATCGTTTCTTCAGAGAGGATTGCAGGCTATGGATCATACTTCCCAGGAAGCGCACTTGTGGCTTGAGTCTTTCCAAGTGGTGGTTAAGTGACAATACACAGGGGAGGACAGAGCTGATCGTCACAATCTTCTCTCCCTGAGTAAGATCAGTGGCCTCGGCAAATGGCTGTAGCACATCACACAGTTCCTTCATCAAGTTCCACTCCCTAATTGAGAAGGCCAGCTCATTGTGTCCTGTGTCCTGAACAACACTGCACAAGTCCTGGTGACTGAATGAGAGCACTGCCTTGACTTGCCGGAGAGTTGAATTCCACCGCGTGTTTACAGCAGCGGGTATCCCTCGCTGACCAAACATCTCCTCAAATGCATCTTTAAAGGTGCTGGATGTATGCAGGAGTGAGCTGAGCTTGGAGCATTTTGCAAAGGAACTGTTCATGATCCGTGCATCCTTGAGACCATCACCAGCGGTTAACTGCAGAGTATGCGCAAAGCATTGCTGACGCTTAGGGCTTCCTCTGTTGATTGTGCGGTCCACAGTCTCCCATTCATCTCTGGAGAGGTCTTCCCACAGTTCTGCATCATGCAGATTGTCATCATCAGTTACTTCGTCATCTTGATCTTTTGGAAAACAGACTGAAAATGCTCGCTTCATATTCGCAGCATTGTCACAGATTATGAAGTCGGATGCCATATTCCTCACACACGGAATCAAAGGCTTCAGCAATGCGCTCTCCTGTGTGAGGTCCCTTGAATCTGCTACATGCCAGCAGGTATGACTTCAGCATGACTCCTTCAGAGGTTGTTAAGACATGGCCAGTGACTCCCAAAAAGCCACGCATCCTCCTATCTGACCAAATGTCTATGGTAACCGACACATGGTCTACACCAGCAAGAATCACTTTGATCTTTTCTCGCGTGTCTGCAACAAGTGATTCTATTGTTGAAGTTATTGTTCTGCGGCAGACAGGCTGGTATTTGGAGTCGACCACGGACAAGAAGTGCCGGAAATGTTTATTTTCCGTCATTGAAAGGGGCATGCTACATCCAATCACAAGGTCTGTAACCATAGCGTTGGTTATGGCCTTCTGTCTGGGATGATTGGCTGAATATGCTTCCAGAGGACGAGACCGGATGAACTGTGATATTGCAGGCTGTGTAGCATCAGCGCAGGCGTTTCTTGTCCTTTCATATGCTGCATATCTGTGAAGCAGATGCAAAAACAAGAATGAGATGTACTGTACGGTTGGGCAGACATGAAAACATGACATATGGTTAGCAACTCTGGTAACACACTTTCTTAACATATAACAATGCCCTCACACAGCAAACATATTCTCCACTGCCTTGGTATGAACATTCTGGCTAACTTGTGGACAACAATTTGCGATTGCAATTGTACCGTCATCCATGTGCACAACTGTGCACAAGTTGGCTGCTAGCTTAACACTGTAACATGACAACGGGGTAGGGTGAGGTGAGCTGCTTATGTTATACAGCATCACGGGTGCAAAGTGCACAATTTACTTACTACAGATACGGAATCATTAAACTTGACTTAACTACATTACTGACCGGCATTGGCATAAGAATTTCACAATGATAAACTGAAACCCTGTGCAGCGGCTAAATCCCCCTGCCGCTCACTCTCGTAGCTTTACATTAGCTAACAACCAAAGAGTTTAGCTGCTAGTTGTAGGCAACTGGACTTCTTTGAGTTTGAACTGAATACGTTTCTCGATGAAGACGTCTTCAAACTCAAATTAGAAGTCCAGTTGCCTACAACTAAACTATTTGGATAACATGACCTGGGCGAATGAGAATATTCACAGACATTAGCTAACAACCAACTCACCAGATAATATTAACACATTGACAAACACTTACTGGGCAGAATGGCTCTTCAAATGACGGATGAAATTTGAGGTGGTGGTCTGGCTGTCCGAAATTTTTATGTTGCAAATCTTGCACTGCGCTGTTCGCCGTTTACCTTCTTGGCAGTAGTCTTTGAAGCCGAAAGTAATTACCCTCGGTGTTGACATGCTGATATGATGTGATATCTGGAACTGGACACACCGTGGCGTGGGGTGTGGTGTATAAGGTAGCCCAGGCAGAGTGGGCGTGGCTGACACTCAAGTCATTCAAGTCATCGTGTCTCAAGTCAAGTCAAGTCAAGTCCCGAGTCTTAAACGTCCAAGTCCGAGTCAAGTCTCAAGTATTTCATTTTTTGTCAAGTCAAGTCACAAGTCATAAAAACGTCGACTCGAGTCGACTCGAATCCAAGTCACTAAGTCTCAAGTCCCCATGTCTGTTGAAATGACACATTTTGTACATTTTGTGTGTTAAATCACCTGACACAATTTGTGTGTTAAAATGGCTCACACATTTATTGTGTTAAATTTGACACAACATGTGTTGTCCCTGAGCACACTCACTATATGTGTTAAAATTCTGTGTCATTTTTAACACATCTCTTCTTGCAGTGTGGAAGTTATCCTGGAGTTAAATAAACGAAATTGTTTAATAAGTGAGAACTGAAATTCTTCATTTCCAAATGTAGGTGCAAGTTGTAGATTAATTCAAAAAGAGTGTGACACACTCAACTCAAAAACATGGATGGGAATGGGTTCATGATCTTGAAAGATAGTGTTACTGAAAGTTGATTATGACAAAGGGCCAGCAAATAATCTGGAAATCATCTCAATGGTGCCTTTGTTTGATGTTTTATTGGTGGAAATTCCTTAATTCATAAGTAATCAAATCCCCAAAACCAACTGCCTGCTTTGCCTAGTTGGTAATCCACCATTAACTGCACATAAATGCTGTATGTAAAACAGTTTTACCTAAACCAGAATAATTATTGTAATGAAACTGTTATCAGCAGACAGAGAGGAACTCTGCTTTCAAAAAATATGGCATTCGTCAAAAAGAGTCAGGGTCAAGAGCCCAAACTAACTCCTTGTCATATTATAAAATACAAACATACTTTTGCAGTGTTAAAAAATAGTAATCCTAGCATCATTGCTTTGAACTCTATCTACGGCTCATCCGAATCTGCCAACGTCAACCTCACGCAGAAGGCTTCATCCTAAAGGGACCAGGAATGTCTTTTCATGGTAATACATCCAAGACAAGGATATGTCAGTTTTTGTCAAATAATTTATATCAAACAGTACACCGTTTGCAAAGAAATTTACATTAGGGCCTCTGTCTCTGGGTCCTCAAATTCATGACTTAGGGTTAGGGTTATCCTTGCTCCTGAGTTTCTTGCTGTCCACTGGATCAGCATTCACATAGTCCTCCTCCTCGTCCTCATCATCATCCTCTCTGCTTTAATAATCGTCCCCAGCGATGACAGATACTGAAACACAAACATTGGAACAAAATGTGAGATGATGTATTATTTTTTATTTAAAATGGATAAAACTGTGTGTCGTGGTGAGCACTGACATTGAATTAGGACAGCTGTTTCAGCTCGTTGTCTTCTCCTGCAGACCACAAAGACTGGCAACAAGACCAGCACGAGCAGCAGCAGGATCCCAGAAGATAACGAAGAGAGCAGCAGCAACAAAAACACTGGGAGAGGAAAACATTTGTTCAGTTCATCATTCTAAACATGTCTCATGATTGTGTACTGTGTGGTACTTTGAGTTTTCAGACGAGTACCACTTCATCTCTCAAAATAATCTACTTGATTCAAGCTAGTCTGCAGTCATTTCATTGAAACTGCACTGAAGTCAGCAAGAACTGATGTCCAGTCATCAGTTCCTTCAACAAATACAGCCTTCCACCCTGTCTGAACTCGGCATCTCAGTTACATTTTGATTTCTTCCTCACAGGGCAATCATTCAAAGTGGCACCTCTGCAAATTTTCCACAATACTGAATCACATCTGGTCTCTACACCTTTCATGATTCTCCACTGAAATCCTCACATAAATTTCCACTGTTGTGTATGGAGGGGCCTCTTGCATGTCACCGACCTCTGCAAGACACTGTGTCTGACAGTACCTCTATCATTTTCTGCGATCTAATACTTAATATATAATATAATATAATAATATAATATAATGAGAAAGCAGTCAATCATTTAGAGATATTTTACACTGTACTGTGTACACAATTGTATCATCTGCATTTATATAGACTCTGCATGGATTGTGTGAGGATATAAAATAAATTTGACAACTAAAGTTGCATCTGAAGGTTGTAGTTTAACTTCTGATCTGATCTGATTAAAGGAGGTTTATTATTTATTTAATTCACTTCACAGACATGTTTGGATAGTTTACTCACAGACTGGCTCAATTCCTAGATGTCTATTGGATCATAATTATGTTATTTCATCCAAAATAGGATAATGCTGCTGTTTGACATAACTTCAGAAACCCAATAAATGTCTGTCCAGTGGCATTTATTTGTTTCTGACTGTTTAAAAGTGTGAAAAATAAATGATATAATATTTATTTCTTCCATTCACTGAGCCCACATGGGTAGCACTGCCTCCCACTTTTAAACAATCTCTATATTCCTGACAGATTTTTTTGTTTGTTTTGTTTTGTTTTGTTTTATGACTTATTTGGCTGATTTATTTGCTATTGGCTGTACCAGAGAGTCTGACAGAATCACTTTGGACAGTGCTGTAAGATTGACTTGAGCTGTTTTTCTCATACTGGCACTGGTACGATCCTTCATTGTCAAAGGTCACTTGTGGAATATGCAAGGTAGCAGAGCTGGTACTTGATTTTTAGATCTTTCTGAATTATCCTGAGGTCTTCTGCAGGATGAATGTTCCACCTAAAACCTGAGTTGAGATTGAACAAAGGATCTTGATGTCTTGAACTCCGGTAACCTCACCAACAGAATTCATGGAGATGCTGGGCTTTGGGAAGCTCGCTGAAAAAACAGAACAATATTAGAGATTTAAACGTGTTGTCTTTGAACCAAGCTATACTTTGACTTATTCTGTGAAGTGAATGAAGCACCAAGTTCAGGAAATATATTTACGTTTCTTTCCAGTAAGAGAGAGTCTGACAGAGTCACTGACAGGGGAGCTGGAGTCTCGACTTGAAACCTGTGTCTGATACTGACACTGGTACGATCCTTCATTATCGAAGTCTACTTGAGGAATACTGAAGGTAGCAGAGTTGGTACTTGATGTTTGGGTCTTTCTGAATGATCCTGAGGTCTTCTGCAGGATGAATGTTCCACCTAAATGCTGAGTTGAGATTGAACAAGTGATGTTGACATCCTGGCCCCAGGAAACATCACCAACAGGATTCATGGAGATGCTGGGCTTTGGGAGTACTGTAAAAATTAAACAGTACTCAGGTCAATGTAGTCAAGTCATGTAATGTTCAGCCAAGCATCCTTCTAAATAAATGAATTAAATTTCTTACCATAAAATGATAAATATGTATGTTCATGATACCAAGTGGCAACATATGCGGCTGTGAAGTGAAGCTAACATGGAAGTGCCTGTACTGAGGTTGAATTTTGTATAGAACTCAATTGTTTTTAAATTATATTCAGGCTTAAATTTATGCAGAATTAACAGCATGGCTGATTTGATTGACAGGTGGGTGCCATCACAGGTGTCTTGTTTGAACAACCAGGCTTCATTCAGCCTCCCTTGACTCCACCCACTCTACTCGTCTATGCTGCCAGCCACAGTCTGTGTTCAAAACTGACTTCATCTTTTAGCTAGTTTCCAGGTTAATATATCAGTTATATAGAGTAATTCATGTTTCTGACATACATTTAATTTTCAGTGGAGTATTCCTTTAACAATGCAAATCAAACCAGAACATGTTTTTAAGAAGAAAAATACACACACTTCCTATATTGGTCCAGTTTGGTAAACATTGTGCAGACCTCATGATATCAGAGATTATTAAGTATGTACACTGTTCTTCCTTCCAGTGTACAAGACTCAGTATTGTGTCTGTTTCACCTGTCAGGCTGATTATTAACAGTTATGATTATTATTGCAACATGAATCAGACAAGAGATTCAGAAATTTTCTCACCTGAACAGATCACACCAGCTTCCTGACTGTGGTTACACTTGTGTGTCCCAAATCCTCTGTGCTGACACTCAGTTAGAGAACTTTCACTTCCTGAACAGGCCACATCATCGAGCCAGATTTGTCCAGTTCCTTGACCAAAATGGGCTGACTGATGGACACTTAGTGCTGTACCACAGCCCAACTGTCTGCACACCACCTGAGCATCATTTAAGTCCCAGTCATCATCACAGACTGTTCCCCAGACATTGTTGTGATAGATTTCAACTCTTCCAGAGCACAGAGTAGATCCAGAGCCAGATAATCTGATCTGACTACCTAGTCTCAAAACACAGAAGACAAATCATTGATGGATAGAACACGTGGTCATGACAGAAACTGTTTTTGTAACACATTTGTCAAAAGTCATAATGAATTTACACACTTTTAATCACTCACATAGACTGTGAGAAACATATAATACTTTACACAGTAGATCATCGATCCAATCATTTTCCATAACCGCCAACCTTTATCAGGGTTGAAGGGGACTGGAGCCAATCCCAGCTGTCATTGGGAGAGAGGCTGGGTACACCATAGACAAGTTGCCAGTTCATCACAGGGCAAATAGAGACAAACAAACATTCACACTCACATTCACACTAACAAACAATTTAGAGTCACCAATTAACCTGCATGTCTTTGGACTGTGTGAGGAAACCAGAGTACTGTATATAGTTACAGCGTGTTAAGCAACATTTCACACTCTGCTGTTAAACTCTAAAAACCACTGCAGTGCAGTTACCAGCTGTTTTCCAGTGCTGTGATAAAATATACAGAAAAGGAAAGGATACATTTATTCCAAATACTTTATCTAAAACTTTTCTCACCTGAACAGATCACACCAGCGTCCTGACCGTGTCCGCAGTTGTGTGTCCCAAATCCTCTGTGCTGACACTCAGTTAGAGAACTTTCATTTCCTGAACAGGCCACATCATCAATCCAGATTTGTCCACTTCCTTGACCAAAATGGGCCGACTGATGGACACCCAGTGCTGTACCACAGTCCAACTGTCTGCACACCACCTGAGCATCATTTAAGTCCCAGCCATTATCACAGACTGTTCCCCAGACATTGTTGTGATAGATTTCAACTCTTCCAGAGCACAGAGTAGATCCAGAGCCAGATAATCTGATCTGCACACCTAGTCTCAAAACACAGAAGACAAATCATTGATGGATAGAACACGTGGTCATGACAGAAACTGCTTTTGTAACACATTTGTCAAAAGTCATAATGAATTTACACACGTTTAATCACTCACACAGACTGTGAGAAACATCTAACACTTTACACAGTAGATCATCGATCCAATCATTTTCCATAACCGCCAACCTTTATCAGGGTTGAAGGGGACTGGAGCCAATCCCAGCTCTCATTGGGAGAGAGGCTGGGTACACCATAGACAAGCTGCCAGTTCATCACAGGGCAAACAGAGACAAACAAACATTCACACTCACATTCACACTAACAAACAATTTAGAGTCACCAATTAACCTGCATGTCTTTGGACTGTGTGAGGAAACCAGAGTACCGTATATAGTTACAGCGTATTAAGCAACAGTGATGGGAATAACGGCGCTATAAATAACGGTGTTAGTAACGGCCTTACTTTTTTCAGTAACGAGTAATCTAATTGATTACTATTCCCATCAATATAACGCTGTTATTGTTACTGCCAAAAAATGCAGCGCGTTATTATGATTGAAGGCAGCTGTTTTTCATCAGACCAACTAGATCTCTAAGCCGAGCGGGAAAGATTTTTCTTGTTCCTCCTTACTTGGTGAGGGCGGAGGCATGAGACAATCGCATAAATGATGATGATTGGCTGAGGTTGAGTAAAACGCCATGGTAAGCCAATCAGAGCTGGAGTTGGGCGGGTGTTGATTACACAAATTGTCAGTCACACAAAGACATTCACGTGAGTCAACGAGAAACAGGAATGGCGAGCCCGAATAGTCCAAAAGTAGCCTTCTTTTGTGGCCTTCAGTTGTGGCCTGTTGAGGTGCAATAAATATCAAAAGTTCCAAAACATCTATTGTGTTATTTTTATCGATCCACTCTGTTAACATAGTAATTATAATATCTACAATAATCCATGACATTTTATTGGATGCTAGTCTCACTTTCCCACAGCAACGTTCTGTACTGTGGATTTCTGTTATGTATTGTATTAAGTGTCCATTTCATTTTAATATTCACATTTATCATAAATAATTGAACATGCACATGTATTTTAAGTTGATGGATACTGATGAGACCTGGATGGAGATGGGGTCCAAATTCTTTGACACATTTGAGCATTTAAAAAATTACTTGAAAGTCACGCAATAGTTACTTTCCAAAGTAACTAGTTACTTTTATAATTTGTAACTCAGTAAGTACTTTAGTTACTTTCTGGGAGAAGTAACTAGTAACTGTAACTAGTTACTTTTTTAGAGTAACTTGCCCAACACTGTTGATCAACATTTCACACTTGTTACTCTGCTGTTAAACTCTAAAAACCACTGCAGTGCAGTTACCAGCTGTTTTCCAGTGCTGTGATCAAATATACAGAAAAGGAAAGGATACATTTATTCTACATACTTTATCTAAAACCTTTCTCACCTGAACAGATCACACCAGCGTCCTCACTATGACGACAGTCGTGTTGCCCAAATCCTCCATGCTGACACTCAGTTAGAGAACTTTCATTTCCTGAACAGGCCACATTATCAAGCCAGATTTGTCCAGTTCCTTGACCAAAATGGGCCGACTGAGGGACACTCAGTGCTGTACCACAGTCCATCTGTCTGCACACCACCTGAGCATCATTTAATCCCCAGTCATCATCACAGACTGTTCCCCAGACATTGTTGTGATAGATTTCAACTCTTCCAGAGCACCGAGTAGATCCAGAGCCAGATAATCTGATCTGACTACCTAGTCTCAAAACACAGAAGACAAATCATTGATCATGACAGAAACTGCTTTTGTAACACATTTGTCAAAAGTCATAATGAATTTACACACGTTTAATCACTCATACAGACTGTGAGAAACATATAATACTTTACACAGTAGATCATCGATCCAATCATTTTCCATAACCGCCAACCTTTATCAGGGTTGAAGGGGACTGGAGCCAATCCCAGCTGTCATTGGGAGAGAGGCTGGGTACACCATAGACAAGTTGCCAGTTCATCACAGGGCAAATAGAGACAAACAAACATTCACACTCACATTCACACTAACAAACAATTTAGAGTCACCAATTAACCTGCATGTCTTTGGACTGTGTGAGGAAACCAGAGTACTGTATATAGTTACAGCGTGTTAAGCAACATTTCACACTCTGCTGTTAAACTCTAAAAACCACTGCAGTGCAGTTACCAGCTGTTTTATTTATTCTAAATACTTTATCTAAAACTTTTCTCACCTGAACAGATCACACCAGCGTCCTCACCGTGGTCACAGTTGCGTTGCCCAAATCCTCCATGCTGACACTCAATTAGAGAACTTTCACTTCCTGAACAGGCCACATCATCGAGCCAGATTTGTCCAGTTCTTTGACCAAAATGGGCCGACTGAGGGACACTCAGTGCTGTACCACAGTCCAACTGTCTGCACACCACCTGAGCATCATTTAAGTCCCAGTCATCATCACAGACTGTTCCCCAGACATTGTTGTGATAGATTTCAGCTCTTCCAGAGCACAGAGTAGATCCAGAGCCAGATAATCTGATCTGCACACCTATCAGACAAATAAGACATAGCATACAATATTTTAATATCTTACACAGAATGTAACCTGAACACTAAAAGGATTTTAAACATCACACAGGAGAACTGACTGACCTGCAGCAGGTGATGTTGATGTCAAGAGGAAAGAAACTATGAAGAGAAAAAATGTCACTTTGTCAAGACTCTCAGGTCACATTTCATTCATTCATTCATTCATTCATTCATTCATTCATTCATGTTTCCTTTTTATTTTGATACTCACATCTTCTCTCATTTCAGTCCACTTCACTTCCTGTCCCTGTGAGTTTACCTGTAGTTTGTTTTCACCTATGTCTTGTTTTTCCCCTCAGTATGAGTATTTTATGTGTTTGCACGTCACTGTGTGAATGTTTAGTATCTTACATTCAGCTTTTGTTTCACTGTGCATAGTATTATTTTTGGATTTGGATTTTCATACTGTTTCCTTCCAGACTCGCCCTTGCAAAATGTTTAAAAACTCTGTTTGTCTTCCTGTGTACTGTACCCCTTTGGAATTTAAAGACTCTGATCCCTCATTAAACGATCTACAGTGCATTGTGTAAAAATGGAGGAGGAAATGGAGCTGACATATGTGCTGACCTCTACTGGAATGCAATGTGTGCACCTAGTGGTGGCTGCATTGTTTTAATTTTTAGTTTCAGTTTTGACCCTTTAAGGTCTCTGCCTTACAGTGCATTAGTTTGTTTCCAGACAGCACAGGAAATAAACGTCTGTTAAATATGAGCACACGTTTCATGTTAAGCATGTAAAGTGAAAAAGATTGTTTTGTTTGGATAATATTACCTCAATCACAATACTCATTTTTAATTTGTGTATTAATTGTAATTCCCATTTTGTGTTAGCATTGAGTTAATGAACTGAGTGTTAGTTGTTTATATTTATATAAATCTATAAAATCTATTAAGGAATCAAAAAATGTATTTAAAAGTCTTAAAAAAGAAGACAAAGAAACAGATGGACAGCAAACAGAACATGAGTAGGCTACTGATGTCACGTTTAGTGATTTATACATGAATCTGACACTAGCTGTATTCTCACATTCCAGTCAATGTACTGTATGACTGTATGTTATAGATGCAACATGACAGAAAAGTAAAAGAAGCAAATAAAAGGTAAAATAGTTGGTTAATGACGTTGGAGAGCTCTGTGTGTGAACACCTCTGCTAACACTTTCTGCAGTCTTCATTCTGGATCGAGCTCTGTGCTGAAACGTGAAGAAAAGTCTGAAACACTGGAGACAGCTGCAGAAAGCTCTCCACTAAAAATAACCTTACTGATCTTCATTTATTGATCTTATTTCATATTTCTCCCTCTTACAAAAGTTGTCCTTGTTTCTGTTTGAGATTCTCTTTTGTATTTAAATAAAGAAGATCTCTAAACTTAGAAATGTAACTGCTGTACCATACGAAAAAACAAAAACCTGATTACATTTTGGAATGTCTGTCTTACCTATGGCCAAATAGTGAAGGTTTCTCTGCTGTAAGTTCCCCATGGCTGACACAAAGTCTGCGAGGCAGCTCTGTATCATTTATCAGCAACAGCACAGACGACAGAAAACTCAACTAAAGACCACGTTTGTAAAAAAACACTTAAAGCTGCCTGTTGTTCCAAGAACAGTTCCTGTAACACACCCCTTTCTCTTCCTGGTCTTGTTTTTTCATCTGGACACTGCTCTCAGAACAGATTGATAAAACAGAACATAAAATCAGCAACTGAAAAAAATAAGACTCCAAATATCAAAACATGCTGTATATGAAAGTGAAAACTGAAAATAAATTATTTATTCAAAAGAATTCTACAATTGAATCAAAATGAAATTTTAACTAAAAAAACATTTCTTACATCTTGTTTTGAATATATTGTTGTATTTTTCAAAGTTCAAAGTCAAAACTTAACTTTCACTTTAAAGTCCAAACCAAGCCAGGATGTCGCTTAGTGGACAGAGGTGACACAGCAAGAAAACAGTGGAAACTGACTGCAGTAGTGAGGAGATGTCATCATAATCATCAGATGATCACTGTGTGTAAGCATTTGAGCAGAATGAAATAATCAACATAAAAGATGTGGCAGACGTCTTTCAGCAGAAACCAACTTAATGTAATCCAAGACCGGACTCTTTCAGTTTGTCTGTTTCATTACTGTAACGTGCTTTAACTTTGAGCCAGGAGTGGGGTTGCTAATGTATTTACTATATTGTAAAGGTCTGTAAAAGTTTGTTTTCAGTGGTCATCTGTGTAAAAAGATCTTTATATTGCTTTACAAGGATCGATGCATTACAACCTTATTTTCTGTCTACATCTTAAACGTGACTATACCACATACATATTACAAAAAATCCGTTTGGGGTATTTATTTGGTTTGTTTGTTTAGTTTTTGGACAGAAAATCTAAATTCTTGTTTGTTTTTTTTAGGTTCTTGTATAATCTATTATATCTGCATTTTACATTTTACATGTTTGAATAATGATTTTGAATTTTAGTATCAGTTTGGCACACAGGAAAAATGTGTTTTCAGTTCAGAAAAAAGAGAACTATAACAACAGCACAACTCTTAGATAACACATTAGATGTTTTTTAACACATCTGCAATATACATATACAGCTGAAACAAACACCAGAATGAGAAAGAGGAAGTTTTCCAGGAAAGACAAGCAGCTTTAAGTGTTTTTTTGAGCGCCGTGGTCTTTAGTTGAGTTTTCTGTCGTCTGTGCTGTTGCTGATAAATGATACAGAGCTGCCTCACAGACTTTGTGTCAGCCATGGGGAACTTACAGCAGAGAAACCTTCACTATTTGGCCATAGGTAAGACA
The DNA here is from genome assembly GCA_946959425.1 of Argyrosomus regius. NCBI lineage: Eukaryota > Metazoa > Chordata > Actinopteri > Sciaenidae > Argyrosomus > Argyrosomus regius. The sequence continues at coordinate 25,066,060 of OX336897.1, read as the reverse complement.
GACATTCCAAAATGTAATCAGGTTTTGGTTTTTTCGTATGGTACAGCAGTTACATTTCTGAGTTTAGAGATCTTCTTTATTTAAATACAAAAGAGAATCTCAAACAGAATCAAGGACAACATTTGTAAGAGGGAGAAATATGAAATAAGATCAATAAATGAAGATCAGTAAGGTTATTTTTAGTGGAGATCTTTCTGCAGCTGTCTCCAGTGTTTCAGACTTTTCTTCACGTTTCAGCACAGAGCTCGATCCAGAATGAAGACTGCAGAAAGTGTTAGCAGAGGTGTTCACACACAGAGCTCTCCAACGTCACTAACCAACTATTTTCTATCTATTTCTGTAGTCTCTCATGTAGAACATACATCGCCTGAAATATGAGTTAGTGTCAGACTCATGTATGAATCTTACAATAATATTGTTCAGGTGTTCATGTGTCATCAGTACTCATGTTCTGTCTGCTGTCCACAGATGTCTCTGAGTTAGAGTCGTTTTAAATACTAGGAATGGGGAGAAAAATTGCTTCACCTAAGGGTCATGATGATTGCTTTTTTTAAATCAGTGTTTTGATTCCTGAATCGATTTTATCAATGCAATATAAACATATAAATATATAAACAGCTATCACTTCACTATCTATTAACTTGTTGCTAACACTGAATGGGAATTACCTCTTATGCACTAATGGAAATTGGTAATATTATCTTAACAAATCAATTTTACTTGACATGCTTAACATAAAAACAACATGTGTGCTCATATTTAACAGACATACAGTATATTTCATGTGCTCTGCTAACTCAATCTGCTACTCTGGATTCAACACTCCAGCTGTAGCAACCTTAAAGAGTAAACTCAAAATCAAAATAAATGAAATACAGCCACCAAAAGGTGGAGACAGCATCAGCTCCGGTTCCTCAGCAGAAAACTTTCACTCCTCCAACAAACCAAATCTGCCTTTTCCACATCAAAGCGCCAGATACAGACTTACCTGACTGTAAAGGAAATGGGGAGATAAATTCATGTTATGTCCAAAACACACCTATGATTAACTGTTTAACCAGCAAAAGTGACTTGGACTAACCTGCAGTCCACTTCACTCAATGCACTATAGATTGTTTGAACGCTCGCTCAAAATCTTTTCTTTCCAAAAGGGTACAGTACTGTACACAGGGAGTGAGAGTCAGGAAAAAGGAAGATATTCCAAAATCCTATAATAATACTATGTACAGTGAAACAAAGGCTGGATGTTAGACACTAAACCGTCACACGGTGAAGTGCAAACAGACATAACATACTCATACTTGGGGTGTCCATTAGCTCAGTTGATAGAGCATCCGCCCCATGTACGAAGGCTCAGCAGCCCAGGGTTTGAATCCGACCTGCGGCCTTTTGCTGCATGTCATTCCCCATCTCTCTCTCTCTCTCTCTCTCTCTCCCCACATTCCTGTCACTCTTCAGCTGTCTCTGTCAAAATAAAGCTTGAAAAAGGCCAAAAAAAATATCTAATAAATAAATAAGTACTCATACCGAGGGGAAAACAACAAGACGTGGATGAAAGCAAACTGCAGGTAAACTCATAGGGACAGGAAGTGAAGTGGACTGAAATGAGAGAAGATGTGAATATCAAAATAAAAAGGAAACATGAATGAATGAATGAATGAATGAATGAATGAATGAATGAAATATGACCTGAGAGTCTTGACAAAGTGACATTTTTTCTCTCCATAGTTTCTTTCCTCTTGATGTCAACGTCACCTGCTGCAGGTCAGTCAGTTCTCCTGTGTGATGTCTAAAATCCTTTTAGTGTTCAGGTTACATTCTGTTGAAGATATTAATATATTGTATGCTATGTCTTATTTGTCTGAAAGGTGTGCAGATCAGATTATCTGGCTCTGGATCTACTCTGTGCTCTGGAAGAGTTGAAATCTATCACAACAATGTCTGGGGAACAGTCTGTGATGATGACTGGGACTTAAATGATGCTCAGGTGGTGTGCAGACAGTTGGACTGTGGTACAGCACTGAGTGCCTCTCAGTCGGCCCATTTTGGTCAAGGAACTGGACAAATCTGGCTCGATGATGTGGCCTGTTCAGGAAGTGAACGTTCTCTAGCTGAGTGTCAGCATGGAGGATTTGGACAACACAACTGTGACCACAGTGAGGACGCTGGTGTGATCTGTTCAGGTGAGAAAACTTTTCGATAAAGTATTTAGAATAAATGTATCCTTTCCTTTTCTGTATATTTGATCAGCTCTGTCACCTCTTCATTGTGACTTATGATGTGTGTCAGAGCTGTTCAGAGAACAGCACTGTAAAACAGCTGGTAACTGCACTGCAGTGGTTTTTAGAGTTTAACAGCAGAGTGTGAAATGTTGCTTAACATGCTGTAACTATATACAGTACTCTGGTTTCCTCACACAGTCCAAAGACATGCAGGTTAATTGGTGACTCTAAATTGTTTGTTGGTGTGAATGTGAGTGTGAATGTTTGTTTGTCTCTATTTGCCCTGTGATGAACTGGCAGCTTGTCTATGGTGTACCCAGCCTCTCTCTGATTGATTGAGTGATTTTTTTCAAACAAATTTTAAGATATAAAATGAATTCAGTAAATCAGAAACAGTCAAACAAAGTGGGTGAACTTGTTTTGGTAAAAGATCAGAATTTAAACTGCAACCTTCAGATGACACCTTAGCTGTAAACTTATTTTCAAAGCTACACATTGCACTCTTGTATACTTTCAGAATTATCAAGCTCTATCTGAATTAATCTGGATCTGACAGATTTATAAATCCAGCATGTGTATATTTTCTCATCGTCCTGTCCCTTTTGTACCCAGTGACTCTGCAGCAGCCCAACATCTCCCTGACATCCCCTAACAAAGGGCTGGTCTGGAGTCCTGAAGGTGCAGAGATCACCAAGGGTTACAGCTTTGTCATCACCTGCTCCATTAACTCCAGATATTCAGAAGGCCATTTCATTCTCATCTTCTCTGGCTCCAACATCACCGACACCAAACCAGCAGTCAACCAGTCAGCCTCCTTTAACTTCCCTGTAGCTGAGTATGAACACCAGGGAAACTACAGCTGTGTGTATGAAGTCACACTGTCCTCAAGGAAATTCACTTCTACTGAGACAGCAGCGATTAATGTCACTGTTAAATGTAAGTATAGAAACTATAAATTTACAAAAATTTAAGAATGATATAAGACAAAAAGGGGGGGGGGAGAAAGAACACAGAGAGAGAGAAAACTCACAGAACGTTGACAACTTCGCTTGCGTTTGACTATTTCACAGTGTAAACGGTGTACAGTTTCACTGAAGAACTTCAACAAAATGATGCACAACATACAGTATATCATACTGTCAGACAGAGATACTGTAGATGAAGAAAGTATTTCCAACTTTAAAAAGAAATTTAAAGGAAAAAGTAGAAAATACTACATGTTCAGGGGTTAAAGACATTCAAGTTACTGGGCACAAACAGAAGAAAAGCAACAACTGTGTGGATGACACAGTTTGTGTACGAATGAAAAGTTTAGAATAGAGGAAGTATGAGACAGTGTCAGACACAGTGTCTTGCAGATGTGGGAGACGTGAAGCAGTATTTTAGGAAATGATGACGGGACATCAGTTCTTGCTGACTTCGGGGCCGTTTCTATGAAATGGCCGCAGACTAGCTTGAATCAGACAGATTATTTTGAGAGAGGAAGTGGCACTTGTGGTTTTTGTGATGTAACAAAGATAAATCATGTCAGAACTTTTTCCACCTTTAATGTGCAATTAAAAAACAAACTGAAATATTTTAGGTGGAAAAATAAAAAATAAAAAAACTTGCTGGCTGAATAAGTGTGCACACCCTCTTATAACTCTGTGTTCAGAATTAACCAATCACATCCAAACTCATGTTAAATAGTAGCCAGTACACACCTGCCATCATTTGAAGTGAGTGAGTAATCCCAAATAAAGTTCAGCTGTTCTAGTAGAATTTTCCTGACATTTTCTTAGAGATATTTCCTAAGATGAAGAGGAAATTCACCTTTCAGCACGACAGTGACCCAAAGCATACATCCAAATTAACAAAAGCAACCAGAAGAATATTAATGTTTTGGAATGGCCCAGCCAGAGCCCAGACCTGAATCCCATTGAACATCTGTGGGGTGATCTGAAGCTGTACACAGGAGATGCCCTCACAATCTGACAGACATGATATATATTTGTCTTATTTTTTTTTTTTTCATCACAAAAACCTGGCATTTTTAGGGGTGTGTAGACTTATTATATCCACTGTACACATAATCAGACATGTTTAAAATGATGAACTGATCAAATGTTTTCCTCCTAGTGTCTTTGTTGCTGCTGCTCTCCTCTGTAGCTGGTGGGATCCTGCTGCTGCTCGTGCTGGTCTTGTTGCCAGTCTTTCTGGTCTGCAGGAGAAGACGACGAGCTAAGCAGCCTGAAGTACTCGTCCAAACTCAATGTCCGTGCTCACCATGAAACACAATTTTACCCATTTTAAATACATATGTTCATCTCACATTTTGTTCCACTGCTTGTGTTTCAGTATCTGTCAGGGCCAGGAACGAGTATGAAGAGAACGATGATGAGGACGAGGAGGACTATGTGAATGCTGATCCAATGGACACCAAGGGAGCATGGATGGAGGAAGAACAGGAGAGTAATGATTATGAGGACCCAGAAAGTGACGAAGATCATGATTATGAGGAAGCAGGCCCCGATGCAGATTATATAAAACCCAAGGAGGTTTGTTTGGGCGTAGAGTTAAACAGAGAAGAAGTCGGAGAAGAAGAAGAAAATGAAGAGGAAGAAGAAGAAGAAAGCAGTGATGACGAAGATAACTATGAAAATGTAATTCAAGATAAATTTGTGGACATTTATGGAGAAGATGAGTCTATTTATCAAAACTTCTGAGGTGTCCACTGCTCAACAGCATCACAGTGGTTATCATGGGTAGTGCAACAGTTTTGCCAAGTAAATGAAACATTACAATCTCAAAGCCTAAATTCCACCAGGCACATTTTGTGACGTTGACAATGATTGTGATTCCATGTGTCGAGTTTCAGAAGGCATCTTTCAGCTCTGCTCCACAGCATAGAGAATCTAATCTTAATTTTTTAAAATAAAACACCCTTTTCAAATGTATGATCTTAAAAACAGACAAAAGGGAAACTATTTCACTACATAGCCTATTTACTCATGGTAGAAGCACATTAACAAAAGAGGAAATGACCAAATCTGAGCAAGAAGTCTGTTGGTCAAGAACAGTCCACTTCTAAAATCTGCTTCTGAAACGTTCCTGGTGTGATATAAAACACGTTGTGGCTGTGGTGTTACAAAGCTGTGCTGGGTGGAATTTAGTGGTAAAGTGACAACTGCCCATTCAAATGGAGTAGATACATGTGGAATGATGCTGGAGAAATTGTAGCTTGGTCTCTTCGCTCAGGACAATCGGCTAGCCATTCAGTTATCATTATTTTGAATTGCATAGATAAACTACCAGGACTCTTAATTAAGGTTTTAATATTTGAATTACTTACAAGCCAAATTTCTGGCTAAGGGTGGCCTATTTAATAGAAATTGTCTGCACAACACTTGCATGTCCTTGTGCTGGATTACCACGAAAGTATGTGGAGATATTCCTGATCCCCAGAGGATGAAGCCTCCTGTGTGAGGTTGACATTGGCAGATTTGGAAGACCTGAGAATAGCATTTAGTTCATAGCAGTTCTGCTAGAATTGCTATTTTTTTAACATATGAAAAGTATGATTTTATCCCTCTTTCTGTTGATAACAGTTTTATTACAATAGTTTATGTTGGTTTATGTATAATAGTTTTACATGCAGCATTTATGTACAGTCAAGGCTGAGAATTACAAACCAGGCAGATGGTTTTGTTCATTTGATTAACTGTAAATGTTTACCAATAAAACAAATGAACATTAAGATGATTCCCAAGTAATTGGCTGACCCTTTGTTTTAATCTACTTTCAGTACCATTATATATTCAGGGAACATGGAACCAGCCAACAAAGCAGTACTGCTTGCTCTCTGGGCATATAATGAAACCATGTGGTAAACAGGTGCAGTGCATTACAACCTCATGGCTCCCTGAAGAGGTTAATCAAAATATATGTACAGAATGTGCAGAAAATACTGTTGACTCTTGATCAGAAGATTTTATCCAACTTGTCAAATTGTTAAGTCCAAATTAGGTCGAATAGTATTACTCTTCAGGTGAAAAGGATAACACGCAAGAGTCATCAAAGTTGGCAGCAGATAGAGCTTTTATTATCTTGACAGACAAACAAAGCCAGAGTCATCCATGGAAAGACTGATTTTCCCGTCTCAAAGCATCTCCTTTTATACTCTTCGGTGTTACATTGTATAACATTGTCATAAGTCCTGCCCACCTTTCAACATTTATTCACCTATGACACAATGATGTAAACTTGACTTGTCTGGTCATGTCAGGACATGCCTGGACATCTATCAAACTTGGGAATTTTCCACTCTAATGGTGTCTTGTCTATTGCCCGTCCAGCCATCTTGTACCTGCACTACACAGCTGGGCCTGTGTCCTCTGATCAGTAAACTCACAGGCTGCTTGGCCTACTGTACTACTTTCTTCAAGATTACACCATTAAAATCTAGCTTGTTATACTTCTATTTTTTAAAAACCTTTTATTACTATTTTCTTACACCATTATATCATAGATGTCCTTTACTGTGTTTTTAAAAAACTTACACATGAAGTTTGTGTTACAGTCATTCACATACTTCTGGTACAATCATTACTTGCTTCTTGTTACAATTACACATTCCTTATTCTGATCAATATTTTCCACATGTTAAATCAACTCTCACTAAAACCACGGTGCTCATTACTTCATTAACAGTATTATGTGCTCACATAAAATCAACTTTACTTAAAACATAGTGCTCTTTACTTGATTTACAGCATTTCGTGTTCACATAAGATTGTATTAATTTCCACATACTTCTCCCCTTGAGTACTCTTGACCATATATCTCAAGAAAAGAATCAAACCTTTATTAAAGATTAAAGCATGCATTAAATTTTATACTACAATACTTTATTTAGATGTTAAATATTCTACACATTACATACTATATATTATATATACTCTATTATTATGGCTCATGGTTCTGGTTAAAGCCTGGCAATCATAGCCAACAGCAGATTCAATATGGGCACTTCATTTTGATTTAGTTTTACCCTCTTTAGTCCTCTGCCCAAAATGTTTATTTCAAACAGGCAAGACTTGTTTGGAAAGAGGCTTAAAGAGAAATCCAATCCAAGTAATCTGTGCTCACATTCACTTCTCCTCTTTCAGTGAGTAGATTTATTCTGCTAGTCTCCAAAGGACATGACTAGTGGGGACACCAACATGACACAGATACAGAAAATGACACTTTTGTGCAAAGACGTCTTTCTGAGCATTACGTTAACTTACATCAAGTCAGCCGCATAGCAGAGAACTGAGGTGTTGGGCATATAGGGCAGGTTTGTTTATTAGTAAAACAAAAGATATTTATTGATATCAGTAGGATTATTAATGAATCAATGCACAAATAATCTCAAGCAACTGCTCTTAAAAGTGCATTAAAGTTTATTTCAATAACCAGTAATACTGTTGTAACCTGGACGTGTGTCCCTCTCTCTTATAGAAGAGATCTATGCTGCTGACCTAAGTATAATATCTACAATTTCTAAATTTAGGGTCTGTATCAAAAATCTTAGACCTAGGACCATACAGCTCAGAATTATCACAGGTTTACTCAGATTCACGCTCACTGATCTTCTAGGTTTGGGAAAGGAGATTGGCAGTAGCAGGCTCTGTAAGGGAGTAAATAAGACCTCCAACCCACACACCACACAGGACCACAGTTTTATGAAACAGAAAATTATCTTTATGTAAATATCTTGTTCAGTTTCGTTTACCTTCGGTTAAAGTAGGAATGTCTTCGTGTAAAAATAATTAACTCAAATATACCACAAAAAATAATTTAAACCACCAAAATGGATGTAAGCAAAAATAAAATATTTCAATACCTCAAGAAAATTAGGAAAAAAATAATAAATGTGGTACCACTTCACTGTTTCTCAGTTATACTCTTTTAAATTCACTTAAAGCTGTTTGTCTTTCTGGTTTGAACCACTTTACTTTGAATGCTCCTCGGTTGCCAACCTTCAGTTCCTTATGATGTCAGTTTTATTCAGTTATCAGTTTACCTCGGTTGTCAACTGTCATTGATTTGGTTAATCTTGGGCAAAACCAAAACGACCTGAGTTTCAGGCAGAATAAAGTAGCAAAAAAAAAATGGATAAAGAGCTTCTCAGGTGGGTTTCCTTTTGTTTTGGTTCCTACCGCCCTCCTAGTACGGCAAGCATCCTCGTATCGACGTCCTGGCACGCAGAAAGCATCCACGAACAGCAATGAAGTCCTGGACCACGATGAAGCAGTTCCTCACATGGCACAGACAGAATCGTCCCTCCAAAAAAAAACCAGTCTGCACACAAGTATGCAGAACCGTTAGACTTTCACACTTTTAAAATGTCTTTTTCCCTTAATGTCCTTGGTTTCAAAATGAAAAATAAATTGCATTTTAACTAGTTAAACCATACATATGGATTAAATATTCCCCTTTTCTTTTTTCCACATGAAATGAATATATGAAATCCATTGAATAACCATGTACATCTAGCCTTAATACATACATAAATCGCAACTTATGCAGCTTGAATGATGAAAAATATACCATACTTCGTAACACACTGAATGTAAACACCATAAATATAGCATTTCTCTGCATCACTCGCAGTTGGCGTCACAGCAACAGCTACTGTACGTGAGCTGCGCATAGCCTCGTTAGCAGGCCGCGGCTGAATTAGCAGCCCGGGAGAAAAAATGCTAAACACTCATCAAAATAATCAATATAACACCGTCTCATCGTCACAATATTATGAAAACACACCTCCATTATGATTAAACATTTACCGACTATTCTGACTGGTTATTTATTTATTTTTCCAATGCATTGAACCGCAATGATAGTGCTAATTGAGCTAAGCTAACTCACCAGAATAGTTTTAAAAGTTGAGGAAAACGCCCTGACGGAGCCTCTCCCAGGACCAACTTCGACGTCTTCGAGATAGGTACTCGTTTGTGGTTCACTGCTAACAGCAACTTTCACCAATGTTCATATTGTTCAATGTTCAACGTTCTTCGTCGTGTGCTAACTGAAGAACAGCGTGTTTTGTAGCAGCACGGAGTTTTTCTGTCTCCTCCGTTTTTTCCTCTGCGTCACACGCCCTCACACACACCGCGAGCTGCAGGTGATGCATTCAGGGCGCGCTCCGGAAAACTGAATACCGGCCAAAAACTACCATAAGGGAAAACCTACGATGCATTTAAGGAACCCGGTATTTCCTAGTGCTCTAAATCTAATCAGGGTTACACTGTCAGTAAACATTTCATTGTACAACTACAACATTAAAAGAACAGCCGCATGTGTACTCAGACTCAGCTACTCAGTTAGTCTAGTTCCAACCTTTGGATTACTGTCTGTTTAGCTAATTGCTAATTATTGTCACTTGTGACCTGACCTTCCTTCCAACTCCCGTTCCACCTGAAACTCTCCCTGGATCTCTGGAATTAGTGTGTAAAATCTGACTTAATTATATGTTTTCTTTTTTATCATGAATTTAGACAACAAATTGTGTGTTATGATCTAAAAACAAGTTATACGATAACACAGATGATAAATTCTGAAATCTTGTTAGCCCTATTTGATATACTCTTCAGACAGAAAGAGAATCCCAGCCTTCTATAGCAATCTCCTGTAGCAGCAATGGAGGTTCACCACCCTAGACTTGTGTTTTCGACACCCCAGTACAACAGCTCAGTCCATCATCACGCCAAAGAATCCCATCCCATTTCAAGATAAGGGTTTGACATGGGCCATTGACAAGTTGTTCAAAACGTTGGGTTTGCGTTTTAGCATATCCGGCCCAAATAAAATCAGTTCTTTGAGTAGGTTCATCTCCCGTGGGAAGAGATCAAATGTTGTGGAGCAAAGATCTCAAAGCTCCAGGCAGTGATGTAAGTTTGTCCCAATTGTCAAATGTCCATTTCAAACCATCTTAGGACACTTAACAGACATCTTAGGCAAGTCCATGCAATTTCAGATGAACAGAAATATTATTGTTTTTATTTATTGGTCCTATAAAAGACTGGCCATGTTTGGATGTGCCTGGTTTGTCTATTACCCTGTGTTTTTCTGGTGTTTCTCTGCCCTTCGTCTTCTTCTGTGTTTGTTTTTGTCTGTCTTACCTGTCTGTGCAGGCTGGGCGTGGCTGACCTATTTCTTTGACCACTCCCTCTCTCCTGCTCCAGCTCCTGCAGTATTAAACTCCGGTTCACCCTCCCAGACTCCGCCAGTTTGTTGTTGTACCTCACATGGTAACTATTCCTGTACTGGCTCTGAAGAAACCTTCTTTGAAGATTCTTTGTTATAGATGTCTGTCTGTATGTTGGGGGGGATGTCGGTGGGGGAGCTGTGACTGGTTCTGGTTGTGAAGATAAATCTGGTAGGTTGTCCTCTGAACGGCAAACCAAGGCTTGTATTGAATGTGTTTTTGGTTTAACTATTTGTAAATTTGATTGTAAGGGATTATTCAATGGGGCCGGGATAAACTCTGTCAGAGTATGCAATCTGTTTTCTGATTAGGGTTGCCACCTTGGATTTGTAAAAAAAAGGGACTAAATGTTGCGCTGGGTCGGGCCGGGCCATTATTACTAGTTCAGACTGACCAATGAACATGAAATCCGGACATAGGAGACATATGCAAAGTAATGTTAATACATTTATTCATTCAGGGGACACACACACACACACGTCTGAACTCTGAGGGTTTGATGAGTTTAACCCTCTGGGGGCCATTTTCAGCTCGTTTTTACTTCTTTGGGCTTATAAACAATACTTAATGTGTATGGAACACCATGTGTTTGGTATTTATAGATTCAGGAGAACCTAGGCTATCATAAGGGAAGCATGAGTGAACAATCTACAATATACTAAAGAATTTAAAAACGAAAAGTAGATTTCTGTCATTTTTCTTTTTTCATTTTTCTTTCTTTTCTCTTTCATTCTGATTACGGGTTCGGTGAAAACCAAGCATTTTTCAGAAAAATAAAAACATCATAATACAAAAGAATGTGGAAAGTGCAGTTTTATTGATGAGAACTCACTGCCAGTCATCAACATAAACATAAAGTCACCAATCAATAAATAAAAAAAATCAAACATTTTACTGCAGCTCTGCCTTAACAATAAATAACCAATATATGCAGCAGCTGGTGGAAGGTGAAACATTGAAATTGCATTGAAGTGCAACATCTTATAAGACAACATCAGCACGTGATGGTGTTGTTTCAGTTGGTGAAACATGTTTGTTGTGCTACCTTGCTTTGTCGCAGTTTTCGCCAAGCACGACCTGCACAACACCTCACTCTGGTTGACATCATCCTTTTAAAATCCAAAATCAGATTCTGCACCGCCACCGGCCGCACTCATGTCACTTTTCTTTCTTTTGGACTTCCCCGCTGTGTATGTTGTGTGTGTGTGCGTCTCAGTCTCCGGGCGGGTGCGGTCGAATAGTCAAATTTGCTTAGGAACCTTCCTCACCGAGTGAAATGACCCGGAAGTATTAACGTAGCCGCCATGATAACAGCTGTTCGAATTCTCTAACAGTTAAGGAAAGGAGCTTCAATGCTTCCTTTATTATCTCCTTTAGCATAGGATACACCGGACCATCCTTTACGAAAGGAAAGGAGGTAATGCCGCCCCACAATTCCTTGCGGCAGCGACTAAAAATCGGCGCACCGTTCAGTCATTCACAACCAGAAAACATTAATTTAGGCTTAAAGGGTCAAAACTGAAACTCAAAATTAAAACAATGCAGCCACCACTAGGTGCACACATTGCATTCCAGTAGAGGTCAGCACATATGTCAGCTCCGTTTCCTCCTCCATTGTTACACAATGCACTGTAGATCGTTTAATGAGGGATCAGAGTCCTTACATTGCAAAGGGGTACAGTACACAGGAAGACAAACAGAGTTTTTAAACATTCTGCAAGGGCGAGTCTGGAAGGAAACAGTATGAAAATCCAAATCCAAAAATAATACTATGCACAGTGAAACAAAAGCTGAATGTAAGATACTAAACATTCACACAGTGAAGTGCAAACACATAAAATACTCATACTGAGGGGAAAAACAAGACATAGGTGAAAACAAACTAATAATTGATAACTGATAAATGATACAGAGCTGCCTCGCAGACTTTGTGTCAGCCATGGGGAACTTACAGCAGAGAAACCTTCACTATTTGGCCATAGGTAAGACAGACATTCCAAAATGTAATCAGCTTTTTGTTTTTTCGTATGGTACAACAGTTACATTTCTCATTACGCATGCGCGATTTATGTCAGTGTTCTAATCCCATAAAGACCACAGTGTACAAAAAAACACGTAAAGCTGCCTGTTGTTCCAAGAACACTTCCTGGAACACACCCCTTTCTCTTCCTGGTCTTGTTTTTTCATCTGGACACTGCTCTCAGAACAGATTGATAAAACAGAAGGGATGGTCCGCCCAGGGCATAAATCTAGCCAGCCACTGTGTGTAAGCATTTGAGCAGAATGAAATAATCAGTATAAAAGATGTGGCAGACGTCTTTCAGCAGAAACCAACTTAATGTAATCCAAGACCGAATGTTGTGGAGAAATTGCTGAAGTCAAAGCTCAATGGTGATGTCAGGAGGGAAGAAAGTGTTCAGGAGCCTCTGATGTCTTACGCTGTAATATTTATTGACGCTTGGCCAAGGAGAATTAGGGACACTCTCAAAGTACATCAGAAGTGCCTGAGTCGGTCTCACATTCCGCCCAACTCATGCTAGTGGATCGACTTTAAACCCAAAGATAACACCACAAATACTATACGCCCAGAATTAGTCAAAGAGAATGTTTTTACCCATGCAGGTGTTATTGTCAACATATTCTAGTCTGGAGACACAGATGTCTGTTTACGTCAACGGCAAAGTTATCTATTATGTCTAGGACGGCAGCAATAATCTCTTCGACCCTGGCCACCACAGTGTTGAGATAGACTGGCACCTGCTGTTCCCAACCAAAGCCAAACAATTAATACTGCCGAGGACCTAAAGGCCCACACGTGACCTCATGTAACCTAAGGATAGAAAATTCCATAACAATCCCCTCTTATTGATCATAAGATCAATACTAACTACCGAATACTAATAATTATCAAATTTAGAGACCACCAGGGAGCACAGTCAGAATGGGAACGACACAAGCATTACAAAACATTCTTAATCACACAGAAATCAGGAGTATTTGAAATCAAAATTATTCTAAAAGAACATCAATAGAAATTAGTTGTCAAACAAAACAGTTAAGATTAATTCATACAATCAGTGAGAAACTTTAAGAACCCCTCTTATGCACCCCATCATCCCATCCCCATGATGTGTGAGTTCCTCCTTCAGGCCAACAAGGGCATTTAAGGGGTAACCCTTAAGCGAGTGAAGATCCCCTACAACACCAAGGTGTTAAAGGAGGTCATCAGGGAGGTCACAGATCATGTGCAAATATACCACTGGGAGAGGAGAAAGATCAAATTTATTCTATCACCAACAGATAAAACCCTAGCAATTAGAAGGGGTTCCATAAAACAATTGATTTAATATTGTAGATCAAAATTTCTTTCCTTTTTCCAATTAAAAATAAAAATCAATCACAACGATCATTGTTGCAATCAAGGTAGTGTAAAGTCTTCAACCCATGTACATTATGTACAGTCGAGGGTCACTGCCATGGAGAGGTCACTAGCACATACGATGCATGGTGGCATGGAATCCATCTTCGTAGAATAATCCCATGAACAGTCGATATCCATCAGTTGCATATCATCATAAAATATTTGTAACATTTCAATTTAATCATAATATCATATTACTGTGAAAACTATTCATTGGGGTAGATTTTAAACTGGGTCACATTTTAAAAGGTCACACATTTTATTCAGAACAACAATCATATACACAAGCAAAGCTAGAGACATCACAATAAAGCTAAATTAAACTTGAACACGGAGGTAGCAGAAAGTATTTTTGTCTGAAAATAGAAAAGTATGTTTCTTCAACTTTATTTTGCACAAACATTTCACAATCAGCTCTGGTGAATGGAATCAGGTTGGTCATTGGAGAGTGTATAGAAGAAGGCATATTTTGGCACTTTTAACAGTTAGCATAATCGGGCCGAAGGGCCGAATTTGTTTTTTCTTTTCACTACAGGTTAAGAAACACTACCTGTAACTCTATTAGGCACCTTTGGTTTAGCTTTGGCTACATTGAGTGAATTTATGGAAAAAAACTGACCAATATATAGAAAACTATCGTCCTTATCAGTTTCACCATAGTACAGATCTTACCGCTCTGCACCTCCCCTGGAACATCATCTTGGTAATTAACACCCCACAGTTTAATCAAGATAACTTTTCAATTGCTGTTTAGTGAAACACCACAGCTCCAAAGGTTCAGTCAAAGGTACAGCAGCTGTGAATGTTACCTTCATTACCTGGGTGCACTCAGCACCGTCTTAATCAGAGCTTTATCATGCATTGTCCACGACCATTTATCTCGAGAGAAAGTCAGGGGGTGAGCAATATAACAGTCATTTTCATCACATCTGTCAATTGGACAGTCAAACATAACAGGGTTAACAGTTTGGTTAGTTTGGTTAATAGGCAGTTTGGTTAAAGCGCAGGAAATACAAGTCCTAGTTGTCACCAATACCTGGTTCCACCTGGGACATTTTTTTTAGACATTTGATTAATACAAAATTTCCTTCATTAAAAGGATGAATTGGTTCCTCAGATGGTTTCAGGAGCGTCAGACACCTGTAATGATAAAATTCAAAATGTCAGTTAATCTTTTTACATATTCAGTCATAAACTCATCCGTCCAAAGCAGAGAAGTTTTGTGTGATGTCAGAGGTTGACTTGTCCCTGTGGACATTAGTCTCCCCATTAACACCTCATGAAGACTCAGGCCTGTTGTTGCACTTTGTGCGCTTTGGATGGAGTACAGCACAACAGGCCGTGCATCAGGCCGTTTCAGACCTTTTGTTAGTACTGTTTTGGTCAACCATTCTTTGATAGTTGTGTTCATTCTTTTAACTTGACCAGAACTTTGTGGGTGATACGAAACATGCAACTGCAACTTGAACCATAACATTTCTGACAGATCCTGCATGATTTTTTATACAAAAACTGGATTTTTGTCACTATCTATATTCTGTGGCAGCCCAAACCTGGGGATCACCTCTTTAGAACACTTAAGAACTGTTTTGGTGTCTTCTTTTCTTGTCGCGAAACCCTTGACTCACTTTGAGAAATGATCAGTTATGACTAACAAATATTTGTAGCCTTGACAACTTTGCATATTCACAAAGTCTATTTGCAAATGTACAAAAAGAACCTGACAGAGGTTCCAGATGGTCATGCTTCACTGTGCTCTTCTATCTGGTCTGTTGGCACGTCATACAACTCTCTACAAACGTTTGTGAAACTAGTGTAATGCGCAAACCATTTTGAGCGAATAACATCATTTATCACCCCTCTTCCGACATGTGTTGGTCCGTGTGCAACACGTGCCAGCACATGTAGGAGAGCTCGTGGGCAAACTACATGGCACAAAATACATAGATTAAAGTTCTCCGTTGTTACGATGGATTTCCGTCTTTATTGGAATTTGGTATCGGTGTTTGCAGTAGATGTACATGTCGATAGTGGCAATGCAATCATGCTCATCATCAGTGTCAACCAATGGAGGTGAGCGCTTCAAAGTTATGTTGGGACTGGAAAGAATTATTGCCTCTTAACCTGAACAACATGCTGCCGTCATGTTTTGAGTTGCGGATGTTCAAAATGTGTAATACTGCATGTGGAATGTGTACAACACAGTCATGAGCCAGTACAATGTGGGAAGATTTGTCAATTAAAATGGCAACAGTGGCCACTGCTCTTAGACAACTTGGCATACCAACAGCCACAGGGGTCAGTCGAGAGGAGTAGTACGCAACTGGACGGTAACGAGAACCATGTTTCTGTACCAGAATGCCAGTGGCGAAGCCATCTCTCTCATGCACATGTAGATGGAACGGCTGATGATAGTCAGGCAAACCCAACACTGGAGCCATGTTGAGAGCATGTTTCAGATCTTGAAAGGCTTTGTGCATTTCTTCAGTCCACTGTACCACCGATGGAGCTGATTGCAGTGTGACTCGCAAAACAGAGTCCATAGTTGCATAGTGTTGCACACAAAAATCCAGTGTCTGCAGTAATTAGCCATCTCCAGAAAAGAGAGCATCTGTTTCTTGGTTGTGGGGGGAGGCATGTTAGCTAGCAGTTTCACACCCTCCGGTGACAAAAGGCACTGTCCATCCTTCAAAACATGACCCAAACATGTCACCTCAGGTCGACAGAATTGCAACTTAGCCAGCGACGCTCTGTGACCACACTCGGCCAGTCTCTGTAGCAGCAAGATAGAGTCTGTGTAGCTAGCTTCTTTTGATGGAGAAGCTATTAGGAGGTCATCTGCATACTGCAAGAGAGTGGAGCCCCCTGGCAGGTGGAGCCCATGCAGGTCTCTTTTTACCACCGCTGCATACACCGTGGGACTCTCGACAAAACCCTGCGACAAACGTCACCAAGTGTATTGTTTACCTTTGAATGTGTATGCAAACAGATACTGGCTATCTGGATGCGATGGTATCAAGAAAAATGCAGAACTTCAATCAATGACTGTGTAATGTGTGGAGTTAGATGGTAAAGAAGCTAAAATCGAATTGCTGTCAGGCATAATTTGGAGCTGCAGGCACCACAGTATTATTAATTGCTTGCAGGATTTGCATGAACCGCCATTCATCTGGGCGGTTTGCTTTGGAAATTGCTAAAAATGGGAGTGTTACATGGGCTGGTGGTTTGAACAAACACATTTTGATCCAATAGAGACTGAATGACACTGTCAATTCCTGCAATAGCTTTGTGAGGCAAATTCTATTGTTTAATCATTGGTAGCTTAGCATTAGCCTTGAGTGTGACTTTATGTGACGGAGCCAGATTTACAAAACGCACATGAAATTCATGTTTAGCTCACAAAATAGATGGAACCTCAGACAGCTTCAGAAGGAGGTCCATACTGTGTGGAAAGAGGCGGCAAATGTAGACGGTGATAACTGAATGTGTTCACTTAAAGATAACATGTACAGTTCCTCACCTAAGTGTGCTACTCTTTAGTGTTGAGAAGCTGGTACAGCTTCTCTCAAGGCCTGGCACTGAGCCACCATGTGTCCAAGGTGTTACAGCTCACAGCCACGAGTAACGGCCACAGTGATGTGTGGATATGAATCTTTAGCATTAAACAATCCCTGCTGTGTGTTGGATAGCTAGACTGATATGGCACATCTCTGGTGAACCAACAAACAAACATTGTTCACACTTCAACCCCTCTTGTGTAACTAAAAACTCAGCAATCAAATGTGTGTACTGCTCAGAAGGGTTAAAAGCTGCAGTTCAATGAGGCCTCTTTGTTGCACATGCTGGGGAAGTTTTAGTTTTAGTTTAATTTTCTGATTGTTTGAAAGTTAAACTGGAAAGCTAATTGAAACCTGGACATAATCAACGGTACGAACAGTCTGTAGTGGTTAAACTGAACAGCTTTTTTTATTATTTGTATTTTTTTTATAGATAGATAGGTAGATAGATGACTTTATCAATCCCTGAAGGGAAATTAGGTCATCATAGCAGTCTGGTATATTTGAATACAATAAAAATACAATAGAATAAACATAAAAACACAGAAAGGGACATGGTTCCCATTAGTGGGACATGGTACCAGGTATCAGGTTTAAACAGGTATCAAAAAAGAATGCATCACATCAGAGCCTTCAAAGTTTAATTTTTTATTCATTTATTTATTTATAAATAAATAAGTTTTCTGTGATCATGGTTCTTCTATGGGAATTCTGGAAACACCTCCAGCGGTAATAAAATTGGGTGTAGGTGTGCACACATGCTCTGTAGTTTTTGCAGTAGAGATAGTTGCTCCACTATCTACCAAAATTTCAACAGTGCTTTTGTTAACCTGAACATGCGTTACTGGATCTTCGTGGGATTATTAGAAAGTTCATTCGTTGTAGCTTGAATATGAAATGGTTGCTCTGGTCCCACCCCTCCATGTCTTCCCTATGCTTGGTCATAATATGTGGGCTGCATGACAGTAGCTAGTGGAGGAGGGGCTGGAAGAGCAGGAAGAGACGTAGCTATTTGTTCCTGGCTTTGGTTATTGGGTCTGTTCCGACGACGACCGTTCCTATTGATAATTACTGTGTTAGAGATCTGCCTTTGTTTCTGTTATTGTGTTGACCACCTTTCTGTGGCGCATACTGCATCATCTGTTTTGGGCTGGAGGCAGGTTTATTGAGAGTGAAAACCTCATTTCTGTGCAAAGCCATTACTTTGTTCATAGTTGCCTTCCAGTCTTTGGTGTGTCGATCAGTGACTGACAGTTTATAAGCAGCTGCCACATTTGGTTTTAGATTCTACAGAAAATCTCCACAGCGAAAATTCATGTTCATCTTGTTTTATTTCAGCATTATTATCCCACATTTGTGTGAATCTCTTTATGAATTCAGGCGCAGACGCTTTTGCTTCCTGAACGCAGCAAACTACTTTTGAGAAGACAATACGTTTTGTACGCATTCGGTTATTGCATTTTTTCTTCAACGTTTAACCAATAAATCAGAGTTTTTTTTGGGTGAGGCCATTGCCCACCCTCAGCTGCTCAGGGAAAACAAACTTATCTTAACACAAGATCCACTCAGTTCTGCAAGTGAACTGGATTTGGTGTTTTTCTGGTATTCTTAGTCTACAAACTGCTGTGTTGTCAAACATTATTTTTACGAGCATTTATTGAAGATGTGACACTTCAGAGGCAGGGGCAAAGTTGTTTTCCTATGTGCCTCTGTGTTTCTGGCCTGCCTCATTGGAGTGTAACATCAAATTTAGGCATTTATGTAGTAGCGTAAACAAAGTGTCCTTTTAAGTAGCGCAAGTTTGATTTTTAGCTTGACATATATGGTTAGTACTATTATGATTTGAGCACAAACTGCACAATTATGGTACGGTTTAACATAATCAATTCGTAATGAGCACCATGATTGGACTTGAAGTTTATTCTGAGTTGATTTAAAGTGTGTGAAACGTATTAAACCAAGTTGAAACATGTGTTAATCAAGTTTGATGAAGATTGTACTACACCAAAATAGTATGTCATGATTATTACAGTACTTATTTAAAACACTTGAAACATTATTTTCTTTACAATAGAAAGAACCTATATCCTATGATAATTTAAGTAAAAAGGTTACTTTAAAAAAAAAAAAATGGAGTTGAACAGAGCTAACTTTAACGGTATAATCCTTGAAGAGGGAGAGCAGAGGTGTGTTTTGTTCTTGGCTTCACTATCTGCACTTCCTCTTCACTAAGGTCTGTTGAAGGCTCCTCCTCTCTGGGTCTGGCTCCTTCTCCTTCTAAATCTGACTCATTAGACTGGCTGCTGTCTTCCTTCTCCTGTCTGTGCAGAATCTTGACTTTCCTTTCTAATTCACTACTGTAGCTGTTAGTAGGAGAAATTCTTCATAATTTGTTGCTTGTGATGAGCTTACTTGCTCGGCTATGTTAGCATTGCAAAAAAGGGATTTGTACTTGACAGTTGTGGACAGACAGAGAGCACTTTTCTACTTTTTTGTTCTAGCCTTGTTACATCGACCTTAGCTAAAATGTTCAGTAGATTGTGGGGAGAGGGAATCTTAGCTTGGCACTTTGCCCAGCCATACATCATAGCTTTTGCACAAGCTTCCAAATCATCATCATGTCGCTGTTTTATCTCAGCCATTTCTAAAGCTCTAGTTTGCAACTTAGCTTCCAGTACAGGCATATGAGAAGCAGTGACACATTTGGCACTCAGATCATCCATCTTTTTTAAGTCATCCGATCCAACCTCACAGCTTTTGTCACTCACTCTCACACCACATCTCTGACGGACCACAGTCAACCACACCTGCATACATTCATTCATGTATCTGAAATCCAAGGATGGATTTCCAACATTTGGTTTAACATTCCTCTCAGCCATTTGCAGCTTTTCTCTCTCAAAGGCCGCCTCATACGGCCACATGCCATTCATCCATTCACACAAAAGAGAAGTGAACGGAAACACGAAATCCCATCCTTTCAGTCTACCGACGATTCCAGCTGGTATTTGTGGAGAAAACATCGCCTTAAATTGTGATGTCTAGTCAGATGTGTGTGTGTTTGTTTCAGCATACTGCTTATCAATGACAGGTTGACCATCTAATTTCATATTAGTTCTTTGATCTTTTACAGAAAAATATTTTGTCTTTGACTTAGCCTTTTGCTGAGTCAGTTTGCATTTTTTCAGATTTGTCTACTGTTTTGGACGGATTGTTACCCATTTCGCTTGCACATTTAGACTTTACACATACAGACAACAGATTTCAATCCACAGTACAGCAGCATCGGAGGTCTGTCTCCACACCTTTCTAACTACAGCAGTGGTGGTCTGAGGTAAAAAGACGAAAAACTCTTTTTTTTTCGCCCCCTGTGTATACACAATTAGCATCAACGTTTCCCACAGGACACAGAGCAGATGATCCCTGATCTTGATTTAAACGAAGGAGTACTTTTAAACTCCCCCGAAAATGTCTTTTCTATAGTTTAAATCTCAGGTGGGTCTCTCTGTGCCGAGTGCAGCCCGAAACTGCCCCGGAAACCAAAACAGCCACGTAGTGGCAACGCGGGGGTCATAAACCCAACCCGCTCCCCCTTCAGATCCACACACTGTACACTGTTCTGTAATCAATTTTTCTGTTACAGCTCCTTCTATTTTTTAATTTTTTTTACACCATTGTCAACTTTCTTGATTTCTCACTTTAAATCAATATGCCAACTGAACATCTAACTGGGAGGTTTGTATGACACATACGTTCCGAGCAGCGCTCCCAGAGGTTTCAGCCAGGACATTGTCCCAAAGACACTGAAGCTCCTGACCCCCCTGGTGGGTCTTAGATGTTTTTATATTCCAGGCAGATTAAATGAGCACATAGTTTTTTATGATTACGTCAAACACAGACATGGTAAGGCATAGTAATAAAACTTTTGCACTTTCCACGTCTTTGTTCTGTTGAAATCCTGTTCGTGACGCCAATTGTTGTGGAGAAATTGCTGAAGTCAAAGGTCAATGGTGAGGTCAGGAGGGAAGAAAGTGTTCAGGAGCCTCTGATGTCTTATGCTGTAATATTTATTGATGCTTGGCCAAGGAGAATTAGAGACACTCTCAAAGTACATCAGAAGTGCCTGAGTCAGTCTCACATTCCGCCCAACTCATGCTGGTGGATAGACTTTAAACCTCAAGACAACACCACAAATACTATACGCCCAGAATTAGTCAAAGAGAATGTTTTTACCCATGCAGGTGTTATTGTCAACATATTCTAGTCTGGAGACACAGATGTCTGTTTACGCAGATTGGAACGTCAACGGCAAGTTATCTATTACGTCTAGGAAGGCAGCAATAGTTCTCTTCGACCCTGGCCACCACAGTGTTGAGATAGACTGGCACCTACTGTTCCCAATTAAAGCCAAACAATTAATACTGCCGAGGACCTCAAGGCCCACACGTGACCTCATGTAACCTAAGGATAGAAAATTCCATAACACCGGACTCTTTCAGTTTGTGTTTTAACGTGCTTTAACTTTGAGCCAGGAGTGGGGTTGCTAATGTGTTTACTATATTGTAAAGGTCTGTAAAAGTTTGCTTTCAGTGGTCATCTGTGTAAAAAAGATTTTTATATTACTTTACAAGGATCGATGCATTACAACCTTATTTTCTGTGTACATCTTAAACTCAACAAGAAATGTGGCTATACCACATACATATTACAAAAAATCCATTTGGGGTATTTATTTGGTTTGTTTGTTTAGTTTTTGGACAGAAAATCTAAATTCTTGTTTTGTTTTGTTTTTTTGAGGTTCTTGTATAATGTAACTGCTGTACCATACGAAAAAACAAAAACCTGATTACATTTTGGAATGTCTGTCTTACCTATGGCCAAATAGTGAAGGTTTCTCTGCTGTAAGTTCCCCATGGCTGACACAAAGTCTGCGAGGCAGCTCTGTATCATTTATCAGCAACAGCACAGACGACAGAAAACTCAACTAAAGACCACGTTTGCAAAAAAACACTTAAAGCTGCCTGTTGTTCCAAGAACAGTTCCTGTAACACACCCCTTTCTCTTCCTGGTCTTGTTTTTTCATCTGGACACTGCTCTCAGAACAGATTGATAAAACAGAACATAAAATCAGCAACTGAAAAAAATAAGACTCCAAATATCAAAACATGCTGTATATGAAAGTGAAAACTGAAAATAAATTATTTATTCAAAAGAATTCTACAATTGAATCAAAATGAAATTTTAACTAAAAAAACATTTCTTACATGTTGTTTTGAATATATTGTTGTATTTTTCAAAGTTCAAAGTCAAAACTTAACCTTCACTTTAAAGTCCAAACCAAGCCAGGATGTTGCTTAGTGGACAGAGGTGACACAGCAAGAAAACAGTGGAAACTGACTACAGTAGTGAGGAGATGTCATCATAATCATCAGATGATCACTGTGTGCAAGCATTTGAGCAGAATGAAATAATCAACATAAAAGATGTGGCAGACGTCTTTCAGCAGAAACCAACTTAATGTAATCCAAGACCGGACTCTTTCAGTTTGTCTGTTTCATTACTGTAACGTGCTTTAACTTTGAGCCAGGAGTGGGGTTGCTAATGTATTTACTATATTGTAAAGGTCTGTAAAAGTTTGTTTTCAGTGGTCATCTGTGTAAAAAAGATCTTTATATTGCTTAAGGATCGCTGCATTACAACCTTATTTTCTGTCTACATCTTAAACTCAACAAGAAATGTGGCTATACCACATGCATATTACAAAAAATCCGTTTGGGGTATTTATTTGGTTTGTTTGTTTAGTTTTTGGACAGAAAATCTAAATTCTTGTTTGTTTTTTTTAGGTTCTTGTATAATCTATTATATCTGCATTTTACATTTTACATGTTTGAATAATGATTTTAAATTGAACATTTTAGTATCAGTTTGGCACACAGGAAAAATGTGTTTTCAGTTCAGAAAAAAGAGAACTATAACAACAGCACAACTCTTAAATAACACATTAGATGTTTTTTTTTAACACATCTGCAATATAAATACATACAGCTGAAACAAACACCAGAATAAAAAAGAGGAAGTTTTCCAGGAAAGACAAGCAGCTGGCTGGCTTGTTTGAACAACCAGGTTTTCCTGCCTCAGATTCATCCACGCTCCATGTCTATGCTGATAGTTATGGCATTTTAATACAGGGGCTTATGGAGAATGAGGCGTTCTGTAGCCAGCCTCAGGTTGACTTAATTTTCAATGAACTGCAGTTTTTGACACTTCTGCACTGGTTTCATTTCACAGCCATTAAGTTGCCACTTGGAACCACCACACTCTGAGCTTCAAAACGGCTTATCAGAAACCTGTGGGTGATCATGGATACTACATCCATATTCCATACAGTCTATGGTCTGTACTGACTTCATCTTTAAGGTGCAGCTTTCCAGGTTAATATGTCAGAGTGAATCATATTTCTATTCCTTTAACAATCCAAATCAAACCAGAAAACATTTTTAAGAATAAAAAAACACACACACGTCCTATATTGGTCTAGTTCGGTAAACATTTTGCAGACCTCGTGAAGATCTGCATACATGTATATTGTAATCCCAGGAAGCTCTTAAAAACTCTATGTGAGGATTATGTGAGGATATGGAACAATGTCTGTCCAACAGGACATCAGCTAGGCCTTCCCAAAGGTTAACAGTTTGAACTTTTTTACTTTAATTTTCTTTAAATTCCCTTTTAAGTTTGGAAAAAATGATCCATTCTCAAATTTTTATAAATTTATAATTTCCGTACTTACATTTAACGATGACATTAATCGCTGCTGTCTCAGTAGAAGTGAATTTCCTTGAGGACAGTGTGACTTCATACACACAGCTGTAGTTTCCCTGGTGTTCATACTCAGCTACAGGGAAGTTAAAGGAGGCTGACTGGTTGACTGCTGGTTTGGTGTCGGTGATGTTGGAGCCAGAGAAGATGAGAATGAAATTGCCCTCTGAATATCTGGAGTTAATGGAGCAGGTGATGACAAAGCTGTAACCCTTGGTGATCTCTGCACCTTCAGGACTCCAGACCAGCCCTTTGTTAGGAGATGTCAGGGAGATGTTGGGCTGCTGCAGAGTCACTGGGTACAAAAGGGACAGGAGGATGAAGAAAATATACACATGCTGGATTTATAAATCTGTCAAAATAAGATCCAGATGAATTGTAACAGAGCTATATAAAAAATGTATGAAAATATACAAGAAAACTGTAATGGTTCAAAATGAAAATAAATTCAACAACAAACACGTGTATGGATTGTTTACTCACTTAGATTAGATCAATTCCTGGATGCCTTTAGGATCATAATTATGTTATTTGATCCCAGAGAATATTCCTTGGGAATACCTTTGGATAATTAATATAAAATATATTTTCTTACATTCTCCCCTCAAATTGTTTGAAGACTGCCTTCTAGTTTAAAAACCTGTAAGGTTTATAAGTGAAGTTGATTCATATATTTGAGTCTCAGAAGTTCATATAATTTATATTTGAATTGATTTACTATAAACGCATTTTGCAATGGTTACACAGTTTACTATTTACATACTTATGTTACACATTTATTATTATTTACATAATTACATATTTATATATAACTTTAAAACAGTAACGAAATTCTGTTGATTTTGCTTCTCTGATTCTCTCACATTTACCTCAGTCTAAGTCCTAGCTTTTGACACGTGATGAGTTCAAACAAGGAAGTGAAGTTGTTATGAAGTGTGGCATTTAGTAAAGTGCAGCTAAACAAAGTTTCCCATCTCAATTCTGCTGTTTTGTTCTCATAAAGGGTGATCCAACCACCACACATTGAACCCTTACATTACAAACCTCGATATGTTCCTGACAGATTGCTTATTGCGATTGTTCTTACCAGTGATAGAGAGTCTGACAGAGTCACTGTGGGGAGACATGAAGTTTCGACTTGAGCTGCTTTTCTCATACTGACACTGGTACAATCCCTCATTATTAAAGTCCACTTGAGGAATACTGAAGGTAGCAGAGTTGGTACTTGATGTTTGGGTCTTTCTGAATGGTCCTGAGGTCTTCTGCAGGGTGAATGTTCCGCCTAAATGCCGAGTTGAGATTGAACAAGTGATGGTGACGTCCTGACCCCAGGTAACCTCACCAATAGGATTCATGGAGATGCTGGCCTTTGGGAGGCTCACTGAAGAAACAGAACAATATTAGAGCATTAAATGTGTTGCCTTCGAGCTGAGCTATACTTACTTTGACTTTTTATTCTTTCCTTTGATTATTTACTCAAGTGAATGAAGCACCAAGTTCAGGAAACTGATTTCTTTTTTCTCTTACCAGTAACAGAGAGTCTGACAGAGTCACTGACAGGGGAGCTGAAGTCTCGACTTGAAACCCGTATCTGATACTGACACTGGTATGATCCTTCATTATCAAAGTTCACTTGAAGAATTCTGAAGGTAGCAGAGCTGGTACTTGATGTTTGGATTTTCCTGAATGATCCTGAGGTCTTCTGCAGGATGAATGTTCCACCTAAATGCTGAGTTGAGATTGAACAATTGATGCTGACATCCTGGCCCCAGGAAACATCACCAACAGGATTCATGGAGATGCTGGGCTTTGGGAGGCTCACTGAAAAAAAAAAAGCATATTATTCGAGCATTAAACTTTATTACCATTGAGCTGAGCTATACTTACTTTGGCTTATGCTTTCCTTTGATTATTTACTCAAGTGAATGAAGCTCCAAGTTCAAGAAACAGACTTTCATCTTACCAGTGATAGAGAGTCTGACAGAGTCACTTTGGGGAGACATGAAGTTTCGACTTGAGCTGCTTTTCACATACTGACAGTGGTACAGTCCCCCATTATTAAAGTCTACTTGAGGAATACTGAAGGTAGCAGAGTTGGTACTTGATGTTTGGGTCTTTCTGAATGATCCTGAGGTCTTCTGCAGGATGAATTTTCCACCGAAAACCTGAGTTGAGATCGAACAAGTGATGGTGACGTCCTGACCCCAGGTAACCTCACCAGCAGGATTCATGGAGATGCTGGGCTTTGGGAGGCTCACTGAAGAAACAGAACAATATTAGAGCATTGCATGTGTTGCCTTTCAGCTGAGCTATACTTACTTTGACTTTTTATTCTTTCCTTTGATTATTTACTCAAGTGAAAGAAGCACCAAGTTCAGGAAACAGATTTTTTTTCTCTTACCAGTAACAGAGAGTCTGACAGAGTCACTGACAGGGGAGCTGGAGTCTCGACTTGAAACCTGTGTCTGATACTGACACTGGTACGATTCTTCATTATCGAAGTTCACTTGAAGAATACTGAAGGTAGCAGAGTTGGTACTTGAATTTTGGATCTTCCTGAATGATCCTGAGGTCTTCTGCAGGATGAATGTTCCACCTAAAACCTGAGTTGAGATTGAACAAGTGATGCTGACGTCCTGACCCCAGGTAACCTCACCAACAGGATTCATGGAGATGCTGGGCTTTGGGAGTACTGTAAAAATTAAACAGGACTCAGATCAATTGACAAGTCATGTAATGTTTAGCCAAGCATCCTTATAATTAAATGAATTAAATTTCTTACCATGAAATGATAAATATGTATGTTCATGACACCAAGTGGCAACATATGCGGCTGTGAAGTGAAGCTAACATGGAAGTGCCTGTACTGAGGTTGAATTTTTATAGAACTCAATTGTTTTTAAATTATATTCAGGCTTAAATTTATGTAGTATTAACAGCATGGCTGCTTTGATTGACAGGTGAGTGCCATCACAGGTGTCTTGTTTGAACAACCAGGCTTCATTCAGCCTCCCTTGACTCCACCCACTCTACTCGTCTATGCTGCCAGCCACAGTCTGTGTTCAAAACTGACTTCATCTTTTAGCTAGTTTCCAGGTTAATATATCAGTTATATAGAGTAATTCATATTTCTAACATACATTCAATTTTCAGTGGAGTATTCCTTTAACAATGCAAATCAAACCAGAACATGTTTTTAAGAAGAAAAATACACACACTTCTTATATTGGTCCAGTTTGGTAAACATTGTGCAGACCTCATGATATCAGAGATTATTAAGTATGTACACTGTTCTTCCTTCCAGTGTACAAGACTCAGCATTGTGTCTGTTTCACCTGTCAGGCTGTCAGTTAAACAGTTATTATGATTATTATTGCAACATGACAAGAAATTGAGAAATTTTCTCACCTGAACAGATCACACCAGTGTCCTCACTGTGTCCACAGTTGTGTGTCCCAAATCCTCTGTGCTGACACTCAGTTAGAGAACTTTCACTTCCTGAACAGGCCACATCATCGAGCCAGATTTGTCCAGTTCCTTGACCAAAATGGGCCGACGTAGGGGCACTCTGTGCTGTACCACAGTCCAACTGTCTGCACACCACCTGAGCATCATTTAAGTCCCAGCCATCATCACAGACTGTTCCCCAGACATTGTTGTGATAGATTTCAAGTCTTCCAGAGCACAGAGTAGATCCAGAGCCAGATAATCTGATCTGACTACCTAGTCTCAAAACACAGAAGACAAATCATTGATGGATAGAACACGTGGTCATGACAGAAACTGCTTTTGTAACACATTAGGCAGAAGTCATGATTCATTTAAACACTTTTCATCTCATACAGACTGTGAGAAACATCTAACGCTTCTCAAAGTAGATCAAAATGGATGAATCAATTTTCCAGAACATCTTATCTTTATCACATTGCATTGGGCTGGAGATGATCCAAGCTGCCATTGAGCAAGAGATGGGGTACACGCTAGACAGGTTGTCAGTTCATCGCAGGGCACATAGAGACAAATTACCATTCACACTCACATTCACACCAACGGACAATTTAGAGTCACCAGTTAACCTGTATGTCTTTGGACTGTGTGAGGAAGACGGAGTACCCGGAGACAACCCACGCAGACATGGGGAGAACATGCAAACTCCACACAGAAAGGACCCGACCAGCTGGGGGGTTATAAGCAGGAACCTTCTTGCTGTGAGCGCTAACCACTGGTCCACCGTGCTGCCCCACAGTAGATCAAACATTTGCTCAACATTTCACTTGTATTACAGTTTATGTTACAGTGTATTAAGCAACACAGACTCACATCACACACACAATGAATAGATGACAGTGCTGATAAAATATACAAAATACTTTATGAATAAAAGTTTTCTCACCTGAACAGATCACACCAGCGTCCTCACCGTGTCCACAGTTGTGTGTCCCAAATCCTCCATGCTGACACTCAGTTAGAGAACTTTCACTTCCTGAACAGGCCACATCATCGAGCCAGATTTGTCCACTTCCTTGACCAAAATGGGCCGACGTAGGGGCACTCTACCACAGTCCAACTGTCTGCACACCACCTGAGCATCATTTAAGTCCCAGTCATCATCACAGACTGTTCCCCAGACATTGTTGTGATAGATTTCAACTCTTCCAGAGCACCGAGTAGATCCAGAGCCAGATAATCTGATCTGCACACCTATCAGACAAATAAGACATAGCATATAATATATTAATATCTTACACAGAATGTAACCTGAACACTAAAAGGATTTTAAACATCACACAGGAGAACTGACTGACCTGCAGCAGGTGACGTTGACATCAAGAGGAAAGAAACTATGAAGAGAAAAAATGTCACTTTGTCAAGACTCTCAGGTCATATTTCATTCATTCATTCATTCATTCATTCATTCATGTTTCCTTTTTATTTTGATACTCACATCTTCTCTCATTTCAGTCCACTTCACTTCCTGTCCCTATGAGTTTACCTGCAGTTTGGTTTCATCTGTCTTGTTGTTTTCCCCTCAGTATGAGTATTTATTTATTTATTAGATATTTTTTTGGCCTTTTTCAAGCTTTATTTTGACAGAGACAGCTGAAGAGTGACAGGAATGTGGGGAGAGAGAGAGAGAGAGAGAGAGAGAGATGGGGAATGACATGCAGCAAATGGCCGCAGGTCGGATTCAAACCCTGGGCTGCTGAGCCTTCGTACATGGGGCGGATGCTCTACCAACTAACTATTTTATGTGTTTATGTGTTTTTCACTGTGTGACGGTTTAGTGTCTAACAACCAGCCTTTGTTTCACTGTACATAGTATTATTATAGGATTTTGGAATATCTTCCTTTTTTTATGAACAGGAAACAAACAAACAACCATACACATGAACGAGTAAAACAGACAAAATGAAGGATAACGAAAATGAGAAACAAACAAAAAGAACAAAACAGGTAGGTCGGTAGGCAGTTCAATAAATAACATACAGTCGGATGTGAGGGGCGGTCCATTATTCAGGCAAAGTGTATGGCCTTAATGTAAAACATATCAATATAAAACAATTGAGAATTTTAGCGGTTCTCTCTAGATATACATTTACCAAAACTGTGCCACTGTTCGTTTGTCATATAGTTTTTACTGTTTAATCTCCCCAACATTTTCTCACATGCAGCAGTTTCCATCATCTGAGTTCTCCACATATTCAGTGTGGGAGCTTGAGGCTCCTTCCAACACCTTAAAATTGTCCGTGCACAAGTCATTAGGCCAGTTTTTAAGATTCCAAAAATATGTTTAAGTGTAGTACCATTGTTTGGTCTCCTAGGAGACAGTCTTGGCGATCTGGGAAGTTCACAATTCAGCCATTTGCCTATATAATCTAAAACATTTTCCCACAGGGGGAAGATCTCAGAACGCATGTACAAATGTGCCACTTTTTTCCCCACACTTCCAACATAGATCATTGTTAAGCAAACCCATTCTATTTAGTCTTGATGGGGTAAAATAATATATGTGAATTATTTTATACTGAATAAATTTGCCTCTGGCTTCTCTTACATATTTTTCAGTGTTGGAAAGAATCCCTTCCCATGTTTTTTCATCCAGAGCATAAGACAAATCCTTCTCCCATATCTGCTTGAGATTACTACAACCATTACTGTTTGTCCAAGGACACGTTTCATACCATTTTGATGCTTTATGATGCATGTTAGGTAGCTGTAAATAACACTCAACTGGACCCTTGTCCTGACCAGCGGGAACAACCTCCTTAATAAAGTGTCTAATTTGTAAATATTTCCAAAAGTGGCCTCCGCCCTCTAAATGAATTTTTTCCTTAAATCCGGTATATGAAAGAAAATTACCATTTTCAAATAAATCATCTATAATTCTAATATCTTTTCTTAACCACTGAGCCCAATAGATAGTCTGTTTATCTATCTTTATTTTTGGATTATGCCATTTGGGTGCATATTTTTGAGTATACTGACAAATTTTACATCTCTGATGTACCTCTTGCCAAACCATTTTCGAATGCTCTAGAATAGGGTTGATCATTTTGTTCTTCTCATGTTTGACTATTTGCGCAAGTACCTCAATGGGTTTAAATGGGGAAGTGAGTTCCCGCTCAATCAGGACCCAGTCCAGACCAGCACCAATTTCATCCCAGTGTTTTGTAAGCTTGGACATCTCAAAGGCAACACTATAATATTTTATGTTCGGTAATGACAGACCCCCTCTCTTCTTTGACTCACATACTTTATCCATACGAATTCAAGGTTTTTTCCCATCCCAAAGAAATTGTTTTATCATTTTGTCATATCTCATTAATTGTTGTTTTGGAATGCATGTGGGTATCATCCCAGTTAAGTAATGTATTTGTGGTGCTACAACAATTTTTATTGTATTTACTTTACCCCATAAAGTCAGACGTAGTTTACTCCAGTTGTCCAAATTAACTTGAATTTTATCTAATACTTTTTCCATGTTATTTGCCATAATTTCCCGTATGTCTAGATCTAATTCTATACCGAAATATTTCATCCCTTTTGGTAACCACTTGAAATTAAAGGCAGATAGCTGACTGTATGAACATGTCTAGACACTGGCATAGCTTCTGATTTGTGCCAATTGATACAACAACCAGAGACTTTAGAATATGTTTCAATAATTTCTAGTAAGACTGACTCAGAACTGGTCGGATCTTGACTCAGTACCAGAATATCGTCAGCATAAAGAAATAATTTGTGTTCCCTGCCACCTCCAATGACTCCCTTAATTCTTGACTCTGCTCTAATCAATGCAGCTAATGGTTCTAAGAAAATTGTGAACAATAGTGGGCTTAAGCTGCACCCCTGTCTAGTTGACCTGGTAATACTGAAAAACTGAGATATTATTCCGTTAGTAAAGACAGCAGCTTTAGGGTTTGAGTATAAGACTCTTATCCATCTGCAAAAACTATCCCCAAACCCAAATTTTGAGAGAGTAGCAAATAAAAAAGCCCATTCCACCCTATCAAAAGCTTTCTGTGCATCGAGTGATATGGCTGAAACAGAGTGGGGGTTCGTTCTATTCATCCAAATTAAGTGTAATTATTTCCTCATGTTATCAGCTGATGATCTATGTTTTATAAATCCCACTTGATCTTTGTAATTTTAGGTAAAACCTGATCTAATCTTATTGCTAGTGTCTTGGATAATATTTTGCAGTCAACATTTATTAGGCTTATGGGTCTATAGTTAGCTGGGTCCGTTGAATCCTTGTCTTTTTTCAGTATTAATGATATAATGGACTCATTAAAACTTTCTGGGAGTGAACCATATTGAAACACTTCTTGAAAAACCTCTGTGAGAAATGGACAAAGAATATCAACATATTTCTTATACATGTAGTACTTCACCAGGAAGCCGTCTACAGCAGGTGACCTCCCGGTTTTCATACCCTTAATTGCAGTTCTAACTTCAGCTTCTGTTATGGGAGTATCCAAACTATCCTTTTCCTCTGAGGAAAGTTGTGGTAACTCCACCTTTTGGAAGAAGGAGTTCAAGTCTTTGTTACTAGCCGAACATGTGGACGTATACAAATCTTCATAAAAACTTTTGAAAACTTCATTAATTTTGTTAGCTGATGTAAATAGTTTATCATCTTTTCTGTATCTTTTCAATTGCTGTAATGGTAAGTCTTGCCAATGATCGTCCAGTTTTTTCACCATTTTCATAAAAATTTGTTTTGAGCCTAAATAGTGAATACTCTGCTTTTTTATAATATATTTCATGTAGCTCAAATTTTAGTTGACAGATTTTCCTGAAACCTTCTTCATCTTATTGTTCAGCTAGATGCTTCTCTAATTTACTTATTCCCTCTTCCAATTGTTGTACTTTTTTCTTATTGTCCTTTTTCTTCCATGAGCTATAAGCTATACATTTCCCCCTGTTAAACGCCTTGAGTGCATCCCAAACAATAGCTAATCTTTCTGTTGTTTTCCTGTTAATGTCTAAAAATACCTTTCGGAATATCTTCCTTTTTCCTGACTCTCACTCCCTGTGTACAGTACTGTACCCTTTTGGAAAGAAAAGATTTTGGTGCATTGAGTAAAGTGGACTGCAGGTTAGTCCAAGTCACTTTTGCTGGTTAAACAGTTAATCATAGGTGTGTTTTGGACATAACATGAATTTATCTCCCCATTTCCTTTACAGTCAGGTAAGTCTGTATCTGGCGCTTTGATGTGGAAAAGGCAGATTTGGTTTGTTGGAGGAGTGAAAGTTTTCTGCTGAGGAACCGGAGCTGATGCTGTCTCCACCTATTGGTGGCTGTATTTAATTTATTTTGATCTTGAGTTTACTCTTTAAGGTTGCCACAGCTGGAGTGTTGAATCCAGAGTAGCAGATTGAGTTAGCAGAGCACATGAAATATACTGTATGTCTGTTAAATATGAGCACACATGTTGTTTTTATGTTAAGCATGTCAAGTAAAATTGATTTGTTAAGATAATATTACCAATTTCCATTAGTGCATAAGAGGTAATTCCCATTCAGCGTTAGCAACAAGTTAATAGATAGTGAAGTGATAGCTGTTTATATATTTATATGTTTATATTACATTGATAAAATCGATTCAGGAATCAAAACACCGATTTAAAAAAAGCAATCATCATGACCCTTAGGTGAAGCAATTTTTCTCCCCATTCCTAGTATTTAAAACGACTCTAACTCAGAGACATCTGTGGACAGCAGACAGAACATGAGTACTGATGACACATGAACACCTGAACAATATTATTGTAAGATTCATACATGAATCTGACACTAAGTCATATTTCAGTCAATGTATGTTCTACATGAGAGACTACAGAAATAGATAGAAAATAGTTGGTTAATGACGTTGGAGAGCTCTGTGTGTGAACACCTCTGCTAACACTTTCTGCAGTCTTCATTCTGGATCGAGCTCTGTGCTGAAACGTGAAGAAAAGTCTGAAACACTGGAAACAGCTGCAGAAAGCTCTCCACTAAAAATAACCTTACTGATCTTCATTTATTGATCTGATTTCATATTTCTCCCTCTTACAAAAGTTGTCCTTGTTTCTGTTTGAGATTCTCTTTTGTATTTAAATAAAGAAGATCTCTAAACTCAGAAATGTAACTGCTGTACCATACGAAAAAACAAAAAGCTGATTACATTTTGCAATGTCTGTCTTACCTATGGCCAAATAGTGAAGGTTTCTCTGCTGTAAGTTCCCCATGGCTGACACAAAGTCTGTGAGGCAGCTCTGTATCATTTATCAGCAACAGCACAGACGACACAGACGTGTTCCAAGAACAGTTCCTGTAACACACCCCTTTCTCTTCCTGGTCTTGTTTTTTCATCTGGACACTGCTCTCAGAACAGATTGATAAAACAGAACATAAAATCAGCAACTGAAAAAAATAAGACTCCAAATATCAAAACATGCTGTATATGAAAGTGAAAACTGAAAATAAATGATTTATTCAAAAGAATTCTACAATTGAATCAAAATGAAATTTTAACTAAAAAAACATTTCTTACATCTTGTTTTGAATACATTGTTGTATTTTTCAAAGTTTAAAGTCAAAACTTAACTTTCACTTTAAAGTCCAAACCAAGCCAGGATGTCGCTTAGTGGACAGAGGTGACACAGCAAGAAAACAGTGGAAACTGACTGCAGTAGTGAGGAGATGTCATCATAATCATCAGATGATCACTGTGTGTAAGCATTTGAGCAGAATGAAATAATCAACATAAAAGATGTGGCAGACGTCTTTCAGCAGAAACCAACTTAATGTAATCCAAGACCGGACTCTTTCAGTTTGTCTGTTTCATTACTGTAACGTGCTTTAACTTTGAGCCAGGAGTGGGGTTGCTAATGTATTTACTATATTGTAAAGGTCTGTAAAAGTTTGTTTTCAGTGGTCATCTGTGTAAAAAGATCTTTATATTGCTTTACAAGGATCGATGCATTACAACCTTATTTTCTGTCTACATCTTAAACTCAACAAGAAATGTGGCTATACCACATGCATATTACAAAAAATCCGTTTGG
This sequence comes from Argyrosomus regius, assembly GCA_946959425.1. Classification (NCBI taxonomy): domain Eukaryota; kingdom Metazoa; phylum Chordata; class Actinopteri; family Sciaenidae; genus Argyrosomus; species Argyrosomus regius. Next base: position 25,031,255 of record OX336897.1, on the reverse strand, counting down.
GGTATTTATTTGGTTTGTTTGTTTAGTTTTTGGACAGAAAATCTAAATTCTTGTTTGTTTTTTTTAGGTTCTTGTATAATCTATTATATCTGCATTTTACATTTTACATGTTTGAATAATGATTTTGAATTTTAGTATCAGTTTGGCACACAGGAAAAATGTGTTTTCAGTTCAGAAAAAAGAGAACTATAACAACAGCACAACTCTCAGATAACACATTAGATGTTTTTTTAACACATCTGCAATATACATATACAGCTGAATCAAACACCAGAATGAGAAAGAGGAAGTTTTCCAGGAAAGACAAGCAGCTTTAAGTGTTTTTTTGAGCGCCGTGGTCTTTAGTTGAGTTTTCTGTCGTCTGTGCTGTTGCTGATAAATGATACAGAGCTGCCTCACAGACTTTGTGTCAGCCATGGGGAACTTACAGCAGAGAAACCTTCACTATTTGGCCATAGGTAAGACAGACATTCCAAAATGTAATCAGCTTTTTGTTTTTTCGTATGGTACAGCAGTTACATTTCTGAGTTTATAGATCTTCTTTATTTAAATACAAAAGAGAATCTCAAACAGAAACAAGGACAACTTTTGTAAGAGGGAGAAATATGAAATAAGATCAATAAATGAAGATCAGTAAGGTTATTTTTAGTGGAGAGCTTTCTGCAGCTGTTTCCAGTGTTTCAGACTTTTCTTCACGTTTCAGCACAGAGCTCGATCCAGAATGAAGACTGCAGAAAGTGTTAGCAGAGGTGTTCACACACAGAGCTCTCCAACGTCACTAACCAACTATTTTCTATCTATTTCTGTAGTCTCTCATGTAGAACATACATCGCCTGAAATATGAGTTAGTGTCAGATTCATGTATGAATCTTAAAATAATGTTGTTCAGGTGTTCATGTGTCATCAGTACTCATGTTCTGTCTGCTGTCCACAGATGTCTCTGTGTTAGAGTCGTTTTAAATACTAGGAATGGGGAGAAAAATTGCTTCACCTAAGGGTCATGATGATTGATTTTTTTAAATCTGTGTTTTGATTCCTGAATCGATTTTATCAGTGCAATATAAACATATAAATATATAAACAGCTATCACTTCACTATCTATTAACTTGTTGCTAACGCTGAATGGGAATTACCTCTTATGCACTAATGGAAATTGGTAATATTATCTTAACAAATCAATTTTACTTGACATGCTTAACATAAAAACAACATGTGTGCCCATATTTAACAGACATACAGTATATTTCATGTGCTCTGCTAACTCAATCTGCTACTCTGGATTCAACACTCCAGCTGTGGCAACCTTAAAGAGCAAACTCAAAATCAAAATAAATGAAATACAGCTACCAATAGGTGGAGACAGCATCAGCTCCGGTTCCTCAGCAGAAAACTTTCACTCCTCCAACAAAACAAATCTGCCTTTTCCACATCAAAGCGCCAGATACAGACTTACCTGACTGTAAAGGAAATGGGGAGATAAATTCATGTTATGTCCAAAACACACCTATGATTAACTGTTTAACCAGCAAAAGTGACTTGGACTAACCTGCAGTCCACTTCACTCAATGCACTATAGATTGTTTGAACGCTCGCTCAAAATCTTTTCTTTCCAAAAGGGTACAGTACTGTACACAGGGAGTGAGAGTCAGGAAAAAGGAAGATATTCCAAAATCCTATAATAATACTATGTACAGTGAAACAAGGGCTGGATGTTAGACACTAAACCGTCACACGGTGAAGTGCAAACAGACATTAAATACTCATACTTGGGGTGTCGATTAGCTCAGTTGATAGAGCATCCGCCCCATGTACGAAGGCTCAGCAGCCCAGGGTTTGAATCCGACCTGCGGCCTTTTGCTGCATGTCATTCCCCATCTCTCTCTCTCTCTCTCTCTCTCTCTCTCCACATTCCTGTCACTCTTCAGCTGTCTCTGTCAAAATAAAGCTTGAAAAAGGCCAAAAAAATATCTTTAAAAAATAAATAAATACTCATACTGAGGGGAAAACAACAAGACAGATGAAACCAAACTGCAGGTAAACTCATAGGGACAGGAAGTGAAGTGGACTGAAATGAGAGAAGATGTGAGTCTCAAAATAAAAAGGAAACATGAATGAATGAATGAATGAATGAATGAATGAATGAATGAATGAAATATGACCTGAGAGTTTTGACAGAGTGACATTTTTTCTCTTCATAGTTTCTTTCCTCTTGATGTCAACGTCACCTGCTGCAGGTCAGTCAGTTCTGTTTAAAATCCTTTTAGTGTTCAGGTTACATTCTGTTGAAGATATTAATATATTGTATGCTATGTCTTATTTGTCTGAAAGGTGTGCAGATCAGATTATCTGGCTCTGGATCTACTCTGTGCTCTGGAAGAGTTGAAATCTATCACAACAATGTCTGGGGAACAGTCTGTGATGATGACTGGGACTTAAATGATGCTCAGGTGGTGTGCAGACAGTTGGGTTGTGGTACAGCACTGAGTGCCTCTCAGTCGGCCCATTTTGGTCAAGGAACTGGACAAATCTGGCTCGATGATGTGGCCTGTTCAGGAAGTGAAAGTTCTCTAACTGACTGTCAGCATGGAGGATTTGGACAACACAACTGTGACCACAGTGAGGACGCTGGTGTGATCTGTTCAGGTGAGAAAACTTTTATTCATGAAGTATTTTGTATATTTTATCAGCACTGTCATCTATTCATTGTGTGTGTGATGTGAGTCTGTGTTGCTTAATACACTGTAACATAAACTGTAATACAAGTGAAATGTTGATCAAATGTTTGATCTACTGTGGGGCAGCACGGTGGACCAGTGGTTAGCGCTCACAGCAAGAAGGTTCCTGCTTATAACCCCCCAGCTGGTCGGGTCCTTTCTGTGTGGAGTTTGCATGTTCTCCCCATGTCTGCATGGGTTTTCTACTTTGGGTACTCCGGCTTCCTCACACAGTCCAAAGACATACAGGTTAACTGTTGACTCTAAGTTGTCCGTTGGTGTGAATGTGAGTGTGAATGGTTATTTGTCTCTATGTGCCCTGCGATGAACTGACAACCTGTCCAGCATGTACCCCATCTCTTGCTCAATGGCAGCTTGGATCATCTCCAGCCCAATGCAATGTGATAAAGATAAGATGTTCTGGAAAATTGATTCATCCATTTTGATCTACTTTGAGAAGCGTTAGATGTTTCTCACAGTCTGTGTGAGATGAAAAGTGTTTAAATGAATCATGACTTCTGCCTAATGTGTTACAAAAGCAGTTTCTGTCATGACCACGTGTTCTATCCATCAATGATTTGTCTTCTGTGTTTTGAGACTAGGTAGTCAGATCAGATTATCTGGCTCTGGATCTACTCTGTGCTCTGGAAGAGTTGAAATCTATCACGACAACACCTGGGGAACAGTCTGTGATGATGACTGGGACTTAAATGATGCTCAGGTGGTGTGCAGACAGTTGGACTGTGGTACAGCAGTGAGTGCTCCTCAGTCGGCCCATTTTGATGAAGGAACTGGACAAATCTGGCTCGATGATGTGGCCTGTTCAGGAAGTGAAAGTTCTCTAACTGAGTGTCAGCACAGAGGATTTGGGACACACAACTGTGGACACGGTGAGGACGCTGGTGTGATCTGTTCAGGTGAGAAAACTTTTATTCATAAAGTATTTTGTATATTTTATCAGCACTGTCATCTATTCATTGTGTGTGTGATGTGAGTCTGTGTTGCTTAATACACTGTAACATAAACTGTAATACAAGTGAAATGTTGAGCAAATGTTTGATCTACTGTGGGGCAGCACGGTGGACCAGTGGTTAGCGCTCACAGCAAGAAGGTTCCTGCTTATAACCCCCCAGCTGGTCGGGTCCTTTCTGTGTGGAGTTTGCATGTTCTCCCCATGTCTGCGTGGGTTGTCTCCGGGTACTCCGTCTTCCTCACACAGTCCAAAGACATACAGGTTAACTGGTGACTCTAAATTGTCCGTTGGTGTGAATGTGAGTGTGAATGGTAATTTGTCTCTATGTGCCCTGCGATGAACTGACAACCTGTCTAGCTTGTACCCAATCTCTTGCTCAATGGCAGCTTGGATCATCTCCAGCCCAATGCAATGTGATAAAGATAAGATGTTCTGGAAAATTGATTCATCCATTTTGATCTACTTTGAGAAGCGTTAGATGTTTCTCACAGTCTGTGTGAGATGAAAAGTGTTTAAATGAATCATGACCTCTGCCTAATGTGTTACAAAAGCAGTTTCTGTCATGACCACGTGTTCTATCCATCAATGATTTGTCTTCTGTGTTTTGAGACTAGGTCAGATCAGATTATCTGGCTCTGGATCTACTCTGTGCTCTGGAAGACTTGAAATCTATCACAACAATGACTGGGGAACAGTCTGTGATGATGGCTGGGACTTAAATGATGCTCAGGTGGTGTGCAGACAGTTGGACTGTGGTACAGCACTGAGTGCCCCTCAGTCGGCCCATTTTGGTCAAGGAAGTGGAGAAATCTGGATTGATGATGTGGCCTGTTCAGGAAGTGAAAGTTCTCTAACTGAGTGTCAGCACAGAGGATTTGGGACACACAACTGTAACCACGGTGAGGACGCTGGTGTGATCTGTTCAGGTGAGAAAACTTTTGAATTTCTTCTCTGATACGTGTCATAATGATAACCATAATAACTATAAATAAAAAGACACAATGTTGAGTCTTGTACACTGGAAGGCAGAACAGTTTACATACTTAATAATCTCTGATATCATGAGGTCTGCACAATGTTTACCAAACTGGACCAATATAAGAAGTGTGTGTATTTTTCTTCTTAAAAACATGTTCTGGTTTGATTTGCATTGTTAAAGGAATACTCCACTGAAAATTGAATGTATGTTAGAAATATGAATTACTCTGATACATTAACCTGGAAACCTGCGGACCTTCAGATTATAGACTGTATGAAACATGCATGTTGTATCCGTGACATCACCCATAGAGAGACAGAGAGAGAGAGAGAGAGAGAGAGAGAGAGAGAGAGAACACACAAAGGTTTTTGTGAAGCCCGGAGTGTGGTGTCATTCTCCATAAGCTCCTTTATTAAATTGTCAAAGTTCACAGCATAGATGTGGACTGTGGCAGGAGCCAATTGGGCTGAATGAAGCCTAGTTGTGACCACCTGTGATGACAAACACCTGTCAATCAAAGATGCCACGCTATTAATTCTGCATAACTTTGAGCCTTAATATAATATGAACAACTGAGTTCTATAAAATTTCACCCTCAGTACAGTTGTCAGGCTGTAAACATGTTTATTTCTGCTGTGAAGTTGGACATTTTAACATGGGGACTTATGGAGACTGACTCACTTCTGGAGCCAGCCTCCAGTGGCTGTGTGAAAAATTGCAGTTTTGCACTTCCACATTGGCTTCACTTCACATCCACATAGGTTACCACTTGTCATTATTACTTCAATTAAAGGTGGTTAGATAAACATTTCATGTTACATTTCTGTTCAAGCATTGCGTCATCCCATAATTGTCAATAATCATACTCCTTGAAAGACAGTATTCATTGTTGCATCCTTGATATAAGTACTGTTTAATTTTTACAGCGAGCCCCCTAAAGCCCAGCATCTCCATGAATCCTGTTGGTGAGGTTACCTGGGGTCAGGACGTGACCATCACTTGTTCACTCTCAACTCAGGTATTAGGTGGAACATTCATCCTGCAGAAGACCTCAGAATCATTCAGTAAGACCGAAACATCAAGCACCAACTCTGCTACCTTCAGTATTCCTCAAGTCAACTTCGATAATGAAGGATCGTACCAGTGTCAGTATCAGACACAGGTTTCAAGTCGAGACTTCACCTCCCCTGTCAGTGACCCCATCAGACTCTCTGTTACTGGTAAGGAAAATATCTATTTACTGAACTTGGTGCTTCATTCACTTCAGTAAATAATCAAAGGAAAGAATAAAAAGTCAAAGTAAGTATAGCTCAGCTGAAAGGCAACACATGTAATGCTCTAATATTGTTCTTTTTCTTCAGTGAGCCTCCCAAAGCCCAGCATCTCCATGAATCCTGTTGGTGAGGTTACCTGGGGTCAGGACGTCACCATGACTTGTTCGATCTCAACTCAGGTTTTAGGTGGAACATTCATCCTGCAGAAGACCTCAGGATCGTTCAGAAAGACCCAAACATCAAGTACCAATTCTGCTGCCTTCAGTATTCCTCAAGTAGACTTTAATAATGGGGGACTGTACCACTGTCAGTATGAGAAAAGCAGCTCAAGTCGAAACTTCATGTCTCCCCAAAGCGATTCTGTCAGACTCTCTATCACTGGTAAGATGAAAGTCTGTTTCTTGAACTTGGAGCTTCATTCACTTGAGTAAATAATCAAAGGAAAGAATAAGTCAAAGTAAGTATAGCTCAGCTCAATGGTAATAAAGTTTAATGCTCGAATAATATGCTGTTTTTTTTCAGTGAGCCTCCCAAAGCCCAGCATCTCCATGAATCCTGTTGGTGAGGTTACCTGGGGTCAGGACGTCAGCATCAATTGTTCAATCTCAACTCAGGTTTTAGGTGGAACATTCATCCTGCAGAAGACCTCAGGATCATTCAGAAAGACCCAAACATCAAGCACCAACTCTGCTACCTTTAGAATTCTTCAAGTCAACTTCAATAATGAAGGATCGTACCAGTGTCAGTATCAGACACAGGTTTCAAGTCGAGAGTTCAGCTCCCCTGTCAGTGACTCTGTCAGACTCTCTGTCACTGGTAAGGAAACTATCTGTTTACTGAACTTGGTGCTTCATTCACTTGAGTAAATAATCAAAGGAAAGACTAAAATGTCAAAGTAAGTATAGCTCAGCTGAAAGGCAACACATGTAATGCTCTAATATTGTTCTTTTTCTTCAGTGAGCCTCCCAAAGCCCAGCATCTCCATGAATCCTGTTGGTGAGGTTACCTGGGGTCAGGACGTCACCATCACTTGTTCGATCTCAACTCAGGTTTTAGGTGGAACATTCATCCTGCAGAAGACCTCAGGATCATTCAGAAAGACCCAAACATCAAGTACCAATTCTGCTACCTTCAGTATTCCTCGAGTAGACTTTAACAATGGGGGACTGTACCACTGTCAGTATGTGAAAAGCAGCTCAAGTCGAAACTTCATGTCTCCCCAAAGTGACTCTGTCAGACTCTTTATCACTGGTAAGATGAAAGTCTGTTTCTTGAACTTGGAGCTTCATTCACTTGAGTAAATAATCAAAGGAAAGAATAAGTCAAAGTAAGTATAGCTCAGCTCAATGGTAATAAAGTTTAATGCTCGAATAATATGCTGTTTTTTTTCAGTGAGTCTCCCAAAGCCCAGCATCTCCATGAATCCTGTTGGTGATGTTTCCTGGGGCCAGGATGTCAGCATCAATTGTTCAATCTCAACTCAGCATTTAGGTGGAACATTCGTCCTGCAGAAGACCTCGGGATCATTCAGGAAAATCCAAACATCAAGTACCAGCTCTGCTACCTTCAGAATGCTTCAAGTGAACTTTGATAATGAAGGATCGTACCAGTGCCAGTATCAGACACAGGTTTCAAGTCGAGACTTCAGCTCCCCTGTTAGTGACTCTGTCAGACTCTTTGTTACTGGTAAGAGAAAAAAGAAATCAGTTTCCTGAACTTGGTGCTTCATTCACTTGAGTAAATAAGCAAAGGAAAGAATAAAAAGTCAAAGTAGGTATAGCTCAGCTGAAAGGCAACACATGTAATGCTCTAATATTGTTGTTTTTCTTCAGTGAACCTCCCAAAGCCCAGCATCTCCATAAATCCTGTTGGTGAGGTTACCTGGGGTCAGGACGTCACCATCACTTGTTCAGTCTCAACTCAGCATTTAGGTGGAACATTCATCCTGCAGAAGACCTCAGGATCATTCAGGAAAATCCAAACATCAAGTACCAACTCTGCTACCTTCAGAATGCTTCAAGTGAACTTTGATAATGAAGGATCGTACCAGTGTCAGTATCAGACACAGGTTTCAAGTCGAGACTTCAGCTCCCCTGTTAGTGACTCTGTCAGACTCTTTGTTACTGGTAAGAGAAAAAAGAAATCAGTTTCCTGAACTTGGTGCTTCATTCACTTGAGTAAATAATCAAAGGAAAGAATAAAAAGTCAAAGTAGGTATAGCTCAGCTGAAAGGCAACACATGTAATGCTCTAATATTGTTCTTTTTCTTCAGTGAGCCTCCCAAAGCCCAGCATCTCCATGAATCCTGCTGGTGAGGTTACCTGGGGTCAGGACGTCACCATCACTTGTTCAATCTCAACTCAGGTTTTAGGTGGAACATTCATCCTGCAGAAGACCTCAGGATCATTCAGAAAGACCCAAACATCAAGTACCAATTCTGCTACCTTCAGTATTCCTCGAGTAGACTTTAACAATGGGGGACTGTACCACTGTCAGTATGTGAAAAGCAGCTCAAGTCGAAACTTCATGTCTCCCCAAAGTGACTCTGTCAGACTCTCTATCACTGGTAAGATGAAAGTCTGTTTCTTGAACTTGGAGCTTCATTCACTTGAGTAAATAATCAAAGGAAAGAATAAGTCAAAGTAAGTATAGCTCAGCTCAATGGTAATAAAGTTTAATGCTCGAATAATATGCTGTTTTTTTTCAGTGAGTCTCCCAAAGCCCAGCATCTCCATGAATCCTGTTGGTGATGTTTCCTGGGGCCAGGATGTCAGCATCAATTGTTCAATCTCAACTCAGCATTTAGGTGGAACATTCATCCTGCAGAAGACCTCGGGATCATTCAGGAAAATCCAAACATCAAGTACCAACTCTGCTACCTTCAGAATGCTTCAAGTGAACTTTGATAATGAAGGATCGTACCAGTGCCAGTATCAGACACAGGTTTCAAGTCGAGACTTCAGCTCCCCTGTTAGTGACTCTGTCAGACTCTCTGTTACTGGTAAGAGAAAAAAGAAATCAGTTTCCTGAACTTGGTGCTTCATTCACTTGAGTAAATAATCAAAGGAAAGAATAAAAAGTCAAAGTAGGTATACCTCAGCTGAAAGGCAACACATGTAATGCTCTAATATTGTTGTTTTTCTTCAGTGAACCTCCCAAAGCCCAGCATCTCCATAAATCCTGTTGGTGAGGTTACCTGGGGTCAGGACGTCACCATCACTTGTTCAGTCTCAACTCAGCATTTAGGTGGAACATTCATCCTGCAGAAGACCTCAGGATCATTCAGGAAAATCCAAACATCAAGTACCACCTCTGCTACCTTCAGAATGCTTCAAGTGATCTTTAATAATGAAGGATCGTACCAGTGTCAGTATCAGACACAGGTTTCAAGTCGAGACTTCAGCTCCCCTGTTAGTGACTCTGTTAGACTCTTTGTTACTGGTAAGAGAAAAAAGAAATCAGTTTCCTGAACTTGGTGCTTCATTCACTTGAGTAAATAATCAAAGGAAAGAATAAAAAGTCAAAGTAGGTATAGCTCAGCTGAAAGGCAACACATGTAATGCTCTAATATTGTTGTTTTTCTTCAGTGAACCTCCCAAAGCCCAGCATCTCCATAAATCCTGTTGGTGAGGTTACCTGGGGTCAGGACGTCACCATCACTTGTTCAATCTCAACTCAGGTTTTAGGTGGAACATTCATCCTGCAGGAAACCTCAGGATCGTTCAGAAAGAACCAAACATCAAGTACCAACTCTGCTACCTTCAGTATTCCTCAAGTGGACTTTAATAATGGGGGACTGTACCACTGTCAGTATGAGAAAAGCAGCTCAAGTCGAAACTTCATGTCTCCCCAAAGTGACTCTGTCAGACTCTCTATCACTGGTAAGATGAAAGTCTGTTTCTTGAACTTGGAGCTTCATTCACTTGAGCAAATAATCAAAGGAAAGAATGAGTCAAAGCAAGTATAGCTCAGCTCAATGGTAATAAAGTTTAATCCTCGAATAATATGCTGGGGTTTTTTCAGTGAGTCTCCCAAAGCCCAGCATCTCCATGAATCCTGTTGGTGATGTTTCCTGGGGCCAGGATGTCAGCATCAATTGTTCAATCTCAACTCAGCATTTAGGTGGAACATTCATCCTGCAGAAGACCTCAGGATCATTCAGGAAAACCCAAACATCAAGTACCAACTCTGCTACCTTCAGAATTATTCAAGTGAACTTCGACAATGAAGGATCGTACCAGTGTCAGTATCAGACACAGGTTTCAAGTCGAGACTTCAGCTCCCCTGTCAGTGACTCTGTCAAACTCTTTGTTACTGGTAAGAGAAAAAAGAAATCAGTTCCCTGAACTTGGTGCTCCATTAACGTGAGTAAATAATCAAAGGAAAGAATACAAAGTCAAAATAGGTATAGCTCAGCTACAAAAAGTCAAAGTAAGTATAGCTCAGTTGAAAGGCAACACATGTAATGCTCTAATATTGTTCTTTTTCTTCAGTGAGCCTCCCAAAGCCCAGCATCTCCATGAATCCTGCTGGTGAGGTTACCTGGGGTCAGGACGTCACCATCACTTGTTCGATCTCAACTCAGGTTTTCGGTGGAAAATTCATCCTGCAGAAGACCTCAGGATCATTCAGAAAGACCCAAACATCAAGTACCAACTCTGCTACCTTCAGTATTCCTCAAGTAGACTTTAATAATGGGGGACTGTACCACTGTCAGTATGTGAAAAGCAGCTCAAGTCGAAACTTCATATCTCCCCAAAGTGACTCTGTCAGACTCTCTATCACTGGTAAGATGAAAGTCTGTTTCTTGAACTTGGAGCTTCATTCACTTGAGTAAATAATCAAAGGAAAGCATAAGCCAAAGTAAGTATAGCTCAGCTCAATGGTAATAAAGTTTAATGCTCGAATAATATGCTTTTTTTTTTCAGTGAGCCTCCCAAAGCCCAGCATCTCCATGAATCCTGTTGGTGATGTTTCCTGGGGCCAGGATGTCAGCATCAATTGTTCAATCTCAACTCAGCATTTAGGTGGAACATTCATCCTGCAGAAGACCTCAGGATCATTCAGGAAAATCCAAACATCAAGTACCAGCTCTGCTACCTTCAGAATTCTTCAAGTGAACTTTGATAATGAAGGATCATACCAGTGTCAGTATCAGATACGGGTTTCAAGTCGAGACTTCAGCTCCCCTGTCAGTGACTCTGTCAGACTCTCTGTTACTGGTAAGAGAAAAAAGAAATCAGTTTCCTGAACTTGGTGCTTCATTCACTTGAGTAAATAATCAAAGGAAAGAATAAAAAGTCAAAGTAAGTATAGCTCAGCTCGAAGGCAACACATTTAATGCTCTAATATTGTTCTGTTTCTTCAGTGAGCCTCCCAAAGGCCAGCATCTCCATGAATCCTATTGGTGAGGTTACCTGGGGTCAGGACGTCACCATCACTTGTTCAATCTCAACTCGGCATTTAGGCGGAACATTCACCCTGCAGAAGACCTCAGGACCATTCAGAAAGACCCAAACATCAAGTACCAACTCTGCTACCTTCAGTATTCCTCAAGTGGACTTTAATAATGAGGGATTGTACCAGTGTCAGTATGAGAAAAGCAGCTCAAGTCGAAACTTCATGTCTCCCCACAGTGACTCTGTCAGACTCTCTATCACTGGTAAGAACAATCGCAATAAGCAATCTGTCAGGAACATATCGAGGTTTGTAATGTAAGGGTTCAATGTGTGGTGGTTGGATCACCCTTTATGAGAACAAAACAGCAGAATTGAGATGGGAAACTTTGTTTAGCTGCACTTTACTAAATGCCACACTTCATAACAACTTCACTTCCTTGTTTGAACTCATCACGTGTCAAAAGCTAGGACTTAGACTGAGGTAAATGTGAGAGAATCAGAGAAGCAAAATCAACAGAATTTCGTTACTGTTTTAAAGTTATATATAAATATGTAATTATGTAAATAATAATAAATGTGTAACATAAGTATGTAAATAGTAAACTGTGTAACCATTGCAAAATGAGTTTATACTAAATCAACTCAAATATAAATTATATGAACTATGTATATTTTCATACATTTTTTTATATAGCTCTGTTACAATTCATCTGGATCTTATTTTGACAGATTTATAAATCCAGCATGTGTATATTTTCTTCATCCTCCTGTCCCTTTTGTACCCAGTGACTCTGCAGCAGCCCAACATCTCCCTGACATCTCCTAACAAAGGGCTGGTCTGGAGTCCTGAAGGTGCAGAGATTACCAAGGGTTACAGCTTTGTCATCACCTGCTCCATTAACTCCAGATATTCAGAAGGCCATTTCATTCTCATCTTCTCTGGCTCCAACATCACCGACACCAAACCAGCAGTCAACCAGTCAGCCTCCTTTAACTTCCCTGTAGCTGAGTATGAACACCAGGGAAACTACAGCTGTGTGTATGAAGTCACACTGTCCTCGAGGAAATTCACTTCTACTGAGACAGCAGTGATTAATGTCACCATTAAATGTAAGTACAGAAATTATAAATTTATAAAAATTTGAGAATGGATCAATTTTTCCAAACTTAAAAGGGAATTTAAAGAAAATTAAAGTAAAAAAGTTAAAACTTTTTTGATTATCAGCAGCCAAACTGTTAACCTTTGGGAAGGCCTAGCTGATGTCCTGTTGGACAGACATTGTTCCATATCCTCACATAATCCTCACATAGAGTTTTTAAGAGCTTCCTGGAATTACAATATACATGCATGCAGATGATGCACCTTTGAACACAATCCAGTGTAATATATCACTAAATGATTGACTGCTTCCTCAGGCGAGTTTTGTGGATGTCACAACTGAATACAGAGCCTATTGAAAAAGTGCACACAAAAACATTCAAGTTCACTTTACTGGGTGTAAATAGAAGAAAATCAACAACAGTGTGAATGACAGTTTGTGTACAAGTGAAAAGTATTAGATCGTAGAAAAATATAGAGGTACTGTCAGACACAGTGTGTTAGGTGGGTGCTGTGCTAGTGGCCACCCCATACGCAAATGTGGAAGTTAATGTGAGCAGTAACAGGATTCCAATGGAGAATCATGAAAAGTGTAGAGACTAGATGTGATTCAGTATTTTGGACCATTTGCAGAGGTGGCACTTTACCTTGTCAAGGAAGGAATCAAATCAAATGTAACCTAGTTCAAACAGGGTGGATTTGTTGAAGGAACTGGTGAGTGGGAATCAGTTCTTGCTGACTTGAGTGCATTTTTAGTGAAATGAAAATGACTGCAGACTAGCTTGAATCAAATAAATTCTTTTGAAAGGGGAAGTGGCACTTGGGTGAAAACTGTCCACTCACATTACCACACATACACATAATCAGACATGTTTAAAATGATGAACTGATCAAATGTTTTCCTCCTAGTGTCTTTGTTGCTTCTGCTCTCCTCTGTAGCTGGTGGGATCCTGCTGCTGCTTGTGCTGGTCTTGTTGCCAGTCTTTCTGGTCTGCAGGAGAAGACGAAAAGTTAAAAAAGTTAAAACTTTTTTGATTATCAGCAGCCAAACTGTTAACCTTTGGGAAGGCCTAGCTGATGTCCTGTTGGACAGACATTGTTCCATATCCTCACATAATCCTCACATAGAGTTTTTAAGAGCTTCCTGGAATTACAATATACATGTATGCAGATGATGCACCTTTGTACATAATACAGTGTAATATATCACTAAATGATTGACTGCTTCCTCAGGCGAGTTTTGTGGATGTCACAACTGAATACAGAGCCTATTGAAAAAGTGCACACAAAAACATTCAAGTTCACTTTACTGGGTGTAACTAGAAGAAAATCAACAACAGTGTGAATGAAAGTTTGTGTGCAAGTGAAAAGTATTAGATCGTAGAAAAAGATAGAGGTACTGTCAGACACAGTGTGTTAGGTGGGTGCTGTGCTAGTGGCCACCCCATACGCAAATGTGGAAGTTAATGTGAGCAGTAACAGGATTCCAATGGAGAATCATGAAAAGTGTAGAGACTAGATGCGATTCAGTATTTTGGACCATTTGCAGTGGTGGCACTTTACCTTGTCAAGGAAGGAATCAAATCAAATGTAACCTAGTTCAAACAGGGTGGATTTGTTGAAGGAACTGGTGAGTGGGAATCAGTTCTTGCTGACTTGAGTGCATTTTTAGTGAAATGAAAATGACTGCAGACTAGCTTGAATCAAATAAATTCTTTTGAAAGGGGAAGTGGCACTTGGGTGAAAACTGTCCACTCACATTACCACACATACACATAATCAGACATGTTTAAAATGATGAACTGATCAAATGTTTTCCTCCTAGTGTCTTTGTTGCTTCTGCTCTCCTCTGTAGCTGGTGGGATCCTGCTGCTGCTCGTGCTGGTCTTGTTGCCAGTCTTTCTGGTCTGCAGGAGAAGACGAAAAGTTAAAAAAGTTAAAACTTTTTTGATTATCAGCAGCCAAACTGTTAACCTTTGGGAAGGCCTAGCTGATGTCCTGTTGGACAGACATTGTTCCATATCCTCACATAATCCTCACATAGAGTTTTTAAGAGCTTCCTGGAATTACAATATACATGTATGCAGATGATGCACCTTTGTACATAATACAGTGTAATATATCACTAAATGACTGACTGCTTCCTCAGGCGAGTTTTGTGGATGTCACAACTGAATACAGAGCCTATTGAAAAAGTGCACACAAAAACATTCAAGTTCACTTTACTGGGTGTAACTAGAAGAAAATCAACAACAGTGTGAATGAAAGTTTGTGTGCAAGTGAAAAGTATTAGATCGTAGAAAAAGATAGAGGTACTGTCAGACACAGTGTGTTAGGTGGGTGCTGTGCTAGTGGCCACCCCATACGCAAATGTGGAATTTAATGTGAGCAGTAACAGGATTCCAATGGAGAATCATGAAAAGTGTAGAGACTAGATGTGATTCAGTATTTTGGACCATTTGCAGAGGTGGCACTTTACCTTGTCAAGGAAGGAATCAAATCAAAAGTAACCTAGTTCAAACAGGGTGGAAGGGTGGATTTGTTGGAGGAACTGATGACTGGGCATCAGTTCTTTCTGACTTGAGTGCATTTTTAGTGAAATGAAAATGACTGCAGACTAGCTTGAATCAAATACATTTTTTTGAAAGGGGAAGTGGCACTTGGGTGAAAACTGTCCACTCACATTACCACACATACACATAAACAGACATGTCTAAAATGATGAACTGATCAAATGTTTTCCTCCTAGTGTCTTTGTTGCTGCTGCTCTCCTCTGTAGCTGGTGGGATCCTGCTGCTGCTCGTGCTGGTCTTGTTGCCAGTCTTTCTGGTCTGCAGGAGAAGACGACGAGCTAAGCAGCCTGAAGTACTCGTCCAAACTCAATGTCCGTGCTCACCATGACACATACTTTTACCCATTTTAAATACATACATTAATCTCACATTTTGTTCCACTGCTTGTGTTTCAGTATCTGTCATAGCGGGGAACGTGTATGAATGCGGCGAGGACGACGATGAGGACGACGAGGAGGACTATGTGAATGCTGATCCAGTGGACACCAAGAACCTCAAAGAGGGAGCATGGATGGTGGAAGAGGAGAGTGACGAAGATCATGATCATGAGGAAACGGGCCCTAATGCAAATTTCATGAAGGCTAAGGAAGTCCAAGAAGTTGAAGAAGAACAAAATGAAGAGGATTAAGAAGAAACCACTAATGATGAAGATATCTATGAAAATGTAACCTGGCCAATTCAAGATGAATTTGTAGAAATTTATGGAGAACATGAGGATATTTATCAAAACTTCTGAGGTGTCTACAGGTTAACAGCATTACAGTTACTGTGATAATGTGCTAATGGATAACACAACAAATGTGCTAAGGAAATAAAACATTAGATTCTCAAAGCCAAAATTCCACTGGAAGCCAGTTTCTGTAACTCCAACAAAGGAGTACTGGTTGGTTTCTGGACATATAATGAAACCATGTTATATGTTGCAACTTCATTATGTGATCAGTAGTTGTCCAGTAAATCACAGCCTCTTGGCTCCCTGAAGAGGTTCATTAAACTATATGTACAGACTTTGCAGAAAAGTCTTCATTTAGATGCTTTATGCTACGCAAAATATATTAACTGCTTAAATATTTGTTGTATGTCTTTTTTTTGGAGAACCTTTTCACTAAATGAGATTTAGAGGTGTTAGTGGTGATGTACTCATGGCTCGAGCTACATATTGACCCTGTACTGATGTGACAGTGGTATCGACTTCATATAGTGTCACAACCTGGCTCAAACGGCAGTGACAAAGAAGGGAAGCCACACAGAGTCTACTAATAAGATGAATTTAATTAAACAAACAATGTGAATGATGCAGGATATGAAAGTTAAACAATTACAAACAAAAGATCAGTCCAGCGGGCAGCCAGGAGAGAGAGAGAAGTGAGGCCAAGGCCTGCTTTTATGGCCTTCCACTACAGCCTCCTCAGGTGTGCTGCATCTGATGATAAGGCTTACAGCTCCACCTCCCAGGCTCCTGCAACACAGAGTGACAATCCTCCCAGCCCACAACCCTAGAGGCCGTCACACTCCCCCCCCAGAAGACAGGGTTCCTACCCTGGACTGTAAACAAAACCACAAACACATACTAAAGAACCTAATCCGGTTGTAATATTGGCAACAATAGATAAAGTATCAACACAACCAGTCTACCAACACACCCTTCCATAATTCGACTCTCGTCCCTTCTCCAGACTCAGCATTCCCAACCTCAGCAACCTTGGTACCTAGGAGCAATTTAAGAGGAATAGAGACAGATGCTGCAGGGGACAGAGCAGAGAACAGTGAAGGCGACATATTAGTAGTTAAGTTGCCAAAACTACAGAGGTGCACGGGACAAAGCGTCTGCCATAACATTATCTTTGCCCTTAATGTGCTGGATGTCCATGTTGTAAGGCTGCAGAAACAAAGCCCAACGCATGAGCCTCTGATTTGGATTCTGCAGGGAGTTCAAAAAAGTTAAGGGTTTATGGTCAGTAAATACTACAATGGGCATTCCAGAATCCAGATAGACATGAAAATGTCGCAAAGCCAAAATTAAAGCCAGTGCTTCTTTCTCTACCACTGAATAGTTCAGCTGATAAGAACTGAACTTCTGGGAATAGAAGCTAACAGGACGTTCAACACCTTGTTGGTCATTTTGAAGGAGTACAGCTCCTGCTCCAATATGACTTGCATCCACATGTAGCTTGAAAGGCTTATCCAAGCGGGGAGCTAACAGGACAGGAGCAGAGCACAATAAAGCTTTAACATTACAAAAAGCTTGTTGACATGGGGCAGACCAAATAAACTTTGACTTTGCCTTCAACAAGTCCGTTAAAGGAGCCACCACAGTTGAGAAATTCCGGCAAAAACAGCGGTAATAACCGACCAACCCCAGAAACCTCATGAGTTCCTTTTTGGTGGTGGGAACAGGAAAATCATCTATAGCTGAAACCTTAGCAAGAACAGGCCGCACATGACCCTGACCCACAACCTTACCAAGATAGGTCACAGTGGCTTTTGCAAATTCACATTTCGCCAAGTTTACCGTCAAATTTCCATCTGCTAGTCGTTCAAACAAAGCACCAATACGACTCAGATGATCCTCCCAGGTATTACTGTATATATCACCACATCATCTAAATATACAGCACACCTTCAAGTCCATTAACAACCATGTTCATAAGTCGTTGAAATGCAGCTGGGGCATTACGTAAGCCAAAACCCATGACTGTATATGAAAACAAGCCGGATGGTGTTATGAAAGCAGATATTTCTTTAGCTCTTCGGGTTAATGGCACCTGCCAGTACCCCTTTAACAGATCGAACTTGCTCACATACTTTGCAGCACCAACTTGATCGACACAGTCCTCCACACGAGGCAATGGATAGGAATCAGGCTTTGTCACAGCATTTACTTTTCGGAAATCTGTACAACATCGTGGCGACTTATCAGACTTTTCAACAAGCAAACATGGAGAAGCCCAGCTGGAAGAAAAGTGCACAGCAATGTGGTTATCCAGCATGTATTTAACTTCCCCATCAATAATCTTTCGCTTCTCTTCCGACACTCTATAGAACCTCTGGCGAATTGGTTTTGCATCGCCCACATCAATATCATGTTCAATTAGAGTCGTTTTGGAAGGCATGTCCCCAAATATAGATGGATAGCTCTTTATTAGCTTTGTCAATTCAGTACGCTGTTCAACTGTCAAGTGAGCCAACACCACATCTAATTTTTGAGCGATTCAGAGTTTTTCAAACGGCCACGCAACCGTGCATCATCAGGCACTGCCACATCTTCCCCCCCACTAAATGCTGACTACACCACTGTACAAGCAGCCACACTGGAATGAACTTCTAAGGAAGAGGTACCTGCTGCTAAAAGCAACCATGGTAACCCTTCCTCCCAGTCCCTATTCATTTCAGTGCAGTATGCTTGCAGTAATGACTTTAGCGTTTGATGAAAGCGTTCTAAAGCACCTTGACTCTGTGCATGGTATGCTGATGCTTGATTATGTTTAATATTTAACTGCTTCAAAATCTGTGAAAACAAATGTGATGAAAAGTTTGACCCCTGATCAGACTGAATGATCCTTGGTATTCCAAATATAGCAATAAACTGTGTTAAAGCCTTAACTACAGACCTGGCTGTGATGGTACGCAATGGATAGGCGGCTGGATAACGTGTGACTTGACACATCACAGTCAACAAATACTCAGACCCCGACTTTGACTTGGGCAAGGGCCCCACACAATCAATGATTAAATGTTCAAATGGCTTGCCCACTGCAGGTATTGGACAAAGTGGAGCAAGCTTAATAGCCTGGTTAGGCTTACCTGTTACCTGACATATATGGCAAGTCTTAATATAAGCTGCCACATCACGCTTGAGACGAGGCCAAAAAAAATAACGCAAGATGTGACGGTACGTTTTCCCAACTCCCAAATGTCCTGTCTGATCATGAGAACATTTCAACACTTCATTTCGATACTTAGTTGGTACCACAACTTGGACAACTGCCTCACCCAGACCATCAAAATCCTGGGGAACCCACTTACGGACCAATACCTTGTTCTTTAAGAAATAGCCCAAGGTTGCACTCTTAGCTTCATTGCTAGGCCACACCTGATCAAACAGTCCACTTAATGCAGCATCAGCTCGCTGTTCACTGGCAAGTTCCTCTTGAGAGACGGAAAAAGAATCCAGTACGTGAAAATCTGCTTTCAAATCACAATCATTCACCTGAACCGAAGCATCTGCCCCAGCTCTAGTCACTGCCCGGGTCACAGCACACGCTGTGAACACTTCTGGGAACTCCTGTTCACAATCCGCTGTTTCTTCCAGCACTGGTTTAGGCTTAATAGGTGGAAAACCATCAGCCCAAAGATGATTGCCTGCCAAATCATTTCCCAAAATCACATCTATCCCGTCTATAGGCAAGGCAGGGCGCACCCCAATGTGGACATCACCAGTCACAAGGCTACAGGACAGATTGACTTTATGCAGAGGAACACAGAGAGTGGTCAAACCCATTCCCCGTACCAGTACACACCCCCCAGTATCGGTGTCTGGGGAGAAGTCCAACACAGAGTCCAACACAAATGAATCCTTTGCTCCTGTATCTCGCAAAATTTTCACCGACACCTTAGTATTACTACCAGGAAGAGATACAAACCCATCTGACACAAAAGCTTCAAAACCATCGTAGTCTCTAGTTTCATGCTTAATTGACTCAACCAATTCCTCAGAAATCACTGGAGCTTTCCTAACTGGAACACTGAGAGCAGCCGGTTTTACATGTCTTCCCCCTGTGCGTTTTCCCCTGTTTCTCAGAACAGGACACTCTGCTTTCCAATGTCCCCTTTCATGGCAGTAGTTACACATTTCACCAAAGCCAACTGACCATGGACCACAATTCAGTTTTGCCAACTCAGACCAAGATAACTTAGTAGACTGACCACCCACTTTAGCAGAAGCATTATCCAATCCACAGCTTTTCCCAAACTTGCTTTTGTGTGTCAGCACATACTCATCTGCCAAGGTAGCTGCTTCCGAAGCAGTTCTTACTCCACGCTCAGCAATATGATTTACCACCTCAGGTGGGATGCAATCTTTAAACTGTTCCAGCACCATGAGGTCACACAGATTTTTAAAAGTAGTAACCTCCGCTGCCGAACACCACCTGTTGAAATGTTTAATTAAGTCCCTTGCAAACTCCACATGTGACTGTTTTTCAGACTTCCTCCAAGACCTAAAACGTTGTCGATAGGCCTCTGGTACCAACTCATAAGCTTTCAAAACTGCCTCTTTCACAGTAGCATATTGAAGGCTGTCACTTGCACTAAGGGCTGAATACGCTTCTTGAGCTTTCCCTGTCAATACAGCCTGCAACATCACCACACGGTTGGCCTCAGGCCACCCTCTCACATTAGCCACACGTTCAAAAAGGGAAAAAAACGTGTCTGGATCTTTCTCATCAAATTTAGGTACTAGGCGCAGGTTACTCACCAAATCAAAAGTTTTCCTACTTTGTGAACCAGACGCTACAAACTCCTCTGAAAACGCCACATCACCTGACAATTTACCTGCCCTAATGAGTTCTAGATGGTGCTGCTGAAACTCCAACTTTTCTCTTTCAAAAGACTGTCTTAGCCATTCCTTTTCTATGCCTATTTTATCCTTTTCCATTTGCAACAACAACAGTTCTTTTTGTTGGTCAAAGGTCAAAGCTACTAACAGAAACACCCCAGACTCTCCACCACTGGCACTTGGACCCTGCACTGTAGCTGACAAAACACCCTTCTCTATTAAAGCACCCCTCAATGACTCTTTAATTTCCTTTTTTAGCTGTTTTTGCCCAACATCAACCTCAAAGTGCTCAACGAGCTTCAAAAGTTGCTCCTTTGTACAACTACTCAGCAACTCCTCAGATGGAGACTGAAGAAAATTAGCCACAGTAGCCATGACAGAACAGTTGGTGATCTCTGAGGTGCACAGTAACTTAGAGCCCTCCCGCTAACTGCCTATCCGGAAACTTACTAATCTCAACCCTGGTCTTCATGCAGTTATTTACAGTGGGTACTTATGCACTATAAACCACTGGAGCGAGAAAGGCAACTGCACAAACAGTGACCCCCTCGAGTCCAGGGAGGTGCCCCCAAGACTACTGCTCTAGCCGCTTTCACTGCAACACTACAACAAATTACGAACGAATCCCAAAGGAGAAACGTTCCTTCATCCTAACAGGGCAAACTCCAAGTCCAACATGTGCACCCCAAACAATCCCCTCTGTCACAATGGCCTCTATTTCCCAAAACTGTCTCCCATCCCACACAGGACAGCACTAAAGCTCTTCCCCTAGCCTTTAAACAACTGACCGAAACAAAATAATTCCAACACAGAAACTCAACCAACCAAACTCAGTCACCACCACTAGTCAAAAGGTAGACTATGAGGCCTCCCAACACTAGTACTTAGCTGATTTAATATCATACTACAAACTCAAGGCATACAATCCTGATCCTAACCTCACTCTTTACTTCGTGTACAGGCAAGCCCCAAACTTTTACTAGTGTAGATTAGTGAAAAAGAGTAAAGAGATGACAGAAATAGTACTAATTACAAACTAAATATACATAAACCACTCAAACAGATCCCGGACGAGCCCCCATTTGTCACAACCTGGCTCAAACGCGGAGTCTACTAATAATAAGATGAATTTAATTAAACAAACAATGTGAATGATGCAGGATATTAAAGTGAAACAAATACAAACAAAAGATCAGTCCAGTGGGCAGCCAGGAGAGAGAGAGAGAAGTGAGGCCAAGGCCTGCTTTTATGGCCTTCCACTACAGCCTCCTCAGGTGTGCTGCATCTGATGATAAGGCTTGCAGCTCCACCTCCCAGGCTCCTGCAACACAGAGTGACAATCCTGCCAGCCCACAACCCTAGAGGCCGTCACAATAGTCATGAAGGTATTAGGATTTCAGGTAATTTTGTTAATGTAGTTTTTAAATATATTTATGTTTTGGAATATCTTTGTTGTTGTTGAAACCATTTTGAGCATTTTATGCTACATTCATACACCTATATTTTATCCAAATACATTTCTTTTATAATTTATTTTAAGTATTCTTGTCCATATTTTTGCACACACAATCTTAAGCTGGATGGTCTCATGCAACCATAAATAATGACTAGAGTTGGCTGGGTGGTGTAATAATAACCCAGCAAATTAGAACCGAGGAATTGGCAGCCATCTTGAATCTCCCTTTCTATTTCTGACCCTGGCATCCCCTGGTTCACTGACACACTTGTTTATTTTTGCAACAGCCCTCCTGATGAGTCAAAGCTTACTATCAGTCTTTTCTACAGTCTGACGACATCTTCTGTCCACCTTCAGTCCAAATGCGTGTATTCAAATCACCATAAACACATGGTGAAACACATCATGTAATCCAATGCGACAAAAGCACAAAGCCTAAAAATGACCACATACTGTCAATTATTATGCAGTTTATTATACAGTATTAAATCCTTGGAGATTGTGTTGGATTCTGTTAAATTCATAAATGTAAATGCTGTTGCAAAAATGCTTATATATATCAATACATGTCAATACTCTGAAATACTTTTCTTACTTTAATAATTTTCTCTCAGCACACAGTAAAAAGCAGAAGTGAGAAATACCAAAACGAAGCAGCTGGTTCACACATGCAAGCAAGTTCACCGTTGAACCACCAGGCTGAACCTCACTGACATGAAAGGTGGGATTCACCCGAAGGGACGTGGGAAGGTTGAGCCTCACAGACACAGGGTTAATAACCTTTGACACCGGGAAAGGTCCAACAAAACGAGGGGTCAACTTACGGGACTCCACCTTGAGAGGTAGGTGCTTGGTAGACAACCACACCCATTGTCCGGCTTGATACTCTGGTGCAGCTCTCCTCCTCCTGTCAGCAAACTTCTTGTGGCTCTGGGAAGCCCTGAGGAGGTTCTGACGAGCCCAAATCCGACGGCAGCGGCGCACCATGGCGACAGAAGACGGGACGCCGACCTCCCTCTCCAGCGCAGGAAACAGAGGCGGCTGGTACCCAAAAACACACTGGAACAGAGACATGCCAATGGAAGTGCAGAGGAGCGTGTTGTGAGCATACTCCACCCACATGACGTACTTACTCCACGAGGCAGGATTCTGGGAAGCCAAGCAGCGAAGCCCCTTCTCAAGCTCCTGGTTTAACCACTCCGTCTGCCCATTGGTTTGAGGATGGTGTCCTGAGGTCAGACTAACAGTGGCACCCATGAGTTGGCAGAAGGCCCTCCAAAACTGAGCCACAAACTGCGGACCCCGGTCAGACAGGACATTCCTGGGAAATCCAAAAACTCGACAAACATGACACATGAGCACCTCTGCCGTCTCTTTGGCAGAAGGAATTCTTGGTAATGGAATGAACCGTACCATCTTGGAGAAACGGTCCACTACCGTAAGTACAACAGTGTTACCCTCTGAGAATGGTAAACCGGTCACAAAGTCGAGTGAAATGTCCGACCAGGGCCGCTGTGGCACAGGAAGGGGCTGGAGAAGTCCAGCACTGGGGACGTTCTTGCTCTTGTTCTGCTCACAGGTTGTGCAGGCTGCCACATATTCACTGACATCATTCCTCATACTAGGCCACCAAAACCTCTCATGGACCCGGGTCAGAGTTCTGTGGAAACCAGGATGACAAGAGATCAGAGAAGCATGAGCCCAAGTAATCACTGAACCCCGAAGTTCAGGGGTGACAAATAACCTGTTGGGTGGTACCTCAGGAGGAATCTGAATTCCTTGATTAGCTCTCTTGACGCGATCTTCTATTTCCCAGGTGACACAACCCACAACACAAGTCTCAGGGATTATAGTCTCGGTCTCCTTAGGAACACACTCACCCTTAAACAGTCTAGACAGGGCATCAGGTTTAACATTCTTGGAGCCAGGACGATAGGATATGGTGAAATTGAATCGGGAGAAGAAAAGGGCCCACCTGGCTTGTCGAGGGTTCAGTCTTTTAGCAGTCTTGATGTACTCAATGTTTTTATGGTCCGTCCAGACCAGGAAAGGTTGTTCAGCCCCCTCTAGCCAATGCCTCCACTCTTCCAAGGCCAGCTTAATGGCCAGCAGTTCCCGGTCCCCTACATCATAGTTCCTCTCTGAAAAAGAAAACCTGCGAGACAAGAAGGCACAAGGGTGGAGCTTGTCGTCCTTTTCAGAACACTGAGAGAGTACCGCCCCCGCCCCCAAATCAGAGGCGTCCACCTCCACCACAAACTGATGTTTGGTGTCCGGAAGAATCAACACAGGGGCGGCGACAAAGCTACTCTTGAGCTTTTGAAAAGCTGACTCTGCCTGGGGGGACCAGAGAAACTGCACCTTGGAGGAGGTTAGAGCATGCAATGGAGAAGCAATCTGACTGAAGTTACAAATAAACTTCCTATAAAAGTTAGCAAACCCCAAAAACCATTGGACCTCCCTTCTGGATGTGGATGTGGGCCACTCTTGCACTGCCCGAACCTTCTCTGGATCCATGCTGACCCTATTTTCAGACACCACCAACCCCAAGAAAGACACTGTAGGTACATGAAATTCACATTTCTCAGCCTTGACAAAGAGTTGATTAAGCAGTAACTGCTGCAAAACCTGCCTGACATGTTTCTTGTGAGTCTCAATATCAGGAGAGAAAATCAGAATATCATCTAAATAAACAAACTTGTTCAAATACTCACGAAGAACATCATTTATCAGTGACTGAAACACAGCAGGGGCATAACGGCATAACCAGATACTCATAATGTCCTGTGGGGGTGTTAAAAGCCATTTTCCACTCATCCCCTTCTCTGATGTGGACCAGATGATAAGCATTACGCAAGTCCAGTTTAGTAAATACCTTGGCCCCCTGGAGGAGCTCAAACCCAGAGGAAATGAGTGGAAGAGGATATCTGTTTCTTACAGTAATCTCATTGAGTCCACAAAAATCAATGCAGGGTCGAAGGGTCTTGTCTTTCTTCCCCACAAAGAAGAAACCAGCTCCAGCAGGTGATGAGGAAGGCTGGATGATCCCAGCTTTCAGAACAGCACCAATGTACTCCTCCATGGCTTGATGATTGGGTCCCGACAGAGAGTACAGACGGCCACGAGGGGGTGAGGTACCAGGAAGCAAGTCTATGGAACAATCATAAGGACGGTGAGGAGGAAGTGAAGTAGCTTTAGCCTTATTAAATACCTGCTTAAGGTCCAGGTAGCAAGGTGGAACTGAGGACAGATCAGGAAACTCCTCCTCGTCATCCTCATCGGGCGAGGTGGAAACCCCCTCCACGCTGGAACCAAGTGGACCCAAAAAGCACTGCGTCTTACAGTCGCTCCCCCATGACAGAACCTTGCCGGAGGCCCAGTCTATGTGAGGATTATGCTGAGTTAACCAGGGAAAGCCTAAGACAAGTGGGTGTTGGGGTGCATCAAAAAGGTGGAAAGATATCTGTTCAGTCACTGGAGAGGTGCAGTGGGTAACCAGATACATCACATGACTGTCTAGGGTGGTGGCAGGCACGAGGGAGTCTAGAGGGACAAAAGAGAGGTTAAGTCTCTTGGCTAGGTTAATATCTATGAGACTAGCATCAGCACCAGAGTCAATGAGAGCAGTATGAGGGAGAGACAGAGATTCTGAGGAGAGTGTCAAATGAGAGAACTGCCAGCAAGATCTGTTCTTACTGGGGGAGGTACATACCAGCAGGTCGTAGGTGTGGGAGCTGGAGCAGGAGAATGTCTAGGCGAGGACCACCGCGAGGTGTAAGAGCCAGGTTGCAGACCGGGGGGGAAACCTCTTGTCCGATCACGCTCCAGCAATCTCTTGTCAATCTTGGAGTCTAGGGAGACTAGAGCATCGAGCTCAGAGGGCAGGTCTAGAGGAGTCAGAAAGTCTTTAATATGGTCAGAAAGGCCATTAAAAAAGGCATCAACCAAAGCTGGTTGATTCCAACCACTATCTGCCGCTAGTGTTCTGAATTTGATGGCATAGTCCAAAACACTTCGCCTCCCTTGACGCATGGCAACTAGGGCCTTGGCGGCCTCTCGACCAGGAGCAACAGTCTGAAAAATCTGGATAAAAGTCTTTTCAAAGAGGGGCAGAGAATTACAGATGGCCGATCGGCGGTTCCACTCAGCCGTGGCCCAGGCTTTGGCTCGACCAGACAGGAAAGAAATCATGTAGTCTATCTCTCTTTCTATATGAGTGGACAGGAGGGTGAGCGACCATACAAACACTTAATTTGACTTCTGTGACAGGTGGACAATATTCATTTATTATTTGAATTCTGATGTTAATAATGAAGTCAAATTTTTCCGGGTTTTCCACGTTTATGCTTCCTGCATTAAACTACATGCTAAGAGCGCACAGGGAGTATCAAGTAAGTATCTCAGATGTGCGTTTTGTAGTCCATCTTCTGGACTTTATAGTTTTACCACAGATCGCATCAATAACATTCGCCGCCCCACAGATGACATCCCCCATCTAAGTGATGCCTTGCATGCTGCTCAAGATGCCATTGCAAATAGAAAGAAGACCAAAAAGGGCAAATTGCCACCTCCAAATTTCAAGGTGGGTGGCAAAGTGTGGAGGCAAAATGTAAGGAGACAGCAGCGAAAGGGAGGAAAGCTGGACCCTGATTACCTGGAGCCTTTCAGTATTGTGGCACTCCAAAATAAAAGTGCAGATCTTTCGAATGAGGAGGGTCGTATTTTTAAAAAGATCAGCACTGATCACTTAAAAATTCATGTGGAGGGAACGTATAATGTTTTACGTATAATGAATTATTCCCAGTCAGGGGCGGACTGGCCATCTGTGTGATCTGGAGAATCACAGAACGGCCGGTACTCCAGGACGGCCGCCGGGCCACCACCAGGGGCGGACTGGCCTACGGGGGTACCGGGAGTCTCCCCGGTGGGTCAGTGGCCCGGCCCGGTACGGCGTGGTGCTTAAGTGACGCGCTGACCGATTTCCGGGGACAGTCCCCGTCCCCGAAGACGTTGTATGACGTACAGACGCAGCAGCGTCAACAACAACAATCTAGAGGCGGCAAAAAGGAAAGAAAAGGAAGCCAGCGGCCGCGATAAATGGTATGTTGTGTATGAACTTATTTATTTTGTGTGAACTGGCAGTACACTTGGCTGTGAGTGTGTTTGTGTGTGTGCACGTGTGTGTGTGTTTGTGTGTGTGTGTGAAGTGATGTAACGTTAAAGTAAGTATGATTGTTTATCTGAACTGAAGACCTAACGTAGCGTTATAAAAGTCAGTGAACGTTAACATTATGACACTGTTTTCAGATCTGTCATTAGTGAAGCTGTAACGTTAACATTAGCATGAGATTACCAGGTGATGACATCGTATGTGGCTCTGTTTTGGAAGAGGGGGAGGTGGAAGACTGCTTTGGTAGCATATGATTTTACTGTAGGCATAGGCACCTGAGACTCTGTTAAAATAATAAATTAATTAATAATAAGTCAATGGTCGATAGTTGCGTGTGTGTTAGGCTAACTGCTGTATTCTGAGTCGGGCTGGCACCAGACAGTGCTGTGTGGGTAACCAATGACTGTAGTAGTTGTAAATGCAGACCATCTGATTAGCTGATGCCCTGAGTCACTGTTAGTAAAGGTGTAACTTGTTATATTAGATTACCATGAGATGACAATATTACCTCTATGTTGCTCTGTTGTAGATTAGGGAGAAGACAAGTATAGGAGAGACTGATAGAAAAGAGTGAAGGAGAGAAGAGGAAAAGAGCAGGAGAACAGTGTGGAAAGGCAGAAATAAGGAAAGAAGACAGAGCCACCCAGAAGAAAATACATTCTTCTGAGAAATATGCAAGTCAGGTAAGGAGAGGGAGGGAGAGAAAGAGGGAATGAGGGAGAGTGAGAGACAGAGAGACAAAGTGAGAGAGGAGAGGAGATAGAAGGAGAAACAGATAATGAGCCCAATTTCTATACTGGAACTGTGAATGTAGTCTGTCCCCTTGATGAGTGACTTTTGTGAGTGCACTTTATAAATGTAGGCTATTCTTTGATTTTAATACAGCTTTTGTTGATGTTTAGCCTTGCTGATGCTGTTGCATGGGACATAGTGGTACATGGTCTGAAAGGTTTAGGAACCTCTGATGTAGCAAATTTCAAACACAGGCAATTACATAGAGCAGATAAAAAAAGAGCACAATGACTAAATTATATAAGTATATCACCAAAACTGATGTTATTTCTTTAAGAAACAAACTATTACTATTGGCTCTGTTCTTGCAGTTTTTCTCATGTTCTGCTCTGCTCTTGTTCTACCCAGGCTCCTGAGGCGGAGTTGGATGAATGAGGGGATCACAGTAATGTCACCCTCAGAATCGTCCTAACTTTTCGCCCCCTGATGGCACCCCTGACCTTTTGTGTAATAAAAGCTGGTTAAAATACATGAAAAAGTGCTTGTCCCCGTTTTTTTATTTCATAATGATAATATTTAATGATTTTTCACCGCTGCATTGAAAATGTCCCCGATTTTCATTTCAGAAATCTGGTCACCTTAGTTTACATTTTTCTACCGTCTATGAGGGAGAGGAGTGACTAATTAATGCTAGTGACGAGCATTAATTCTCGGTCCGAACCCGGCCCAAAAAAAAAAAAGAAAAACAAGAAAGAAAGAAAAAAGAAAAGAAGAAGCAGCCCGACGCCCAGCCCGCCCTCACCGAGTCATATTCTCGGCACGAACCCGGCTTGAACCAGCGCGTCCGGTCGGGTTGGGACGTCCATGCCTCTTATTAGGAGCCCAAAAGAACAAAAGAACAGGCAGCCCAGCCCAGAGAGCAGAGGGACAGAGAGAGACAGCACAGCAACAGAGGTGTGTGTGTGTGTGTGTGTGTGTGTAGGCTACCTGCTATAAAGGGTAGGCTAATATATTCTATAATCATAGTTGGCTGAAAATCTCAGGACATGTGTAAATGTATGTAAATGTATGTAATGGACATGTGTCTCTTTTCATATTTAATATCTGACAGTACAGCTATCAAGATACAGATGAGAACAGGGCAGAAGTGGTGGAAGAAGAAAGTGTGGCCTAAGAGGCCCATGGTGAAGCGGAAACGGCCCCTTGAAAGGCTGGTCCAGGCCAAAAGATTTTAAAAAATGAGTTTTGTTTTTGCTCTCCAGCCTCAGCTTCCCACTAGACCAGTTTCATACACTCCAGCAATTCTTGCCATTACAATGATAGGAACCTCAGTCAGTACTAAATCTGCTTTTTTTTTAAAATCTGAAGCAATGTTGTCTTTTCCCTCTATTTTCAGTACACCAGAATGGCTCATTTATGTGTTAAAAATCAAATTTTTTTTTCTGGGGGAGTGTTCACAGACCCCCTACAGTATTTTAGTTCTCAGGTATGGTGTGTTTGAGTGCGTGAATGACAGAGAGAGAGAGAGAGAGAGAGAGAGAGAGAGAGAGAGAGAGAGAATGCTAGTCAGGTGGGTGGCTGTAATGTGATAATATTATTTGTCTAGGTTGCTAACTTTTAGCACAACGCATTTAGGCTAGTTTGGCTGTACAAACATCAGTATTGTGTATGGAGCAGGGCCAGACAGCGCTCAGTGGCATTAGCCAACATTGACAGCATCCGCCACCATCATCCGCCGCCCCGGCCCGAGTGGGCCAGTCAGGTACTAAATTCCCGGGCCACTTTTTTGCCCCAGTCCGCCCCTGTTCCCAGTCATTATGATGATCAAAGTCTGCTCTGGAAATCAAATCTATTCAATATAGAATACTTATCATCATTTTTCACAGATGTGATGGATGCATGGGCCGGAAAGGATCCGTATATCCTTTTGGCCAAAGTGGGACCCTATAAAGTCTTTTTTGCGGACGTTGCCAGGACAGCTCCCAATAAGGAGTTGGAGAGTGAGGTAAAGTTCTTTTATTTTTAAGATTGAATATAGAGTACCTAAACCTTGGTCTTATTGGTCACAGATTATCAATGCTTACTTGGAGCTGCTGGTAAGACAACATAATGCGCAATCACAAGATAAGGCATTTGCTGTCGATACATATGGGATAACAGACATATGGAACAACAGCAACAGACTGCGCAAAGTAGGTGTACTTTTTCCTATTAATTAGTTGTAAGTGATGTACAAATCTGATGAACAAATGTCAGTATTGTTGTAAGTCTGACAGAAGTCTTTACTATATGTGTGAATGTATATAGCTTTTGAATCTTTGACTAGTTCCATAACTCACATACCACTTTGCCATGTAAACGTCTTCCCATATGTCCTTTCACTTTTCAGGTGTTGCTTTTATTCTTTCAAGACTATGTTACACATTATTTTAAATGGCCTTGCCTCTCACTTTGTGGCTTATTATTATTTTAGCTGGATGCTTTGATGTACAAATACATCATTGGGATTTTAAATGAGTGGGCACTGGATGTTCTTGGTGAGTTAAAAAAGCATGATGGTTATTGTAACTTATCTATTTGGCATTTAATTGAAATAACTTGTATTAATTGAATTTATAAAAGGAATAGGACTTTCTTAGATTTACATGCAGGTGTTTTCCCTTATTGACCAATAGGTCATGAAACCATCCCAAAAGACTTTCTCTTCCTTGACCCTCTTGGGGAGAGTGACAAGAAAATAAAGTACTGTCAAGGAGTGACGAGGTAAATTAACATGATTTTTTCTTTTATCATTTACATAAACATAAAGTAATACATATCTGTTATTTAGAGCCTTCATGAGACATAGGAGACTCAATATTACAAGATGGTCCTGCTCAACACTCCCTCACCCTAAACAAC
This sequence comes from Argyrosomus regius, assembly GCA_946959425.1. Lineage (NCBI taxonomy): Eukaryota > Metazoa > Chordata > Actinopteri > Sciaenidae > Argyrosomus > Argyrosomus regius. The sequence continues at coordinate 25,000,427 of OX336897.1, read as the reverse complement.
CAGACACTACATCATGTGGAGTGTTTGCACTAAAGGTCGGAACCTATAGAATTATAACTTTATTACAAGGAGTGATATTGACCAAATTCACTGTACATGCATCTGGCAAACACAGAGAATGCTATGCAGAATGTGAAGGCAATCCGTTACAGTTCTATATACAGTGCCTATCATAAGCATTCACCCCCTTGGATGTTTTACCCTTTTATTGCTTTCATAAATCAATCATGGTCAATAAAATCTGGCTTTTTTCAAACAAAAAAAATTATTGGAAAAAAACTCTATAATGTCAAAGTGAAAACAGATTTCTATAAAGTAATGTTAATGAAACAAAATTATCTAAATAAAAATAATTGTTTGCATAATTATTCACCCCCTTCAAGTCAGTATTTAGTAGATGCACCTTTGGCTGCAATCACAGCACTGAGTCTGTGTGGATAAGTCTCAGTCAGTCTTGTACATCTGCACACTGCAATTTTTCTCCATTCTTCTTTGCAAAACTGCTCAAGCTCTGTCAGGTTGCGCGGGTATCGGGCATGAACAGCCCTTTTCAAGTCCAGCCATAAATTCTCTATAGGATTGAGGTCTGGGCTTTGACTCGGCCACTCCAGAACATTTACCTGGTTCTTTTTAAACCATTCCTGTGTAGCTTTTGCAGTATGCTTTGGATCATTGTCTTGCTGGAAAATAAATCTTCTCCCAAGCCGTAGTTCTCTTGCAGACTGAATAAGATTGTCCCTCAGGATTTCGGTGTATTTTGCAGCATTCATTCTGCTCTCTATCCTTACAAGCCTTCCAGTGAAGAACCCGGGCAGCAGTTTCTATATACACAGTCTCTCCAATCTCAGCAGCTGAAGCTTGTAACTCCTTCAGAGTAGTCATAGGGGGCTTCGCTCACTAGTCTCCTACATGCACGGTCACTCAGTTTACGAGAGTGGCCTGATCTAGGCAGATTCACACATGTGCCATATTCCTTCCATTTCTTGATGATTGATTTCACTGAACTCCGGGGGATGTTCAATGCCTTGGAAATTTTTTGGTATCCATCCCCTGGATTGTACTTTTCAATAACCCTTTCCCTTGAGTTGCTTGGAGTGTTCTTCTGTCTTCATGGTGTAATGGTAGCCAGGAATACTGATCAACCAGTTTCTGGACCCTTCAGACACAGGTGTGTTATACCTCAATCACTTGAGACACACCCACACCACTCAGGTGATCTTCATTTCACTAATTGTGAGACTACTGGCACCAATTGGATGGACCTCTATTGAATTAGACCATTAAATTAAAAAGGGGGTGAATAATTATGCAAACAGTTATATTTCTTTATATAGTTTTGTTTCATTGACATTACTTTGTAGAAATCTGTTTTCACTTTGACATTAAAGAGTTTTTTCCAATAAACTTTTGTGTGAAAAAAGCCAAATTCTATTGGCCATGATTGATTTATGAAAGCAATAAAAGGGTAAAACATCCAAGGGGGTGAATACTTATGATAGGCACTGTATACTGCATTATTGTATTCATAATTATACATATATTATGTATATATACATATATACATAATATTATAATACATATATTATAATTAATTAAGTTATCCAAAAAGTTACTTAAGTAAATGTAATGAAGTAAATGTAACTTGTTATTACCCACCTCTGATAGCACTTACTGATTTCTCATTGTGATATATGACTGCTATCTAATATGACGTTAAAACATTCTGCATTTTCTGCATTTATTTCCTAATCTTCATAAAATCATTGAAACTGAGGTATTGAAATATAACTTTATTTATAGATCAAAGCGGTGTAAAATCACATTGCAACAACGATAACAACAACAACAATAAAAGTGGCTGTGTAAAGCATCTACCCTCATCAATTGTTGACAACTAGCCTACATTATGGAAACATCAGGTTACTTTTTTTATCTGTGCCGTTCTTTTTCCGTAGCCTCTTCACTTGGGCTGCAGGACATTTCTATTGCACAGTAAAAAAACATTTCTCTCGGTGCTGCGCCTGCCAGCTGACCCGTATATTATATCTACGAGTAGACCTACACTCACTTCCTCTGAACTGATGCGCGTTCCCGTCGGAGGCAGTCGTTTTTCAGCAAGTAGTCTCTTTTCGGCACTACACCGGCAGTTGCCATATTGGAGGTACTCGGCAGGTAAACAAAGCGCATGCACTGAACTAGATCCTGAACGTCTTCTTGGAAAATGGTGAATAATTGCTGTGTTTTTGGCTGTACCAATCGGTCAGACCATGAAAAACATTTGGAGTTATAACAAATCAGGGAGAACAATGCCAAAAGTTATCAGAGGAAAGGAGGAGCTTGGATCTACGAGGCAAAAATCTGGACAACATCCGAATTTGTGTATATATATATATATATGCACTTTGTCAATAAAAATATGAATCAGTCTATGTCTGGACTATATTTATATAGCCTAAAATTATTTATAAATGGTTGTTAATTGACAGTCATTGTTAAGTCGTTATTATTGTGGAAGAGAACACACAGCATAACACTATCATCAGAACACAGATTTATTAAAGGAAAACCACACAGTTATCAGGACACTTAACTTATAAATTTTACAGTACTATAAATTATAGTATATAGTATATACTATAGTACGATAAACTAACTGTAAACACAATTTTGTATGTAATGTGAGTTTGACAACTTTTTTTGTCAGTTTAGCATTACAAAATCTCACCAACTTGAAATCAAATGCTAAAGATATTTAAAGAATATGTCACATTTCTAAATAAATTAAATATAATTTTAACCAACATTAAAACAAAGTGCCTAAAGTTACCTCAGTTTCTGCCAAAAAAGGGAAAGAAACAAAAAACAAAACTTTATTTTTTAGTGGACTGCTGTGCAGTTATGCACTTCAGGCACTTTGTTTTAATGCTGGTTAAAATTATATTTAATTTATTTAGAAATGTGTACCTTTTTGTTGTCAAACTCACATTACATACAAAATTGTGTTTACAGTTAGTTTGTCGTACTATAGTATATACTATATACTATCATTTATAGTACTGTATAGTTTATGAGCTAAGTGTTCTGATAACTGTGTGGTTTATTTGTATTGTATTGACAAAGTGCATATGCACTTTGGCAGGTTTAGGGAAAGGAAGGACTGGAAAGAAAAAAAGGTTAAGATAAGAGAAAAGAGGGAGGTTGGGTTTAGGGGGAAAAAATTATATGGGGCTGGGGTCAACATCAGAGGAAGGGAAATGTTAGGTTTGGGGAAAGGAAAAAAAATTAATAAAGGTGAAGAAGGTTAGAATAAGGAGGAGGAGGGAGGTTAGGTTGAGGGAGATTATATGGGGCAGGAGCCCAAACCAGGGGAAGGGGAAGGTTAGGTTTAGGGAAGGGGAAGGAATAAAAAGGGAAGAAGGTTAGATTAAGGAGGAGGAGGGAGGTTAGGTTTAGGGAAATTATATGGGGTAGGGACTAACACCAAAGGAAGGAAAAGGTTCGGTTTGGGGAAGGAAAGGAATCAAGAGAAAAAAAAATAATTAAAAATATGAGGGAGGAGAAAGGTTAGGTTTAGGGAAAATATATGGAGTAGGGGCCAACATCCAGGAAAAAAAAAGTTGGGTTAGAGAAGGAAAAGAAATAAAGAGAAGGGAGTTTAAAATAAGAGAAAGGAGAAAGGTGAGGTTTAGGGAAAGTGTATAGAGGGGAGGGAAAAGGGCAAAACCAATGAAAGGAAATGAGCAAGTTTAGGAAGAAATGGAAATAAAAGGGAGCAAAAAAAGAATAAAGGCGGTGGGAAGTTTAAATTCAAACAAAGGAAAATGTTATAATAAAGGGGAAACAAGACGAACTTTTAAATGAATTATAAAGGGTGTTGATAATATGCCGGATAATGCATCTGGTTTTTTGATTAGATGGGAGAAAAGAACATGATTGGAAAAATTTAATTTTTATCTCATAGTAAGATATGGATAGATATAGATAGTATTGATATTAATTTGTTTTATTCCAGGAAATTATGCATAGATAAATTAGGGGGTTATTCAGGGATTCAATGCGTAATACATGTAATTTAAAAAGTGCAAGCGTCAAACAAGTGCTCAGGAAACACAGCAAACCACAATCTAAATCATGTACATCAACAAGATATATTATTATAAAATCATGCATAAAACACTCAAAATTATTAAAATATTTTTAAATATATATATGTAAAAAAACAAATTCATCAAGACAAAGTGCATTACTCCATGAATTAGGCATTGAATAAGTGAATAAATTCATAAAGAATAAATGAATAAATTATATTTAATATATTTAATCTAGTTTTAAGCCGACGTGAGTTGAGGCTGGTTATTTTTAATATTAAATTTCTCATTTAAACCTCCTGGAGCCAAGGTTTTCAATTTACCTATCCATTGTCTTTCCTTCTTCTGTCTTTGATTTCGATTCCATGATTTGTTTACCTCTAATCCTATAAATACATAATTTTCAATACCATGATCCAGCATATGTTCATACAAAGTCGTTTTTTTGTTTTGTTTTCTGAGGTGATATGTGTGTTGATACATTCTTACACTGATTGTATTCCCCGTCTCACCTATGTAAATCTTCTGACAAATGGAACACTGTATAGCATAAATAACATTACTGGAATTGAGATTAAAATTCTGACAAATAAGGCAACCTGGTTGTGTGTATTTGTTTTCACTATATTTGAGATGAATACATTTAGGATTGCTAAATCCCAGAATCCTTTTTAATACAGTTGACCACCTCATTAATTCCTCACCTACATACCCCAGTGACTTTCTCTCCATCGCTAAGTGCAACGAATTTTCTACCCACTTCAGGAACAAGATTTTAACAATTAGAACAAATATCATTCAAACTAGGGCATTCAATATCTTAGATAGCACTAAGCACTTTAATTTTAGCTTGCACTCTTTTACTCAGGTTGATGCAGAGGGGCTTAGTAAGGTGGTCTCAGAATTAAAACCCTCCACTAGCACTCTCGACCCCATACCTACCTCGTTTTTTAAAACTGTTTTTAGTTGCCTTTTAGAAGAAGTTTTAGAAATTGTTAACCATTCGCTATTTACAGGTACTTTCCCTCAGGTTTTAAAGTCTGCGATGGTTAAACCACTGCTAAAAAAACATCACCTAGATCCTGCAGATTTGAACAATTACAGACCAATTTCAAACCTCCCGTTTTTAGGTAAGATTTTAGAAAAAGTTGTTTTTAAACAGATAAGTAATTTTATGAAAAACAGCAATATCTTAGAGAGTTTTCAGTCTGGCTTTAGAGAACACCATAGTACAGAGACTGCACTTGTCAAAGTATTAAATGACATTAGAATCAACAGCGATTCGAACAAGCTGTCTGTTCTGGTTCTCCTCGACCTTAGTGCAGCTTTTGATACAGTCGACCATAACATCCTTTTAAACAGACTGGAAAACTGGGTTGGCCTCTCGGGGATGGTCTTACAATGGTTCAGGTCGTATCTGACTGGGCGTGACTTCTCTGTGACCCTAGGTGACTTATCCTCGGATAAAAACGATATAACCTGTGGAGTCCCACAAGGTTCCATTTTAGGTCCTATTCTGTTCACTATTTACATGTTACCACTTGGCAAAATCATTAGAAACCATAACATCAATTTCCATAGCTATGCAGATGACACGCAATTATCGCTGTATCCCCACACAACCTCAGTCCTATTAACAACTTAGTTCACTGCTTAGCAGAAATAAATACCTGGATGGCAAACAATTTTTTACAACTCAATCAGGATAAGACCGAAATAATAATATTCGTCCCTAAAACCCAGAGAGATTACCTAGCTCAGCACTTCCATTCCCTGGCTCTCCAAACAAAAGACCAAGTAAAAAATCTGGGAGTAACCTTAGATTCTAACCTCAACTTTGAGGCTCACATCAAAAACATTACAAAAACTTCCTTTTATCATCTCAGAAACATTGCCAAAGTCAGACCTTTCCTGAATCAGGCCAACACAGAAAAACTAATTCATGCTTTTATCACTTCAAGACTCGATTACTGTAATGCCCTTGTGGTGTATTTTCTTATAGGTCTTTATAGTATTTCATTGATCTGTCTAAAGATTACAGCTGAATATGGAGTGCATATCAATCAATCAATCAAACTTTATTTGTATAGCACTTTTCATACACAACAAAATGTAACACAAAGTGCTTCACATAAAAACATAAAAAACATAAAACATAAAAAACAAGCAAATACCCTCCGCCCATCCCCAACCCTCCACCCCAACACCCACAGCCCAACCCCAATTCTCCACCCCTGACCCTCCCTCCTACCCATCCCATTATGAACAGAGCACAAACTGAGGAAGCGCCATCTCATCGGCAAGCAGTGAGGAAACACTGGAGGCAGGTTAGAAATTAATTAGGTAAAAATAAATAAAATAGAATAATATAAAACAAAAAAAATAATAAATAATAATAAGTAAAGTAAATAAATACATAATTAGAAAGTAAAGCATAAAAAAATATATAGATTAAATATTTAAATAACTTAAATAATGGATAAGATATATATAAAAATAGACAAATAAATAATAGCAAATAAAGAAATAAATAAATAAAAGAGAAAATATTGTAACATTAAAATGCATGAGTAGAAAAATATTTAAAAATGGTTCAAGTAAAAGCCAAATTAAAAAGATAGGTCTTAAGTTTGCTCTTAAAAACATGAACATTCTCTGATGCCCTCAGGTCTTCAGGGAGGCTGTTCCACAGACGTGGACCACAGTGAGAAAATGATGCCTCACCGTGGGTCTTTGTTCTGACTTTTGGTATTATTAAAAGGCCACTCCCAGAAGACCTGAGGGTCCTCGAGGGTTCATAAGGTAAAAGTAAATCAGATAAATAGGGTGGACTAAGACCATTAAGAGATTTATAAAACAGTAAAAGAATCTTAAAATCGATTCTGAAGCGCACAGGCAGCCAATGCAGAGACTTTAAAATGGGTGTAATGTGTGCTCTCTTTCTGGTCTTCGTCAACAGATGAGCAGCTGAATTTTGTAATAACTGTAATTGATCTAATTTTTTATTAGGTAGACCAGAAAGTAGAGCATTACAATAATCAATTCTACAAGTAATAAAAGCATGCATTAATGTCTCTGTATTGGCTTGAGAAAGAAATGGTCATACTTTGGCAATGTTCTTCAGATGATAAAAGGCAGTTTTAGTCATATTTTTAATATGGGGCTCAAAGCTAAGATCGCAATCAATGATAACTCCCAAGTTTTTCACTTGTTGACAATAGACTTGTAGTCAAGACCGCCTAAACCGAGACCAAGACACTACCAAGACCAGAGAGTATCAAGACCAAGACCAAGACCAAGACAGACCAAGTCAAGACCAAGACTAGTTCAGCTCGAGACCGAGACCAAGACCGAGACCAAAAAAAAACTATTTTTTTTTGCCATTTTGCATGAGTTGTAGAACCTTAGCACCATACTGGGTTCAGCTGCTTAGTATAAATATGAGATTGTATTATTTCAACTACAGGCACAATAATACAGAGACAGTGCATGTCTTGTGTGTGAACTCACTATAAATGTTTTCATCAATTGGCTAAAAATCAAATATGTGTAGCAACTGCATGACCGCTATTTCTACACTATTTGAGGATTGACTCTTGAGTACTGTTAAGGACTGACATGACTATAGTCCTAAAGTCATCTAACAAAATAACAAGCCTCCAACACCACCCTGCACCTCAAAAAAGTCTAATGAATTGGAAATATGTTACTGATTTAAATTGTACTTAATTTGTAGATGAAACGTTTATTCTAAATATTAAAGATACACAATTATCAACTTGAAATTATTATTATAGTAGCCTGGGGCGGACTGGGGCAAAAAAGTGGCCTGGGAATTTAGTACCTGACTGGCCCACTCGGGCCGGGCGGCAGATGATGGTGGCGGATGCTGTCAGTGTTGGCTAATGCCACTGAGCACTGTCTGGCCCTGCTCCATACACAATACTGATGTTTGTACAGCCCAACTAGCCTACATGCGTTGTGCTAAAAGTTAGCAAGCTAGACAAATATATATCATCACATGACAGCCACCCACCTGACCAGCATCCCCCTCCCGCTCTCTCTCTCTGTCATTCACTCACTCAGACACACCATACCTGAGAGCTACAGTACTGTAGGGGGTCTGTGGGCACTCCCCCAGAAAAAATGTGATTTTTAACACACAAATGAGGCGTTCAGGTGTACTCTGAGGAGAAAATAGAGGGAAAAGACAACATTGCTTCAGATTTTTAAAAAAACTAAAAAAAAATTAGTACTGACTGAGCTTCCTGTCATTGTAATGGCAAGAATGGCTGGAGTGTATGAAACTGGTCTATCTGAGGCTGGAGAGCAAAAACAGAACTCATGTTTTAAATCTTTTGGCCTTTCAAGGCGTCTGCTTCACCATGGGCCTCTTAGGCCACACTTTCTTCTTCCACCTCTTCTGCCCTGTTCTCATCTGTATCTTGATAGCTGTACTGTCAGATATTAAATATGAAAAGAGACTCCACATGCTTCAGCTTTACACGTCCTGAGATTTCCAGCCAACTATGATTATAGAATATATTAGCCTACCCTTTACAGCAGGTAGCCTACACACACACACACACACACACACACACACACACACACCTGTTGCTGTGCTGTCTCTCTCTGTCCCTCTGCTCTCTGGGCTGGGCTGCCTGTTCTTTTGTTCTTTTGGGCTCCTAATAAGAGGCATGGACGGCCCAACCCGACCGAACGCGCTGCTTCAAGCCGGGTTCGTGCCGAGAATATGACTCGGTGAGGCCGGGCTGGGCGTCGGGCTGCTTCTTCTCTTCTTTTTTCTTTCTTTCTTTCTTTCTTTCTTTCTTTCTTTCTTTTTTGGTCGGGTTCGGACCGAGAATTAATGCTCGTCACTAGCATTAATTAGTCACTCCTCTCCCTCATAGATGGTAGAAAAATGTAAACACACTAACGTCAGCGCGTCACTTAAGCACCACGCCGTACCGGGCCGGCCCACTGACCCACCGGGGAAGCTCCCGGTACCCCCGTAGGCCAGTCCGCCCCTGGTGTTGGGCCGCCGGCCGTCCTGGAGTACCGGCCGTTCGGGAATCCTCCCGAACCTCCCTATGGCCAGCCCGCCCCTAGTAGCCAAATGACACTGTATAATATCAGCATCATTGAAATGGCATAGGCCTAATGCTTAATCAATCACAACGATGTGCAAATATTATTCAAAGGCCAATGATGCCATGTATTTAAAATGCATGTGATTGGTACTTGAAGGGGGCGTATAAAAAACTGTGCCGGCCTGGATATTATAGGTTACAAATCCCTTCGAGACCGCTCGGCCAGTCCGAGACATTGCGAGACCGAGAGACCCGAGACCGAGACAAGACCGAGACCAAAGACTGTCAAGGCCGTGACAAGACCAAGACCACGACCACGAAAAAGTGGTCTCGAGAACTACAAGTCTAGTTGACAAGGGTTTAAATTCAGTGCTTGGAGTTTCATAGTTAGTTTCTCTCTCTGTGCTTCAGTACCGATAATTAAAACTTCAGTTTTGTCCTGGTTGAGCTGTAAAAAAATCTCTCCCATCCATAGTTTTATGTCTAAAATACAGTTAAAAAGGGCATCTATTGGCCCTGAGTCATCAGGAGATGCGGCAATGTAAAGCTGTGTGTCATCAGCATAGCTATGAAAATTAATGCCGTGTCTCCTGATGACATCCCCAAGCGGCAGCATGTAGAGGTTAAAAAGAGTAGGTCCTAAAATTGAGCTTTGGGGAACACCACAGTTCATTTTATAATTATTTGATGAACAGTCACCTATACTTACAAAAAATTCTCTGTCATTGAGGTAAGATTGGAACCAGTTAAAAACAGTACCAGAAATGCCAATCAAATTATGAAGTCTACCTAAAATAATTGAATGATCTACTGTATCAAGGGCTGCAGTTAAATCAAGTAACACTAAGATACAGGGTTTTTTCACATCCATATTGCATCTGAGATCATTTACAACCTTCACTAGTGCTGTCTCAGTGCTGTGATTGGCCCTAAAACCAGATTGAAACTTTTCAAAAATGTGATTGGAGTTAATAAAATCATTGAACTGATTAAAAACAAGCTTCTCTAAAATTTTGCTTAAAAATGGCAAGTTTGATACTGGTCTGTAATTACTAATAACTGAGGAATCTAGATTGTTTCTCTTCAGAAGAGGTTTAACTATGGCGGTCTTTAGGCTAGTAGGAAAAGTACCGGTCTGAAGAGAATACTTGACAATTTTGAGCAACTGTTCTTCTAAAACACCATAAACTGTTTTTAAAAAGGAGGTGGGAATCGGATCTAAAATACATGTTGAAGTTTTTAGCTGGGATATAACCTTACCAAGCATTTCAGCATCAACCAGGACAAATTTCTCCAGTGTTTCCTCACATAAAAGCAAAGATTCTTGGGCGTTCTTATTTGTAGGCTGAAATTGACATAAATCCAATCTAATGGTGTCTATTTTGTTTCTGAAGTGGACTGCAAATTCCTCACATCTGATGTTTGTAGACAAAGTGCTCGGCCTCATAAAAACAGGATTGGTTAAACGATCAATAGTTGAAAAAAGGATTTTGAGGTTATTGTGGTTGTCGGATATCAATTTTGAAAAGTGTGCTTGTCTTGCGTGTTTAATTTCCTTGTTGTAGATGGTCAGTTGTTCACGCAGTATTTCATAGTTTACTATCAATTTGTTCTTTCTCCAATTTCTTTCTGATTTGCGACAGTTTCTCTTTAGTTGTTTAATTTTCTCATTTTTCCACGGAGGTATTGGTTTGCTGGTAACCTTTCTTAATCTTAGAGGAGCCACTTTGTCAATTGCTAGCCTCAGTTTGCTGTTAAAACTTTCTACCATAAAATCGCAAGAGGAAGGTAAAATTTCTGCAGTAGTTTTGCTTAAAAGATCAATAAAATTTGCAGCCACTTCAGTGTTAAGATGGCGCTTCCTCACAGTTTGTTCTGAAAAGTCCTGCTGAATAAAACCAGTGATAGTAAAAAAGACACAGAAATGGTCAGATATCCCTACATCAACAACAGAAGTGATATTTGCAGTCCATATGTAATGACGAGATCTAAAGTGTGACCTCTGTTGTGAGCAGTGTTGGGACTAACGCGTTATTAAGTAACGCGTTACAGTAACTACGTTACTTTTGCAGTAACGACCACTGTAACTAATTACTTTGTCAAAATCAGTAACGCGTTTATCATTACTGCAATTTAAACAGGCTCGTTACTCATTACTTCACGTGCAGAACTCAGGACTACAGTTTCCGTAGTGGACGTGAAGCGGACGGACGTGATTCACGTGTCGCAGGTAATGAATGAAAACAACAATGGCGGCAGTCGACGACAGTCCAGGCGTTGGATTTCCCGCATGGAAATATTCACATTATTTTTCCTTTCTGGCTGAAAAAGACGAGAGGAATATTAGCTATCCAGTTAGGGAGGCAACACATTAATAAGAGAATTTAGAGTTTAAAAAATGAAGTTACTTTCCGTAGTAACTAGTTACCTTGAAAGTAACGAGTAACTTAAAGTAACTGAGTTACTTTTGAAAGAAGTAACTAGTAACTGTAACTAAGTTACTAATCTAAAGTAACTTTCCCAACACTGGTTGTGAGTTGGTTGATTAATGTGTTGATTAAAATTCATACAGTGCAGCATGTTCATAAAATGCAAAGTAAAAGAGTCTGATTGATTGTCCACATGTAGGTTAAAATCGCCTAAAACTAGAATTCGGTCATATTTGGTGTGGATAATTGACAGTAGTTCTGAGAAATCTGAGACAAATGAAGAGCAGCGTTTGGGTGGCCTGTAAACTGTCATGCACAGTATGGGGGGACTGCTAAAAAAGATGGAATGATATTCAAAAGATGTGTAGTCACCAAATGTAATGTCTTTAGGAGCCAATGAGTGTGAGAAGATAGATGCTGTACCACCACCTCTTTTGTTTTTCCTGTATGAATGTGTGAAATGGTAGCTGGGTGGTGAGGCTTCAATGAGTGTTGCTGGTCCATCAGTGCTAAGCCATGTCTCAGTTAAAAACATACAGTCAATACTATTGTCTAAAATAAGGTCATTAATTAAAAATGAAGTGCATGTCTGTAAGAATTTGCTATAACCTTTCCCTTTATGAAGACTAAACATTCGTTAGTATTTATGATCTCTCTCTCTGTCTCTCTGCATGAAGAATAAACATTCTATAGGATTTACGATTTCTCTGGGGAAAATTGTGTGAGGTTCTGCTGAACTTTTTACCTTTCTCTCTCTGAGGTATAGGGTTTGTGAGATGACCCTTGGCCATCTCTCTCTTAGGTAATGAAACAGATGTGGTGAAGAAAGTTATGAAAGATAATGACGGAAGTTGGTACCTTAAATGGTCAGTTTTAAGAATGTTTATTCATGTTTCTCCTGTGAGTATAAGAGCTAGCCCAGGAGAAGAGAGACAGGAGAATCTGGAACAATTTGGAACATTCGGCATGATGATTTGAAGTATTTTTTGATCAAGAGATGCATCTCAAACTCACTTGTACCTTTGAATAAAGTCCTAATTATTCAAGTCAAGACGAGTTGCAGCTTTCTTCTTTTCAAGCATCCACAGACCGACATCAGCAGCCACGGAAAGTCACGACACCCTTCTGTCTGGTCTTCCCAAAAAAACACTAGGTCGCTTACAATTGGTCCAGAACTCTGCAGCCCGAGTTCTGACGAAGACCAGACAGGGCACACATAACTCCCATTTTGAAATCCTTGCACTGGTTGCCTATTAGTTTTAGAATCGATTTTAAGATTCTCTTATTGGTTTTTAAATCAATGAATGGCCTGGCACCGACCTATCTTTTAGAAACACTCCAGAGATATGAACCAAGCAGGCCCCTCAGATCCTCGACAGCTGGACTCCTGGTCGTGCCAAGAATCTCCACAAAGAAATACGGGGAATCCGCCTTTAGCCACTGTGGTCCCCTTCTCTGGAACAGTCTGCCTGAGGATCTGAGGGACTGCACCTCTGTAGACATTTTTAAAAAAAAGCTTAAGACACATCTTTTTAGCCTAGCTTTTACGTAAGGTGCCTCACCATTCACTGCTGTGCCCTCCTTTCTTTTTACTTTTCATCCTGTGTTTATTCTCCTTACAGGTTTTAATGTGGTTTTTATATATTTTATTTTATTGCTGTAGTTTTTACATTTGTTGACTTGGTTTTAATTTCTACTTCGATGTATTTATTTATTTATTCCTGTGTGGTCTATCTTGACATATTTCACTTTTGTGTTATCCATTTGTCTAGTTCTGTTTTATTCTTGCTCTGTGAAGCACTTTGGGCTGCATGTTCTGCATGAAAGGTGCTATATAAATAAATAAAGTTTGAGTTTGAGTTTAGTTACTTTTTTAGTGCTCCGTATTGCTGTATGGACAAGCATGTCCTTCAAATTTGTATTCCTCCTATACGCAATAATCATGTTATAATTCTGTAATTCTTTCACTTGTTCCTGGGTTTCCTGGAAAATGCGCTTTAATTTTGCGGTAACTGGTGCTAGTGATTGAGTAAATGTCACTACAAAAGGGATAGGCTGCGTTTCAGTGGACTTACGATTAGACGGGCAGTGTTGGGTATAGTTACTTTGGAAAGTAGTTAATTAGGTTACAACGTTACCATCAATTAAAAGTAATCGGTTACGTTACAGCGTTACCTATGAATAAAAGTAACGCGTTAGAGTACTCATGCGTTACCAAAAATGAAAAGCCATTTTTAGCGCCTCGCACATGCTGCAACTTAACTGACACAGACACACAGCCTCCTTTAAATGCACCGAGAAGTCCTGCTTGGATACAAGATGTTTTTTTAAATTGGAAGTGGAATGTTTTGCGGTCGACAGAAGCTTTTCACCAACGCAGAGTGTGCATTTTAACGTTATGTTGTTCTTGTCCTTATCGCTGGCCAATTGAAAATAATGTGCGTACTTCCACGATTCAAAAGCTGTCCTCTCGAAAACACTCTCTCTCTCTCTCACACACACACACACACACACACACACACAGGTAACGTAGGTCAGCAGGGCACAGATGCATCATCACAGCGCTGCGCCTCCGCTGACACATCCGCAGGTGGCACAGTACTGTCTGACAAAAAGCAGGCTGCAGTCGGATTTTTTCTTTCCTTATCCGGAGAAATTCTTAAAGCAACGGATTACTTTTTTTTTTTTTTTTAAATAACGAAGTTACTGATTGCTTAACGCACGAAACTAACGCGTTACACGAAAATAGTAATTAGAGTACTCTAACGTTATTTTCTCGGAGCGGAATAAAAGCAAATGCGATAATAAATCAATGAGGGAAAAAACAACATGATTGGACGATGGCTGACTATAAAGGCAAAATCTGACAAATCAGATTCACACAATGAAAACAATCTTGATTATCATTATTTTATAGGTAGGCCTACGGGCCTAATTGTTCTTAATATGATTGTTGTTGGGAGTATTTATGCTATAATAACAGCCTGTAAGATATGCACATAATAATATTCGATATAACCTAGGCTTAGGCTATAGCTATTTGATCTTAATTATAAAATGAAGGTAGCCATATGGTAACAAAAATGTGTGCGCCCTCACAGCCCAGCAACAGGGTGGGTGTTGCTCCCCAATCCTGCCATAAACTCGATCCCGTTTCAATTATTCCCGCAGCATACACGTGATCCAGGTGTTCACGTGCACCGTGCCAAACTGCCACGCATGGTCTCGTGCCAACTATGTTATGACTTTCGAGGAATTCACTTGTGTTCACTTCTTTGTGGTCAGAAACGGCAGCACGTATAAAGCACTTGGTTTTACGAATGATCATCATTCCTATTTTAATAACATGAATAGGTGAAAAGTAGCCGCTGCAGCATTTTCAGCACCACCGATGTGTGAACAGCGAAATACAGAGAGGAGCTATTTATTTCACTAATAACACACTTTGATGAACAACAACAGAGAAATACCTATCCACCCCTCTGTGTGGAAATGTGTATCTTTGACATAATGTGTTCTTTATGTGATAGTGAATTTAAAAAGGAGTCAATGTATTCGGAAATAGCATAGGACTCAGAGCCACAGTCGCTGACTATTGGTCTGCCGCTAGGCACAATACCAGGAAGCGGCCATGTGTCAGGTGGTTTGTGTATTTTTGGGAGAAGGTAAAAATGACGTGGTTCCTCTGGTCCGATGAGATAAGAATATTGTTTCTTATTTATGAATTCCTGATCAAGTTTGTCTGATTATGAATTGTGTCTGTGGAAATAGAGGTTCCTTTAATGGTTTATAATATATATATATATATATTTTTTTTTAATATTTTCCAGGTGTTGGAATAAAAGTGAGTCCTCTTTCCAATACATTGACTTCATCCCAGTTTAATTTAAATAAAGTAGATAGATTTAAAACATTAACCAATGGGGGTGATGTAAAGACATCTCATCTGTGTCCAAATGGTTTTAAGATTTTGCTCTTTAAGGCAATTGTTTAAACCGACCGACAAAATTACATTTTCCACCTGCGGCTGCATTGAAAGTTTACGCAGTTATATGCAGGCAAGTGGCACCTGGAAAGTTGTAAGTTGTTTTCCGTAAAAACTGGGACTCTAGCTAAATTTGAATCTCCAATAATGATGTTAGGTTCTTCTATTTTTATAAACCAGTCTTGTAATTTGCGGCTAGTTCTGTGGTGAACTGTCGGTTCCAGACGTTGCGCATCATAGTGTGTATTTGTGCGTTTGTTCACCCCTTTGTGGTTTAGGCTTTAAAATATCAACAGCTGGAGGTTTGTTTAAGTATGTCTGGTTTGCATTATGCACTTCCACTATTCTATCAGAATTTGGTATAGGTATCTGAATTCCCTGTTGTGTCGGTCGGTTCGGTGATGGTACCACTGTTATATTGTCTGTATTTGTCACAACTACATTAGATGACAGAGTCATAGGAGTACCATCAGATTGAGTAGACAAAATATCCGCTGGTATTAAATCAAAGGTGATTTGTAAGTCATGATCATTCTGAGATGTAAGTTGTATTTCATTTTCTCTAGTCTCCAACCTAGAGTTAACCTGTGTTTGTGAAGATAACAAAGGTAAATCCTTGTCAGAGGCATGTATTACAGCCTGTACTGTGTGTATTGTTCTTGTTGGTGGCGTCAGTTTCTCACCTAGCTTCTTGTAAGATGTGGTTAGAGCTCCCTCTGCTGGACCTTCCTTGGTAAGTACAGGTGGTAATATCAGATGATGTTGTCTTACTATGTGTTTATTTCTGTTGTGTACCAGGTCATTTGGATGAGATATTAGCGCTCTGTGAGATGTGGTTTGGGCGTCCTCTCTGCGTCCTCTGGAAGATGTAGCAGTGTTTCCTATGGTAAGTTCAGGTGATATTTGTAGCTGACTCTGGGCCGATGTGGATTGGTCTCTGTTATTTCTTGTACTGTGTAGGTGGGTTGTCACAATCCTAGGTGAAACTTGTTGTAAATCCTCCATTGATGTTTCCAGAGTGGGTTCAGATGATCGTGTCAGCTGTTTTTGAGTCTGCATATGTGCTGGCCATCGCTGTGTCTCTCCCTAGCAGGGGAGCCTCTCTGTGTTTCAGGAGATGTCATTCCGGTGCCCCCTGCTGGTCTTTCGATGATAATGTGCTGAGTTTGTACTGGTGTGTGCTGACCTTTCAGATGTGTCAGACTCTCCAGATGAGTTGCTGGAGGGAGGGGTGGAAAATTAGAATGATCAGTCACAGCCACTGGATCCTGTAATGGTTGTGGATGTTGAGATATTAAGTTTCTGCAGGTATTATTATTATATAATCAGTGAGGTTCTGTAGTTCTGTTGCCAATACTGAATCATAATGCTCTATTAAAATCTTTGTTATTTCAGTGTGATGAATTCATTCGGGGAGGCTGGTTTAATGGATGTACTCATTCTTTCAGTCTGTTTCAACATTCCCTGCGGGAGTCTTGCCGTGTTCATTACTTCTGATAAAATTTCAGCATGGTGAATGGCCTGTAGAACCTTAAAATATGTCTTGGTATTATCCATTAGATGGAGATTATGGTTACTTTCCTGTTGGAGTTGCGGAGAGGGAGGAGGCCGGGCTTGATGAGGAGTGGCCCTGGATTCCTCCTGCTGAAGTTGTGACAGCGCCTGAAAGCGGTTTCACACAGCAAGAAGATATGATGGTCGTCTGTCTTGAAGATCCCAGTGAGTATAATGTTTGCGAGTCATATTAAGAGAGAGAGAAAAAAAAGGAGGGGGAAGGGTTTTTTATAAGGCTATTTTGGCTATTTATTTGTTTTTATAGGGCCATTTCTAACATTACTGTTACATATAACTATCATGGAAGGACAGTAACTTATCAATCGATAAAGGTAAGACAAAATTGTGAGTATATTTAATTAAGATCTCTTAAAAAGATTTAAATATATATATATATATATATATATATATCAAATTATATTATATTATATATTAATACATATAAAAAAAGAGCAAATAGTCCACCTAATGTTTTCCTGCCTCTGAAAAAATATTTTTTCTTTTCCTTTTTCACTGAAAAAGGTTTGTCAGGAAAAAAGGCAGGGGAGTGAAAGAACAGGAAGTTTTAGGCCATCCTTGTTTCGTGAGTATTAAACCTTGTAATCCAAAGGAAACTCCACAATAAAATGCACATCCATCAACTTGTGTGTGTCATTTTTATTGTCTTTCATAAATAGAAAAACGTTAGTACGATTGCTTCTTATATTAGAAACTCCGTCTAACTAATGTTGATAAGTGGAAAAATATTGTCATGAAAGCAGTGGCGGAGGCAGAACGTGGCTAATGGATAGGCCTGGAAAAATCAGGATGGGCCTGATTATTTTTAAAGCTGATATGAGATGTGTGTAAAAGTTGTATGATATAATAAAATCTGTCGGGCCATTGTAAATTAGCCTATGGTACGAAGAATATCTGATCTCATCAGTCATTTTTGCAGAGGCTCCCTTTGCATAGACTGTTTAAAGTAAAACAAACACGTCTGCAAACACGCAAAGCGAAATAGACAGGTCTCATTGGTTTAAATGTGTTTTTTATGTCTTTGTGGCGTTTGTTTTGAGCTCTGTCACTATGTGACGGACAATAAAGTTTTTTGAATCTTGGATCAGCAGATGATGGATACAAACACGTAATAAGTCGGTGGCGTGGAAACTCTTCGGAGTAAATGAGACAGATAAAAGCTACAGTACCTACATGAAATGTTAATAGAAAACATAAAATCTGGCATCAAACACATTTATTTCAATTTACAATGTAATGTCAAGAGTGATTGTCATTGATAACAATTCCAACATGTGTAGATTTGTTGGTGTCTGATCTAAAAAAAAAAAGTATGTATATGATTCTAAAAATATCTGACTTTTTGTAATGAGATGAATAGGATGTTACGTTAGACATCAGCTTCAACTGTGTATGGTTGTTATAGTTATTGTTGTTACTGTTTTCCATGTATACCATGCCTGTTGCCTGAATATGTAGGCCAGAAGGAAGCTGAGTTGATGAAATTGAATTTTAAAACATCTTGTTGTACTTTTATCTTCAAATTGTTAATGCACTTTTATGTGCTCATGCATTGTTCCATATCCTGTCAACCTTTGACCATTGATTAAATGGCTAACAGTTTTACATCTGTCTGTCCATTAATATTTAGAATTACAAATGCCTCATGGTTAACACATTAAGTTGCAATATTAACACATTAAGTAGCAGTTTTTGGTAATTTTCAGTTACACATAATCAACATTTCATGTGTTGAAATGACACAATTTGTGTGTTAAAATGGCTCACACATTTATTGTGTTAAATTGGACACGTGTTGTCCCTGAGCACACTCACTATGTGTGTTAAAATTCTGCACAACATGTGTCATTTTTAACACATCTCTTCTTGCTTCTTGTAGAAGTTATCCTGGAGTTAAATAAGCGAAACTGTTTAATAAGTGAGAACTGAGGGAGAATTTCAGATGATATGCATTCCCAAATGTAGGTGCAAGTTGTAGATTAATGCAAAAAGAATGTGCCACACTCAACTCAAAAACATGGATGGAATGGGTTCATGATCTTGAAAGATAGTGTTACTGAAAGTTGATTATGACAAAGGGCCAGCAAATAATCTGGAAATCATCTCAATGATTCCTTTGTTTGATGTTTTATTGGTGGAAATTCCTTAATTCATAAGTAATCAAATCCCCCAAACCAACTGCCTGCTTTGTCTAGTTGGTAATGCACCATTAACTGCACATAAATGCTGTATGTAAAACAGTTTTACCTAAACCAGAATAACTATTGTAATGAAACTGTTATCAGCAGACAGAGAGGAACTCTGCTTTCAAAAAATATGGCATTTGTCAAAAAGAGTCAGGGTCAAGAGTCCAAACTAACTCCTTGTCATATTATAAAATACAAACATACTTTTGCAGTGTTAAAAAATAGTAATCCTAGCATCATTGCTTTGAACTCTATCTACGGCTCATCCGAATCTGCCAACGTCAACCTCACGCAGAAGGCTTCATCCTAAAGGGACCAGGAATGTCTTTTCATGGTAATACATCCAAGACAAGGATATGTCAGTTTTTGTCAAATAATTTATATCAAACAGTACACCGTTTGCAAAGAAATTTACATTAGGGCCTCTGTCTCTGGGTCCTCAAAATAATGACTTAGGGTTAGGGTTATCCTTGCTCCTGAGTTTCTTGCTGTCCACTGGATCAGCATTCACATAGTCCTCCTCCTCGTCCTCATCATCATCCTCTCTGCTTTAACAATCGTCCCCAGCGATGATAGATGCTGAAACACAAACATTGGAACAAAATGTGAGATGATGTATTATTTTTTATTTAAAATGGATAAAACTGTGTGTCGTGGTGAGCACTGACATTGAATTAGGACAGCTGCTTCAGGCTGCTCAGCTCGTTGTCTTCTCCTGCAGACCAGAAAGACTGGCAACAAGACCAGCACGAGCAGCAGCAGGATCCCAGAAGATAACGAAGAGAGCAGCAGCAACAAAAACACTGGGAGAGGAAAACATTTGTTCAGTTCATCATTCCAAACATGTCTCATGATTGTGTACTGTGTGGTACTTTGAGTTTTCAGACGAGTACCACTTCATCTCTCAAAATAATCTACTTGATTCAAGCTAGTCTGCAGTCATTTCATTGAAACTGCACTGAAGTCAGCAAGAACTGATGTCCAGTCATCAGTTCCTTCAACAAATACAGCCTTCCACCCTGTCTGAACTCGGCATCTCAGTTACATTTTGATTTCTTCCTCACAGGGCAATCATTCAAAGTGGCACCTCTGCAAATGGTCCACAATACTGAATCACATCTGGTCTCTACACCTTTCATGATTCTCCACTGAAATCCTCACATAAATTTCCACTGTTGTGTATGGAGGGGCCTCTTGCATGTCACCGACCTCTGCAAGACACTGTGTCTGACAGTACCTCTATCATTTTCTGCGATCTAATACTTAATATATAATGTAATATAATAATATAATATAATGAGAAAGCAGTCAATCATTTAGAGATATTTTACACTGTACTGTGTACACAATTGTATCATCTGCATTTATATAGACTGCATGGATTGTGTGAGGATATAAAATAAATTTGACAACTAAAGTGGCATCTGAAGGTTGTAGTTTAACTTCTGATCTGATCTGATTAAAGGAGGTTTATTATTTATTTAATTCACTTCACAGACATGTTTGGATAGTTTACTCACAGATTGGCTCAATTCCTAGATGTCTATTGGATCATAATTATGTTATTTCGTCCAAAATAGGATAATGCTGCTGTTTGACATAACTTCAGAAACCCAATAAATGTCTGTCCAGTGGCATTTATTTGTTTCTGACTGTTTAAAAGTGTGAAAAATAACTGATATATTTATTTCTTCCATTCACTGAGCCCACATGGGTAGCACTGCCTCCCACTTTTAAACAATCTCTATATTCCTGACGGATTTTTTTGTTTGTTTTGTTTTGTTTTGTTTTATGACTTAGTTGGTTGATTTATTGGCCGTACCAGAGAGTCTGACAGAATCACTTTGGACGGTGCTGTAAGATTGACTTGAGCTGCTTTTCTCATATTGGCACTGGTACGATCCTTCATTGTCAAAGGTCACTTGTGGAATATGCAAGGTAGCAGAGCTTAATTTTTGGATCTTTCTGAATGATCCTGAGGTCTTCTGCAGGATGAATGTTCCACCTAAAACCTGAGTTGAGATCCAACAAAGGATCTTGATGTCTTGAACTCCGGTAACCTCACCAACAGAATTCATGGAGATGCTGGGCTTTGGGAAGTTCGCTGAAAAAACAGAACAATATTAGAGATTTAAACGTGTTGTCTTTGAACCAAGCTATACTTTGACTTATTCTGTGAAGTGAATCAAGCAACAAGTTCAGGAAACAGATTTTTTTCCTACCAGTAAGAGAGAATCTGACTGGGTCACTTAGGGGGGCACTGTAATATTGACTTGAGCTGCTTTTTTCATAATAACACTGGTACAGTCCTTCATTATTCAAGTCCACCTGAGGGATGCTGAAGATAGCAGAGTTGTTACTCAGTGCTTGGGTCTTTCTGAATGATCCTGAGGTCTTTTGCAGGATGAATGTTCCACCTAATACCTGAGTTGAGATTGAACAAGTGATGATGATGTCCTCACCCAAGGTAACATCACCAACAAGATTCATGGAGATGCTGGGCTTTGGGAGCCTCACTGAAAAAAACGGCACAGTATTAGAGAATTACATGTGCTACATTTATGCTGGGCTAAACGTACTTTGACTTTTTATTCTTCCTTTTGATTATTTATTGAAGTGAATGAAGCACCAAGTTCAGGAGTTTTTCTCACCAGTATAAGAGAGTTTGACAGAGTCACTTAGGTGGGAGCTGTAAGATTGACTTGTGCTGCTTTTGTCATACTGACACTGGTATGATCCTTCATTAATAAACTGTACTTGAGAGATATTGAAGGTAGCAGAGTTGCTACTTAATGTTTGGTTCTTTTTGAATGATCCTGAGGTCTTCTGCAGGACAAATGTTCCACCTAAAACCTGCGACAAGATCAAACAAATGATCTCGATGTCCTGACCCCAGGTAACCTCACCAACACGATTCATGGAGATGCTGGGCTTTGGGAGGCTCACTGAAAAAAACAAAACAATATTAGAGCATTAAATTGAGATGAGCTATACTTACTTTGACTTCTTATTATTCCCTTTGATTATTTACTCAATTGAATGAAACACCAAGTTCAGGAAACTGATTTATGTTTCTTACCAGTAAGAGAGAGTCTGACAGAATCACTTAGGGGGGAGCTGTAAGATTGACTTGAGCTGTTTTTCTCATACTGACACTGGTACGATCCTTCATTGTCAAAGGTCACTTGTGGAATATGCAAGGTAGCAGAACTTAATTTTTGGATCTTTCTGAATGATCCTGAGGTCTTCTGCAGGATGAATGTTCCACCCAACATGTTAGTTGAGATCGAACAAGTGACCATGATGTCCTGACCCCAGATAACATCACCAACAGGATTCATGGAGATGCTGGGCTTTGGGAGGCTCACTGTAAAATCAGCACAATATTAGAGAATCGAACATGTTGCCGTTGAGGTCAGCTGTACTCACTTTGACTTCTTATTATTTTTTATCATTATTTACTCAAATGAATGAAGCTCCAAGTTAAGAAAACATATCTTGTTTTTCTTACCAGTAAGAGAGAGACTGACAGAGTCACTTAGGGGGGAGCTGTAAGATTGACTTGAGCTGTTTTTCTCATACTGGCACTGGTACGGTCCTTCATTGTCAAAGGTCACTTGTGGAATACTGAAGGTAGCAGAGTTGGTACTTGATGTTTGGGTCTTTCTGAATGATTCTGAGGTCTTCTGCAGGATGAATGTTCCACCTAAAACCGTGGTTGAAATTGAACAAGTGATGGTAACGTCCTGACCCCAGGTAACCTCACCAACAGGATTCATGGAGATGCTGGGCTTTGGAAAGCGCACTGAAAAAACAGCACATTAGTACAGCATTAAATGTGTTGCCTTTGTGCCGAGGTATAGTTGCTTTCACTTCTTATTCTTCCCTTTGATTATTTACTAGTGGAAGAAGCACACATTTCAGATCTTTTTTTCTTACCAGTAACATCAAGTCTCACAGAGTCACTTAGGGGGGAGCCGTAAGATTGACTTGAGCTGTTTTTCTCATACTGACACTGGTATGATCCTTCATTGTCAAAGGTCACTTGTTGAATACTGAAGGTAGCAGAGTTGTCACTTGATGTTTGGGTATCTCTGAATGATCCTGGGGTCCTCTGCAGGATGAATGTTCCACCCAACACGTGAGTTGAGATCGAACAAGTGACCATGATGTCCTGACCCCAGATAACATCACCAACAGGATTCATGGAGATGCTGGGCTTTGGGAGGCTCACTGTAAAATCAGCACAATATTAGAGAATCGAACATGTTGCCGTTGAGGTCAGCTGTACTTACTTTGACTTCTTATTATTTTTTATCATTATTTACTCAAATGAATGAAGCTCCAAGTTAAGAAAACATATCTTGTTTTTCTTACCAGTAACAGAGAGTCTGACAGAGTCACTTAGGGGGGAGCTGTAAGATTGACTTGAGCTGTTTTTCTCATACTGGCACTGGTACGGTCCTTCATTGTCAAAGGTCACTTGTGGAATACTGAAGGTAGCAGAGTTGGTACTTGATGTTTGGGTCTTTCTGAATGATTCTGAGGTCTTCTGCAGGATGAATGTTCCACCTAAAACCGTGGTTGAAATTGAACAAGTGATGGTATAGTCCTGACCCCAGGTAACCTCACCAACAGGATTCATGGAGATGCTGGGCTTTGGAAAGCGCACTGAAAAAACAGCACATTAGTACAGCATTAAATGCGTTGCCTTTGTGCCGAGGTATAGTTGCTTTCACTTCTTATTCTTCCCTTTGATTATTTACTAGTGGAAGAAGCACAAATTTCAGATCTTTTTTTCTTACCAGTAACATCAAGTCTCACAGAGTCACTTAGGGGGGAGCCGTAAGATTGACTTGAGCTGTTTTTCTCATACTGACACTGGTATGATCCTTCATTGTCAAAGGTCACTTGTTGAATACTGAAGGTAGCAGAGTTGTCACTTGATGTTTGGGTATCTCTGAATGATCCTGAGGTCCTCTGCAGGATGAATGTTCCACCAAACACGTGAGTTGAAATCGAACAAGTGACCATGATGTCCTGACCCCAGATAACATCACCAACAGGATTCATGGAGATGCTGGGCTTTGGGAGGCTCACTGTAAAATCAGCACAATATTAGAGAATCGAACATGTTGCCGTTGAGGTCAGCTGTACTTACTTTGACTTCTTATTATTTTTTATCATTATTTACTCAAATGAATGAAGCTCCAAGTTAAGAAAACATATCTTGTTTTTCTTACCAGTAAGAGAGAGACTGACAGAGTCACTTAGGGGGGAGCTGTAAGATTGACTTGAGCTGTTTTTCTCATACTGACACTGGTACGATCCTTCATTAATAAACTGTATTTGAGAGATATTGAAGGTTGCAGAGTTGGTACTTGATGTTTGGGTCTTTCTGAATGATCCTGAGGTCTTCTGCAGGATGAATGTTCCGCCTAAATGCAGAGTTGAGATTGAACAAATGATGCTGACGTCCTGACCCCAGGAAACCTCACCAACAGGATACATGGAGATGCTGGGCTTTGGGAAGCTTACTGTAAAAATTAAACAGTACTTAGGTCAAGAATGCAATACAGAATACTTTGTCTTAACCAAAGTTTTTTTTCTTCAGCCTCAAATCCAAAAAAAAGAAAAAAACCCAAAAAACCAAAACAGTTTTAGTCACTATTGCTAATTTCTCTGTTTTGAGACTGAATTTGAACTTACCTGTTCAAATCATATTAAGGCTTTAAAGGAATGTTTAATTAATTTTGTGGCTGGTTTGATTGGCTTTGATTTGTCACGGGTGGCTTGTTTGAACAACCAGATTCATCCACGCTCCATGTCCATGCTGATAGTTATGGCATTTTAATACAGGGGTTTATGGAGAATGAGGCATTCTGTAGCCAGCCTCAAGTTGACTTAACTTTCAATGAACTGCAGTTTTTGAGTTTTTGAGCTTCAAAACGGCTTATCAGAAACCTGTGGGTGATCATGGATACTACATCCATATTCCATACAGTCTATGGTCTGTACTGACTTCATCTTTAAGGTGCAGCTTTCCAGGTTAATATGTCAGAGTGAATCATATTTCTATTCCTTTAACAATGCAAACCAGAAAACATTTTTAAGAATAAAAAAACACACACACATATCCTATATTGGTCCAGTTCGGTAAACATTTTGCAGACCTCATGAAGATTGTGTCAGATATCAGAGATTATGAAGTATGTAAACTGTTCTGCCTTCCAGTGTACAAGAGAAGTGTCTTTTTCACCTGTCAGACTGTCAGTTAGACAGTTATTATGATTATCATTATAACACATCAGAGAATAGATTCAAAAGTTTTCTCACCTGAACAGATCACACCAGCGTCCTCACCGTGTCCACAGTCGTGTTGCCCAAATCCTCTGTGCTGACACTCAGTTAGAGAACTTTCACTTCCTGAACAGGCCACATCATCGAGCCAGATTTGGCCAGTTCCTTGACCAAAATGGGCCGACTGAGGGACACTCAGTGCTGTACCACAGCCCAACTGTCTGCACACCACCTCAACATCATTTAAGTCCCAGTCATCATCACAGACTGTTCCCCAGACATTGTTGTGATAGATTTCAACTCTTCCAGAGCACCAAGTAGATCCAGAGCCAGATAATCTGATCTGACTATCTAGTCTCAAAACACAGAAGACAAATCATTGATGGACATGATGGGAACTGCTTTTGGAAAAAGTTATGATGAGTTCATACACTTTTCATCACTCACACAGATTATTTTCACAGAAGATCATCCATCTCTCCATTTTCCATAAACGCTTATTTTCATCATCATACAGGGAAGCTATTTTAAGCTACCATTGGGAAAGAGGCTGGGTACACCCTAGACAAGCTGACATTTTATCACATGGCCGACACATAGAGACAAACAACCATTCACTCTCACATTCGCACCTACGAACAATTCAGAGTCACCAATTGACCTGCATGTCTGTGGACTGTGGGGGGAAGCTGGAGTACCCACACAGACACAGGAGAACATGGAATCTCTACAAAGAAAGGTCCCAGCCGGGTGGAGATAAACATCTTCACTTGTATTACAGTTTATGTTACTTGTTGTGTATTAAACAACATCTAACATTTGTGGCTGTTCTTAAAATCTAAAAACCACCTGGTTACCAGCTGTCTTCCTGACACACATCATTAGTCACAATGAAGAGGTGACAGAGCTGATCAAATATACAGAAAAGGAAAGGATACATTTATTCTAAATACTTTATATAAAACTTTTCTCACCTGAACAGATCACACCAGCGTCCTCACTGTGTCCACAGTTGTGTTGCCCGAATCCTCCATGCTGACACTCAATTAGAGAACTTTCACTTCCTGAACAGGCCACATCATCGAGCCAGATTTTTCTGGTTCCTCTGCCAAAACGGGCCGATCCAGGAGCACTCAGTGCTGTACCACAGTCCAACTGTCTGCACACCACCTGAGCATCATTTAAGCCCCAGTCATCATCACAGACTGTTCCCCAGACATTGTTGTGATAGATTTCAACTCTTCCAGAGCACAGAGTAGATCCAGAACCAGATAATCTGATCTGCACACCTATCAGACAAATAAGACATAGCATACAATATATTAATATCTTCAACAGAATGTAACCTGAACACTAAAAGGATTTTAGACATCACACAGGAGAACTGACTGACCTGCAGCAGGTGACGTTGACGTCAAGAGGAAAGAGACTATGAAGAGAAAAAATGTCACTTTGTCAAGACTCTCAGGTCATATTTCATTCATTCATTCATTCATTCATTCATTCATGTTTCCTTTTTATTTTGATACTGTCACAACCTGGCTTGCTGGGCCATGACAAAACTGGAATTGCACTGTTTTTAGAAGGTTAACATGTTTCTTTATTGAACATAAAACAACGGAAAATAGAACAAATGTTACAAATGGGATGTGGACGTCAGTATTATCAGTGGTGTAGGATGTGCATGTGTGTAAAATGTAGTGGATGTGTGTGAGAGAGAGAGAGAGAGAGAGAGAGAGAGAGAGAGAGAGAGAGAGAGAGAGAGAGAGAGAGAGAGAGAGAGAGAGAGAGAGAGAGAGAGAGAGAGAGAGAGAGAGAGAGAGAGAATGAATCAATCATGGGCCTTTATAATCTCAGGGCACCGGGCCCAGGTGCCCCAATCACCAAACCCAGCCCACAGACCGAAATCCCACCGGAAGGCCGCTGCCTTAACAGCAGGGGTCGCCACAATACTCACATCTTCTCTCATTTCAGTCCACTTCACTTCCTGCTCCTGTGAGTTTACCTGCAGTTTGTTTTCACCTATGTCTTGTTTTTATGTTTA
Organism: Argyrosomus regius; assembly: GCA_946959425.1. Taxonomy (NCBI): domain Eukaryota; kingdom Metazoa; phylum Chordata; class Actinopteri; family Sciaenidae; genus Argyrosomus; species Argyrosomus regius. The sequence goes on along the minus strand of OX336897.1, from coordinate 24,972,733 downwards.
CACTTCACTGTGTGAATGTTTAGTATCTTACATTCAGCTTTTGTTTCACTGTGCATAGTATTATTTTTGGATTTGGATTTTCATACTGTTTCCTTCCTGACTCGCCCTTGCAGAATGTTTAAAAACTCTGTTTGTCTTCCTGTGTACTGTACCCCTTTGTAAAGACTCTGATCCCTCATTAAACGATCTACAGTGTATTGTGTAACAATGGAGGAGGAAACGGAGCTGACATATGTGCTGCCCTCTACTGGAATGCAATGTGTGCAGTGGCATGGCGTGGGGAAAATTTCTGAGGAAGCCAAGTGAAGCCAAGCTGTGTATATTTTAGGGGGTGGGGGCAGAAAATCGTATGTTGCTATTTCATGTCGTCGGATGAACTATTAGAGCACCCAGCATCATTTTACCAGGACTTACACACACTTGTTATCTAACAGACACTTTAAGCACCGACGGGCGCTCTCTCTCTCCCTCTCTCTCTCTCTCTCCCTCTCTCTCTCGCTTGCTCAAAGTCTCTGACAAACAGCAGCCATCTGAGAGCACAGAGGCGAGTTTAGGCTCATTCACTGTGACCACAGCGGGACACACACATACTCAGTCCTCTTAAACATCTCATTAATTTATGCAACCACCCTCCCAAAGCCACAAGCAGCTACTTAATGCACATTTGACATTGGAAAGATGTGAATTCATTCACACACTCAATCATAAGCCGTTAAGTTTTACGTCCACGTCAAACAAGACTTGTACGCTCTATGTGAGCTACACAAATGCTTTTCACTTTTCCTTATCGTTTATATAATAATAAATGTAAATGTTCATTATACAGCAACTCAACAACCCAGTACAAATGGCTATAAACAGCACACCTGACATGTGTATTCACACAGCCGGCCCGTCATGGCCGCTGTCCGTGGTGCTCGATGATGACGTTGATGATGACATGCTATGATTTGATTGGTGTGAAGCCGAAGAGTTCGCGGCTTCCCTTGACACCGTCCTGACCAATCACAGGGGAGCAGTGTCGTAACAATAGCCTCAGCTGATTGGTTAATAATTCTTTTTTTTTTCACCAAGGGACGCCAACTCAGCTTGGCTTCCCTTGGTGAAAAAAACAGACAACAGAGTGCAGTACCACGTTTTCAATGCTCATTCACCACGTAACATCTAAGGGGGGCACTGTTTTACACATCATAAACGCTCAATAAATAATGAAGAGAGACGAGGGGGAGACGACAGAGACACAACACAGAAGGATTACATAAACTGTTAAAAAAAGTGTTTTTATTAAATGACGTTATATTCTGAAAAAAGTGAGGAAGCCTGGCTTCCCTTGGCTTCTGCAAGAAAACACCACTGAATGTGTGCACCTAGTGGTGGCTGTATTGTTTTAATTTAGAGTTTCATTTTTTGACCCTTTAAGTTCTCTGGGGGTTAGGGTTAGGGGTTAGGAGTTAGTTAGTTAGTTAGTTAGTCTGTTAAATATGAGCACACGTTTCATGTTAAGCATGTAAAGTGAAAAAGATTGTTTTGTTCGGATAATATTACCTCAATCACAAGACTCATTTTTAATTTGTGTATTAATTGTAATTCGTTAGCATTGAGTTAATGAACTGAGTGTTAGTTGGTTATATTTATATAAATCTATAAATCTATTAAGGAATCAAAAAATGTATTTAAAAGTCTTAAAAAGGAAGACAAAGAAACAGATGGACAGCAAACAGAACATAAGTAGGCTACTGATGTCACGTTTAGTGACACCTGAACAATATTATTGAAATATTTATACATGAATCTGACACTAGCTTTATTCTCACATTACAGTCAATGTACTGTATGACTGTATGTTATAGATGCAACATGACAGAAAAGTAAAAGAAGCAAATAAAAGGTAAAATAGTTGGTTAGTGACGTTGGAGAGCTCTGTGTGTGATCACCTCTGCTAACACTTTCTGCAGTCTTCATTCTGGATCGAGCTCTGTGCTGAAACGTGAAGAAAAGTCTGAAACACTGGAGACAGCTGCAGAAAGCTCTCCATTAAAAATAACCTTACTGATCTTCATTTATTGATCTTATTTCATATTTCTCCCTCTTACAAAAGTTGTCCTTGTTTCTGTTTGAGATTCTCTTTTGTATTTAAATAAAGAAGATCTCTAAACTTAGAAATGTAACTGCTGTACCATACGAAAAAACAAAAACCTGATTACATTTTGGAATGTCTGTCTTACCTATGGCCAAATAGTGAAGGTTTCTCTGCTGTAAGTTCCCCATGGCTGACACAAAGTCTGCGAGGCAGCTCTGTATCATTTATCAGCAACAGCACAGACGACAGAAAACTCAACTAAAGACCACGTTTGTAAAAAAACACTTAAAGCTGCCTGTTGTTCCAAGAACAGTTCCTGTAACACACCCCTTTCTCTTCCTGGTCTTGTTTTTTCATCTGGACACTGCTCTCAGAACAGATTGATAAAACAGAACATAAAATCAGCAACTGAAAAAAATAAGACTCCAAATATCAAAACATGCTGTATATGAAAGTGAAAACTGAAAATAAATTATTTATTCAAAAGAATTCTACAATTGAATCAAAATGAAAAAAACTTAACTTTCACTTTAAAGGCCAAGCCAGGATGTCGCTTAGTAGTTTTGGACAGAAAATCTAAATTCTTGTTTGTTTTTTTTAGGTTCTTGTATAATCTATTATATCTGCATTTTACATTTTACATGTTTGAATAATGATTTTGAATTTTAGTATCAGTTTGGCACACAGGAAAAATGTGTTTTCAGTTCAGAAAAAAGAGAACTATAACAACAGCACAACTCTTAGATAACACATTAGATATTTTTTTAACACATCTGCAATATACATATACAGCTGAAACAAACACCAGAATGAGAAAGAGGAAGTTTTCCAGGAAAGACAAGCAGCTTTAAGTGTTTTTTTGAGCGCCGTGGTCTTTAGTTGAGTTTTCTGTCGTCTGTGCTGTTGCTGATAAATGATACAGAGCTGCCTCGCAGACTTTGTGTCAGCCATGGGGAACTTACAGCAGAGAAACCTTCACTATTTGGCCATAGGTAAGACAGACATTCCAAAATGTAATCAGCTTTTTGTTTTTTCGTATGGTACAGCAGTTACATTTCTGAGTTTAGAGATCTTCTTTATTTAAATACAAAAGAGAATCTCAAACAGAAACAAGGACAACTTTTGTAAGAGGGAGAAATATGAAATAAGATCAATAAATGAAGATCAGTAAGGTTATTTTTAGTGGAGAGCTTTCTGCAGCTGTTTCCAGTGTTTCAGACTTTTCTTCACGTTTCAGCACAGAGCTCGATCCAGAATGAAGACTGCAGAAAGTGTTAGCAGAGGTGTTCACACACAGAGCTCTACAACGTCATTAACCAACTATTTTCTATCTATTTCTGTAGTCTCTCATGTAGAACATACATCGCCTGAAATATGAGTTAGTGTCAGATTCATGTATGAATCTTACAATAATATTGTTCAGGTGTTCATGTGTCATCAGTACTCATGTTCTGTCTGCTGTCCACAGATGTCTCTGAGTTAGAGTCGTTTTAAATACTAGGAATGGGGAGAAAAATTGCTTCACCTAAGGGTCATGATGATTGCTTTTTTTAAATCGGTGTTTTGATTCCTGAATCGATTTTATCAATGTAATATAAACATATAAATATATAAACAGCTATCGCTTCACTATCTATTAACTTGTTGCTAATGCTGAATGGGAATTACCTCTTATGCACTAATGGAAATTGGTAATATTATCTTAACAAATCAATGTATATTTCATGTGCTCTGCTAACTCAATCTGCTACTCTGGATTCAACACTCCAGCTGTGGCAACCTTAAAGAGTAAACTCAAAATCAAAATAAATGAAATACAGCCACCAATAGGTGGAGACAGCATCAGCTCCGGTTCCTCAGCAGAAAACTTTCACTCCTCCAACAAACCAAATCTGCCTTTTCCACATCAAAGCGCCAGATACAGACTTACCTGACTGTAAAGGAAATGGAGAGATAAATTCATGTTATGTCCAAAACACACCTATGATTAACTGTTTAACCAGCAAAAGTGACTTGGACTAACCTGCAGTCCACTTCACTCAATGCACTATAGATTGTTTGAACGCTCGCTCAAAATCTTTTCTTTCCAAAAGGGTACAGTACTGTACACAGGGAGTGAGAGTCAGGAAAAAGGAAGATATTCCAAAATCCTATAATAATACTATGTACAGTGAAACAAAGGCTGGATGTTAGACACTAAACCGTCACACGGTGAAGTGCAAACAGACATTAAATACTCATACTTGGGGTGTCGATTAGCTCAGTTGGATGTCATTCCCCATCTCTCTCTCTCTCTCTACATTCCTGTCACTCTTCAGCTGTCTCTGTCAAAATAAAGCTTGAAAAAGGCCAAAAAAAAATCTTTAAAAAATAAATAAATAAATACTCATACTGAGGGGAAAACAACAAGACAGATGAAACCAAACTACAGTTAAACTCATAGGGGCAGGAAGTGAAGTGGACTGAAATGAGAGAAGATGTGAGTATCAAAATAAAAAGGAAACATGAATGAATGAATGAATGAATGAAATATGACCTGAGAGTTTTGACAAAGTGACATTTTTTCTCTTCATAGTTTCTTTCCTCTTGATGTCAACGTCACCTGCTGCAGGTCAGTCAGTTCTGTTTAAAATCCTTTTAGTGTTCAGGTTACATTCTGTGTAAGATATTAAAATATTGTATGCTATGTCTTATTTGTCTGAAAGGTGTGTGGATCAGATTAGCTGGCTCTGGATCTACTCTGTGCTCTGGAAGAGTTGAAATCTATCACAACAATGTCTGGGGAACAGTCTGTGATGATGGCTGGGACTTAAATGATGCTCAGGTGGTGTGCAGACAGTTGGGTTGTGGTACAGCACTGAGTGCCCCTGCGTCAGCCTATTTTGGTCAAGGAAGTGGAAAAATCTGGCTCGATGATGTGGCCTGTTCAGGAAGTGAAAGTTCTCTAACTGAGTGTCAGCACAGAGGATTTGGGACACACAACTGTAACCACGATGAGGACGCTGGTGTGAACTGTTCAGGTGAGAAAATTTCTGAATCTCTTGTCTGATTCATGTTGCAATAATAATCATAATAACTGTTTGACTGACAGCCTGACAGGTGAAACAGACACAATGCTGAGTGGTGTACACTGGAAGGCAGAACAGTTTACATATTTAATAATCTCTGACATCATGAGGTCTACACAATGTTTACCAAAGTGGACCAATATAAGAAGTGTGTGTATTTTTCTTCTTAAAAACATGTTCTGGTTTGATTTGCATTGTTAAAGGAATATTACAAATATGACAGTATATTCGAAATATGAATTACTCTGATATATTAACCTGGAAACTAGCTAAAAGATGAAGTCAGTTTTGAACACAGACTGTGGCTGGCAGCATAGACGAGTAGAGTGGGTGGAGTCAAGGGAGGCTGAATGAAGCCTGGTTGTTCAAACAAGACACCTGTGATGGCACTCACCTGTCAATCAAAGCAGCCATGCTGTTAATTTTGCATGAATTTAAGCTTGAATATAATTTAAAAACAATTGAGTTCTATAAAAATTCAACCTCAGTACAGGCACTTCCATCTTAGCTTCACTTCACAGCCGCATATGTTGCCACTCGGTGTCATGAACATACATATTTATCATTTTATGGTAAGAAATTTAATTCTTTTAATTAGAGGGATGCTTGGCTGAACATTACATGACTTGTCAATTTATCTGAGTCCTGTTTAATTTTTTACAGTACTCCCAAAGCCCAGCATCTCCATGAATCCTGTTGGTGATGTTTCCTGGGGTCAGGATGTCAGCATCAATTGTTCGATCTCAACTCAGCATTTAGGTGGAACATTCATCCTGCAGAAGACCTCAGGATCATTCAGAAAGACCCAAACATCAAGTACCAACTCTGCTACCTTCAGTATTCCTCAAGTAGACTTTGATAAGGAAGGATCGTACCAGTGTCAGTATCAGACACAGGTTTCAAGGCGAGACTCCAGCTCCCCTCTCAGTGACTCTGTCAGACTCTCTGTTACTGGTAAGAGAAAAAAAATCTGTTTCCTGAACTTGGTGCTTCATTCACTTGAGTAAATAATCAAAGGAAAGAATAAAAAGTTAAAGTAAGTATAGCTCAGCTGAAAGGCAACACATGTAATGCTCTAATATTGTTCTGTTTCTTCAGTGAACCTCCCAAAGCCCAGCATCTACATGAATCCTGTTGGTGAGGTTACCTGGGGTCAGGATGTCAGCATCACTTGTTCAATCTCAACTCAGGTTTTAGGTGGAACATTCATCCTGCAGAAGACCTCAGGATCGTTCAGAAAGACCCAAACATCAAGTACCAACTCTGCTACCTTCAGTATTCCTCAAGTGGACTTTAATAATGGGGGACTGTACAAGTGTCAGTATGAGAAAAGCAGCTCAAGTCGAAACTTCATGTCTCCCCAAAGTGACTCTGTCAGACTCTCTATCACCGGTAAGATGAAAGTCTGTTTCTTGAACTTGGAGCTTCATTCACTTGAGTAAATAATCAAAGGAAAGAATAAGTCAAAGTAAGTATAGCTCAGCTCAATGATAATAAGTTTAATGCTCGAATAATATGCTGGGTTTTTTTCAGTGAGCCTCCCAAAGCCCAGCATCTCCATGAATCCTGTTGGTGATGTTTCCTGGGGCCAGGATGTCAGCATCAGTTGTTCGATCTCAACTCAGCATTTAGGTGGAACATTCATCGTGCAGAAGACCTCAGGATCATTCAGGAAGATCCAAACATCAAGTACCAACTCTGCTACCTTCAGTATTCTTCAAGTGAACTTTGATAATGAAGGATCGTACCAGTGTCAGTATCAGACACAGGTTTCAAGTCGAGACTTCAGCTCCCCTGTCAGTGTCTCTGTCAGACTCTCTGTTACTGGTAAGAGAAAAAAAATCAGTTTCCTGAACTTGGTGCTTCATTCACTTGAGTAAATAATCAAAGGAAAGAATACAAAGTCAAAGTAAGTATAGCTCAGCTGAAAGGCAACACATGTAATGCTCTAATATTGTTCTGTTTCTATAATAGCAATAAACAATCTGTCAGGAACATATTGAGGTTTGTAATGTAAGGGTTCAATGTGTGGTGGTTGGATCACCCTTTATGAGAACAAAACAGCAGAACTGAGATGGGAAACTTTTTTTAGCTGCACTTTACTAAATGCCACACTTCATAACAACTTCACTTCCGTGTTTCAATCAACAGAATTTCGTTACTGTTTTAAAGTTATATATAAACATGTAATTATGTAAATAATAATAAATATGTAACATAAGTATGTAAATAGTAAACTGTGTAACCATTGCAAGATGCTTTTATATTAAATCAACTCAAATATAAATTATATGAACTTCTGAGACTCAAATATATGAATCAACTTCATTTATAAACCTTACAGGTTTTTAAACTGGAAGGCAGTCTTCAAACAATTTGAGGGGAGAACGTAAGAAAATATATTTTATATTAGTTATCCAAAGGTATTCCTAAAGAATATTCTCTGGGATCAAATAACATAATTATGATCCTAAAGGCATCCAGGAATTGATCTAATCTAAGTGAGTAAACAATCCATACACGTGTTTGTTGTTGAATATATTTTCATTTTGAACCATTCCAGTTTTCTTGTATATTTTCATACCTTTTTTATATAGCTCTGTTACATTTCATCTGGATCTTATTTTGACAGATTTATAAATCCAGCATGTGTATATTTTCTTCATCCTCCTGTCCCTTTTGTACCCAGTGACTCTGCAGCAGCCCAACATCTCCCTGACATCTCCTAACAAAGGGCTGGTCTGGAGTCCTGAAGGTGCAGAGATCACCAAGGGTTACAGCTTTGTCATCACCTGCTCCATTAACTCCAGATATTCAGAAGGCAATTTCATTCTCATCTTCTCTGGCTCCAACATCACCGACACCAAACCAGCAGTCAACCAGTCAGCCTCCTTTAACTTCCCTGTAGCTGAGTATGAACACCAGGGAAACTACAGCTGTGTGTATGAAGTCACACTGTCCTCAAGGAAACTCACTTCTACTCAGACCGCAGCGATTAATGTCACTGTTAAATGTAAGTACAGAAATTATAAATTTATAAAAATTTGAGAATGGATCAATTTTTCCAAACTTAAAAGGGAATTTAAAGAAAATTAAAGTTAAAAAGTTCAAACTTTTTTGATTATCAGCAGCCAAACTGTTAACCTTTGGGAAGGCCTAGCTGATGTCCTGTTGGACAGACATTGTTCCATATCCTCACATAATCCTCACATAGAGTTTTTAAGAGCTTCCTGGAATTACAATATACATGTATGCAGATGATGCACCTTTGTACACAATCCAGTGTAATATATCACTAAATGATTGACTGCTTCCTCATGCGAGTTTTGTGGATGTCACAACTGAATACAGAGCCTATTGAAAAAGTGCACACAAAAACATTCAAGTTCACTTTACTGGGAGTAAACAGAAGAAAATCAACAACAGTGTGAATGACAGTTTGTTTGCAAGTGAAAAGTATTAAAAGATAGAGGTACTGTCAGACACAGTGTGTTAGGTGGGTGCTGTGCTAGTGGCCACCCCATACGCAAATGTGGAATTTAATGTGAGCAGTAACAGGATTTCAATGGAGAATCATGAAAAGTGTAGAGACTAGATGTGATTCAGTATTTTGGACAATTTGCAGAGGTGGCACTTTACCTTGTAAAGGAAGGAATCAAATCAAAAGTAACCTAGTTCAAACAGGGTGAAAGCGTGGATTTGCTGAAGGAACTGATGAGTGTCAGTTCTTGCTGACTTGAGTGCATTTTTAGTGAAATGACTGCAGACTAGCTTGAATCAAATACATTTTTTTGAAAGGGGAAGTGGCACTTGGGTGAAAACTGTCCACTCACATTACCACACATACACATAATCAGACATGTTTAAAATGATGAACTGATCAAATGTTTTCCTCCTAGTGTCTTTGTTGCTGCTGCTCTCCTCTGTAGCTGGTGGGATCCTGCTGCTGCTCGTGCTGGTCTTGTTGCCAGTCTTTCTGGTCTGCAGGAGAAGACGACGAGCTAAGCAGCCTGAAGTACTCGTCCAAACTCAATGTCCGTGCTCACCATGACACACAGTTTTACCCATTTTAAATACATACATTAATCTCACATTTTGTTCCACTGCTTGTGTTTCAGTATCTGTCATAGCGGGGAACGTGTATGAATGCGGCAAGGACGACGATGAGGACGAGGAGGAGGACTATGTGAATGCTGATCCAGTGGACAGCAAGAACCTCAAAGAGGGAGCATGGATGGTGGAAGAGGAGAGTGACGAAGATCATGATCATGAGGAAGCGGGCCCTAATGACAATTTCATGAAGGCCAAGGAAGTCCAAGAAGAAGTTGAAGAAGAACAAAATGAAGAGGATGAAGAAGAAACCACTAATGATGAAGATATCTATGAAAATGTAACCTGGCCAATTCAAGATGAATTTGTAGAAATTTATGGAGAACATGAGGATATTTATCAAAACTTCTGAGGTGTCCACAGGTGAACAGCATCACAGTTACTGTGATAAGGTGTTAATGGATAACACAACAAATGTGCTAAGCAAATAAAACATTAGAATCTCAAACCCAAAATTCCACTGGAAGCCAGTTTCTGTAACTCCAACAAAGGAGTACTGGTTGGTTTCTGGACATATAATGAAACCATGTTATATGTTGCAACTTCATTATGTGATCAGTAGTTGTCCAGTAAATCACAGCCTCTTGGCTCCCTGAAGAGGTTCATCAAACTATATGTACACACTTTGCAGAAAAGTCTTCATTTAGATGCTTTATGCTACGCAAAATATATTAACTGCTTAAATATTTGTTGTATGTCTTCTTTTTGGAGAACCTTTTCACTAATTGAGATTTAGAGGTGTTAGTGGTGATGTACTCATGGCTCGAGCTACATATTGACCCTGTACTGATGTGAGAGTGGTGTCAGTCTTACCATTTACATCAACTTCATATAGTCATGAAGGTATTAGGAATTCAGGTAATTTTGTTAATGTAGTTTTTAAATATATTTATGTTTTGGAATATCTTTGTTGTTGTTGAAACCATTCTGAGTATTTTATGTTACATTCATACACCTATATTTTATCCAAATAAATTTCTTTTACAATTTATTTTAAGTATTCTTGTCCATCTTTTTGCACACACAACCCAGATATGACCATGGTGGGGTCTTAAGCTGGATGGTCTCATGCAACCATAAATAATGACTAGAGTTGGCTGGGTGGTGTAATAATAACCCAGCAAATTAGAACCGAGGAATTGGCAGCCATCTTGAATCTCCCTTTCTATTTCTGACCCTGGCATCCCCTGGTTCACTGACACACTTGTTTATTTTTGCAACAGCCCTCCTGATGAGTCAAAGCTTACTATCAGTCTTTTCTACAGTCTGACGACATCTTCTGTCCACCTTCAGTCCAAATGCGTGTATCCAAATCACCATAAACACATGGTGAAACACATCATGTAATCCAATGCGACAAAAGCACAAAGCCTAAAAATGACCACATACAGTCAGTTATTATGCAGTATTAAATCCTTGGAGATTGTGTTGGATTCTGTTAAATTCATAAATGTAAATGCTGTTGCAAAAATGCTAATATATATCAATACATGTCAATACTCTGAAATACTTTTCTTACTTTGATCATTTTCTTTCAGCACACAGTAAAAAGCAGAAGTGAGAAATACCAAAACAAAGCAGCTAGTTCACACATGCAAGCAAGTTCACCGTTTGAGCCAATGACATGAAGGCAGTTGTACAGTAATAACACCCAGATAGCCACAAATAGATATGACACATGCACCTTGTAATGTTAGCACACAGGCTTCATGCATACACACTTACATATACACACATGCAGACAGACTCCGGGAAATGTTAGCGGTCTGAGCTCATCCCTCGAAGAAGCAGTGAAGCCTTGTAACCTGACACAAGATGGGTGTTGTTCACACTGCTGGTCTCACTTCTGAACAGCTGCTGATTCTGAGTTGGCAGTTTGTGTCTGTTCAAGGAGAAGAACATGTTCTTATATCATATGGCACATAAACAATTAAAATAACAATTTTTAATTCCATTTAAAATGAACGGTCCCCTTTTATCAAGTAAAAATAAGGTGAATGAGTCAGTTACTTTGTCTCATTTACCAATCAAAACACAGTTCTATTTGAGCATATACTTTAGAATAGCTTGACATTTTGGGAAACACGCTGAATCACTCTCTTGCCAAGAGTTAATCGAGAAGGTTGATACCTCTCTCTTGTAAGTAAGTTATTTCATGACACTTTGTCACGACCGAACTATGGACCCGAACCCAAATGCACAACTCCACAGACCAAAGTTTAAAAATAAAGGTTTATTAAACAAAACAAAATAAAAACCACTCTTACAAGGCTATGCTATGAAAAAGGAAACAAACAGAAAATCACTCTTGCGAAAAATATCAAAACAACAAAACCTGACAATGGACAAAGCGCTGGTTCTTCTGACATGAGACAAGACAAATTGGCATGGAATAAAGCGAGACACGGACTATATATACACACACAAGGTAAGGACACAGGTGGAAACAATCAGGGCGGAGACAGGTAATTCTAAAGGCGGGAAAACAGACAAAGGGGAAAAGTAAAACTAATAACAATGGACACAGACAGGAAGTGGAACCAAAATAAAACAGGAAATCACAAGACAACATAGACACGAGACAACACTGAATAAATTAACTTAACACTTTTTCTTGGACATAACACACTTACGCAGTATTCTTTATAGTATTATTTACAGATACCCAACAGTTCCCACCATGAACAAGCAGTTGGCAACAGTGGCACGGAAAAACTTCATTTAAGAGGCAGAAACCTTGAGCAAAACCCACCTCATCTGTCCAGCCAACTGGCACGATGTTAAGTTGAGATATGAAGCGATCACTAGCAGTCGGTTAGCTTAACTTAGCATAAAGACTGAAAACAGGGGGAAACAGCTAGCCTATCCCCATGCAAACCACAAAATCCACCTACCAACACCTCTAAAGCTCAGTCGTTTTTTCCATACAAATCCGTACAGAAAGAGCGGTTCAGGTATAACTGTATGCTCAGACAGAATAGAGGCAGGTTTTAGAGGTAGGACGGGTTTCCATATTTTCCCATTGTTGTCGAGATGAGGCAAAGGCAACATTCTTGTCAACGACAATTGAGACAGTGTAGAATTTCTTGAAAGTATGGATTGGTCATTTTAACCTTGCACGTGTAGGATAATGTGGCATTTATTGGCAAGTCTGCAGGTTGCAACCAAAATATACCGCTCATGTCACCCTCTCCTTCCAGGCATGAAGGAAAAACTGTTGTGGCCATAAAGCTTGAAAATGATAAAGCCAGTGTTTAATTTGTTTGTTCTGGTCTATGCTTGGCTATATTCATGGTGGTCCAACATGGCAGACTCCATGGAAGAAGACATGCTCTCTCTGAGAGTTTTCTAATGTACTGAAAATACAACAATTCTTATTTTCAAGTGATAATACACAAATGAAAACATATTTATGAATATTATATAAAACACTCTTAAAGACACACTGTACACTCTTAAAGTATGATATTATGAAATGAACTTGAATGGATTTAAATCAACCAAAGAATTAATAAATAAATAACTTGAATAACATAAATATTAACTTGACAATCTGAAAAACTATGTTTCATGATAAAAAAAAATGTTTGTCCTAACTTCATATGCACAGTGACCTGAAGTTGGGGACATCTATTCATTTTTCTTAAAAGAAAATACAATAAAACATGACATTAAATGGTCAGGTATGGTCTAGCAACAAGGCAGAAATTTTATTGCCTCAATAAATAGCTGATGTCCATTACAGCTGATCGCCTGAAGGGGTTAAGATGCATTCTTCTTTCCCTAAGGTCCAATTTTGTGGTTCCAAGGGGGTGTCAGTGTGAAATGAAAAGACATTTGTTGAGTAAAGTGCCAAGAACCTTTTCATAGGCCTGATTTTCTCACACCACTAAATCTTTTTTGCTGTTCACAAACTTTAGAAATCTTTATCCTCATCACACAGTAAGAAGTCAGATATGGGACTGCTCTGTGAACACGGCCACATGCACACAAAACCCAAACAGGATATGACCATGAGCTGTCTTTAGCCTTATGATGAGTTGCGAGGCATTCCTGACCTCACTAACAAACAGCAGTGAGCTCATGGGGTGTAAATAGCATGGTGGGAGGGACGGAACAGGACAGCTGGGGTATATAAAGGAGAGGATCCCAGTGTAATGTCCCAAACTACCTGACAGAACATCAACAGGAAGAAACTCTTCAAACTCTCTACTCTTCACTGGATCCCTGCTACTGAGAATCAAAGAGACTACAATTCACAACGCTTTCAAACAAAGCCAAATTTTTGTGAAGAACTGTCTTGCAACACTGACATGATGTCCCAGCACGGAGCTTTGGCCAGCCTTTTCGGCGATGACCCTTTCTTCAGTCAGGAAAGGCTGCTGTGGCCACTGCGTCATGAGGCCCTCTCCTCATTGCAGCAGGACTTCTTCAACCAGAGAGCCAAGCTGGCCGACAGCCTCCTCAGGGAGCTCCATGACGGACCCCAACTGCTCAGATTTTCCCAGTTCCCCCTCATTTCCTCCACTTTGGCGAGGTATGTACAGTGACTACATATGTGAATAGCAGATAAACCTGATTGGCTATGTGTTAGGACGTTTTGGGGGGGGTTCTCAGTAGATAAGTTGGTAAAGCTAATACGTTTTGAACCACAATCCAATCCAACACTAAGCTTCTTGTGCAAATCTTGTCTCTTGTCAATCTTGTATTGGAAGAAGGTTCAATCTGCTTGAATATTGTAAAGGCTACGTACCTTACTTATTAGATCAGACCTCGAGTCGTCCAACAAGCTGCTAGCAACTGTTGATTTCGCTCTTCAGGGTCCCAGAATGCAAAGCGCAGCATTAGTTTGTGACTGGATTAGGATCACTTCAGGTTTTGCTGTGCTCAGATCTGCCCATGTGAATTGTATCCCCAAGTAGGAAATAAACTTGGGTCTAATTTAACCATGCAATATAACGCAGGTTTGAAAACCCCCTTAGACGCTATTATAGTGGAGTCATGGAGCTGATTGTGATCCCGATCTTGATTCTCTTTCAGGTTGAGTGACGATAAAGAGCAGCAGAGAGAGACTTCCGCCGTAGAGCTGCGCAAGGAAGCTCAGCAGGCCACAGAAAATAATGGGGACCTCCTGGTGACCCTAGACGCTCGTGGTTACGCCCCCAATGACATCACTGTCAAACTGGAGGGACGGAGTCTGGCAGTGGTGGCCATGAAGCAGGCCGGAGCAGAAGAGAGCCAGTCCTGCTCCTCATCCTCTTCCCACGCCTCCTTCTGCTCCTCTGCCTCGTCTAAGATGGGATTCGCCCAGAAGATCGACCTGCCTGCTCACCTCGACCTGTCCGGCCTCTCCTGTAACTTGATGGATGACGGACAGCTGCGTATCCACGCCCCCGTGGCCAAGCAGCCAATCAGTGAGGAACGCCAGGTGCCCATTCGATTCAGGACGGCGCTGGAATTTCCCATTTCCAAGGACAAGGCAGAGGAGGAACACACAGACTAAAACACACATAACACACACTCCACACATACTGTCTGAATGAAAACACATTTTTTAATAATTATATAAATAATAATAAATAAATAAACATGTTTTTATGTCCATGCACACACACTTCCACGAAAAGACTGTCGATGAAAGTTTACAATTACAAAAAGAATATTTATTTTCTAATTATTTGCAATTTATATAAATGTATGTTGAAATAAAGATTTTTGGAATTTATTAAATAAAAGCTGTTATGGACTTTTGTGACCACACGATGGTGCCAGCAACCAGCTCACACAGAGTGAGCAAGGGCGACAGAGCAAGAGAAGAGTTCTGAATGTTTGTATTACACTGAACTCCCCCTCAGGTGACAATATTAGTAACTTTAAAAGGTTCCAGTGACATTTGGTTTCCTGGGGAGAAGTTATTTGTTGGCCCGACGGAGCAGGCGACAAACAAAAGCAGCAGTTTAATGTTTAATGAGTCCTGCCCTGAGGGCGCCACGACAGAGGAGAGAAGAAACAAAGGCATTAGTAGGAAAGACTGCTTTTAAAGGGTTAGTTCAGAAAAAAAATATTGATTTCACCTTCTGGCATCCAAAGAGAATTTAGTTTTTAATTCTCAACATACAGAAAACTACGTATTTTTAAAAAAAATCACAGTGTCCCTGTTTCTCTGAATGGTTGTCACGCGATGTTAATGTTTCAATAGCATTAGCAAGAAGTCATATTCCTTATGAAAACTGAATTATCCACGACATGCCTTTTATTTATTTATTCATTCATTTATTTAAAGCGCCACAAACAAAATTCCTCTGAATCTCTGAGACAGATATCTATAAACAATAAAACCAAAGATATCTGCATTTCTAGAAGTTGAAACATACTGTATGCTGGATTTTTTTTGTCTTTATTACACATAATGCTAATGTATAAACCACTGACAGTATAAAGAATGGTGAGCCTAAGTGTGACATCACCCATGGGTTTCTGAAGAGCAAATTTCAACACCGGCCAAAAGACGCCTGGGTGCTCAAACAAGCCACCTCAATGGTACTTACATGTCAATCAAATAATCCACGCTGTTAATTATGCATAACTTTATGCCTTCATATAATTTGAATGGGTGAGTTCAGACACAGTACAGTTGTCATGAAAAGGAAATTAGCTATAGAGACCAAAACCAGGCTGTAAACATGTTTATTTCTGCTGTGAAGTTGGACATTTTAACATGGGGGCTTATGGAAATTGAAATGTTCTGTAACCAGCCTCAAGGGGCCACTCGAGGAACTGCAGTTTTTGCCACGTCGCATTGGCTTCATTTCCCAGCTACGGGGGTTGGTGCTTGGTACATCTCACAGTACCTTACAAAATACTAATCATTAGACCAGCAGGCACAAGCATCACCTCACCTCGCCGGAGCCAATTACTGTCACCACAGAGTGAATGGGTGCACCCGCTGCTGCGGGGATGGACGCAGGTTAGATGCTGAAGCTGGATATAAAGCAGATTTGTGAGACTTTAGAAGTATGTAAAGCTCTGCAGTTAGCTTGAGAGTAATGTGGTAGTATTCATATTATAACAGAAGTTAACATTAGCTGGTCTGCGATGGTTGAGAATAAAAATTTGAACTAGTCATAATTAGGGCTGTGAATTGTTTAAAAATATGCAATACCAGTAACCTTTGAGTACTTCCTTTGATACCTAGTGTCAAAGAATCCATTGGCCTCACAAACATGGTGCAGTTCACACATCTTGTAAAAATAGTATATATACCCAGTAGTTCAAAAAAACTAAAGCACATTAAAGTTCTTTGTAACATCTCAAATTTATTTCCACTTATACCAGAATTTTCCCAGTACCTCCATATAAGCCGGTATGAATTGTACAATGAGATTTATTTTGTAGATCTTATTATTCTCAGGTTAAGTGAGAGAACTGACACCATTTAATTCAGGGTAACTGCTTATTTTCTGTTGCATAATTCAGAACAGGAAGTACATAATATTTTCCATTTTGCTTGTAATGTCAGTGATGGTTAAGATCAGTGAGGTGATACGGTGTAAAACGGTGAGGTGATGTATTACATTCATTGTCAGTTTTGAAGTTGACATTAAAATACACCAAGTTACGCAGAGGAAGCTGTCGCTGTGCTTTTGCTTTACCCACAGCCCGAAAGTCATTTGATTCAGTAACAGTCTAGTCAGTATAACACTAAGCATTACAGTATGCGCTGTACTGGTACATGTACATTGTGGGCTGTAATCTAAAGCCTTGATGAAAGTTCTTATTAAAACCCACACTAACACTTCAGTTCACATCAGTTAAGTCAATTGGGAATCATGCCAACCAAAAATCAGTGACTGTTCACCTAATGTTTCTCAACTGTAGTTATTATGTTTTGTTTTTTTGTCCATATAATCTGATCTGTAATCTCTGTCTAGGTTTGCAAAAATGTCTTATCTTTATCTATCCACCTCGGTGGATGGGAAATAAAGCCAATGCTGAAGTGCCAACTGTAACTCCTCGAGTGGCCACTTGAGGCTGGCTACAGAACAAGTCAGTCTCCATAAGTCCCCATGTTAAAATGTCCAACTTCACAGCAGAAATAAACATGTTAACAGCCTGGTACAAAACACAGTTTTTGGTCTCTATAGCTAATTTCCCTGTTCACTTTTTTCTTTTTTTTTTGTTATGCATAATTAACAGCACGGCCGCTTTGATTGACAGGTAGCTTGTTTGAGTACCCAGGCATCATTCAGGCTGTGGGTGACATCACGCATACACTGTTCATTCTTTATATTGTCATTGAACAGTAGCCCAGAACAAACAAACACTGGCTCTAGATTTCTAGACTGGCTTCTCTTTCAACATGGAGGTTGCCATAAGCAACTGCCTCATAGGTGCTACTTCATCTTACACACCGGTCCTTCCAAACGCCTTTGTTTCTGTTATTATCACAAACTGATCATTGGATTTAAGTTTTCTTTCTTTCTTATTGTCTGTCTTCCTTTTCCTTTTAATGGCTCTCACTCTCGTTGTCTCTGTCTCACCTTCGTAATTGTCCTCCAAGAATGAAATGCCTTTGCAGGCTTTACGTGGGTTTGTTGTGTGTAGGTGTATGTGATTGTGACTGTGCATGTATTTGTGTTATTTGTGTGTGAGTGTTTGCATGCGCGTAAGTTCTTGCATTGCTACAGTCGTGAGGACCAAATGTGCTCACGCATGTATAATGACGTCATCCAGGGTGAGGGCTTTTTGCTGGCAAATAAGGAAGATGTGTGTGTGTGTGTGTGTGTGTGTGTGTGTGTGTGCGTGTGTGTGTACAGGTGAGGAGACTTGCAGACACCATCCCCTGACATCACCAGGACATTTCAGCACACCCACAGACACACTTTGCGGGAAATGACTGCAGAATTTCCATGGTGACAGTTATGAGGTCATAATGATGATGGATTTTTCAGTCCAGTGAGGTGGTAAACTTTGTTTCTCCTGGAGACAGATTTCCTCAGAGGAGGATGCTGTTTACACTGGCAGTCGTTTCACTCTAAACATACAAAACTCTAATCTCAATAATCTGATTTGTGCTCGTCTGCGCTTCAGTCTGAGTGTTCCTCTTGGTTGATTTGCCACCATATGGGAAAAACCATCTTTGTTTACAGTGGTGTAAGCAGCACGGACAAGAAATAAGAAGAAATTATTTTCTTTTCTTGATTGAGTTTTAACTAGATAATGTGGTAGATATAATATTTCTGTATTCTTATATAAATTATCTTATCTATCCAAATGAAATGATCTACACTGACTTGTAATCAGGTGAATGCTGTCTGTCATTTGTACATATGTTACTCTATATATGTAACGCTTTATAACACTAAGTCACACACCACCAACTATTTGAGTGATTTTGGTGAAACTGGATCATATTTTGTTTATACCATCAGGAAGAGGAAGTGGGTTTCAGCCTTGGGGAGTGAAGCTGGTGTTGTGCCAGAACTGGAGCTGGGCAAGTGGGCAATGTAACTGGGCAGCCCCTAGGACATACATGTAATGACAGAGGCAAAAATACTGTTGACGGGCAGAAAAGGCTGAGAAAAAAAAGAGAGCCAGAAGCCACTGGACAGGAGTAAATCTGAGACTAAGTTTTAGTCATTGGTGAGAGCTTGGTGAAATAAAAGGCTGAAAGACAGACGCTGAGCTGGGCCTCTTGCTGTTGGACTAGTAAGTAATATTAGCTGGCTGCTATGTCTGCTGTTGTTGACCAGGTTTCTGAAGAGCTGTATGTAAAGCTTTCCACTATTTTGGCAGTTCTGTCTCCGCTGCCTCCTGGCTAATCTAAAAATTGTGGATTGGTGGTGGACCTGTAATAGGCTTAAAAAAGATTGGTTGCTCAAACAAACCACTTGTAATGGCACCTACCTGTCAATAAAGGCATGCTCTTAGTTATGCTTTAACTTTAACTTTAACTTTTTATAACTTTAAGTCTTAATATAATTTGAACAGGTGAGTTATAGAAATTCAGCCTCAGTACAGTTGTCAAGTTGGAAATTTTAACATGGAGGCTTATGGAGTTTGACTTAGTTTAAAGCCAGCCTCACGTGGCTGTTTGAGGAACTGCAGTTTTTGGTACTTCCACATTGGCTTCATTTCACAGCCTCACAACGGAGGTTGCCGCTTGGTGTCATGAACATATATATTTATTATTTTATGATTAAAAATGTATTTAATCCAAATAAAGGACTGGTTGGATAATCATTACGTGTAATTTGTTCAATTGTTGGTGCATCCGAAATTCTGTCCATGATAGTCGCCTCAAGTGGTCACCTCATTGCGCTCCTCGAGGTCTGAAAAAAAAAAACTTGAAACACATTATTCAGCGTTGCATCCTTGATCTGAATACTGTAGCCAGCCTCAGGTGGCTGTCTGAGGAACTGCAGTTTTTGGCAGTTCACAGTCACGGAGGATGGTGCTTGCAAGCAACATTTACTTGAATTAAGAAACAGTCTTGCATAGTTAGCCAATCCACCAAGTCCAACTAGATTTTAAATGTAAATATAAGATTATGTCACTTGCTTAAACATATTTTTAAAGTGTTTTTGCAGTGTAAGAATTAGTAAATTGGAAATCTTCTACTCTCATAATTAAAAACTGCATATGTGCTGTGCAAAAATGGAGAGCTTGACAGGTGTAGTAAGTAGTAAGTAAGGGGGACTGGACTAGTTTCACCAAAAATAAAATATTTAGTTTCTAGGAGGATAGATATTAAAAATAAAATGTACTGAAATAAGAACATACTGTGTAAGCACACAGAGAGAGAGAGCGATCCATTGCACAATAACTTACCAGCACATGTTGCGTAGCTCGGGGCTGTTGCGTTTTAATACCACAACACTGCCTGCAACTGCATCATACCTGACAAATGCATGAACGTCACAACGTCATCAGTGTATGCGGCGGTAAGCAATTCCTCCTGCAGGCTTAATTTTCTTCTTTTCTTTCCAGGTATCACAATAAGACAAGCAGGTCATCACTCTAACTCACATCAGTGTGTGTGTGTGTGTGTGTGTGTGTGTGTGTGTGTGTGTGTGTGTGTGTGCGTGTTGCTCTGCTACAAACTGCCAAAATCTGATTGATGACTTAAATAAACATTAGATCAGTGTAACCTGAAGGAAAGACACTCACTGTGAAGCTACTTATTACAGACTAATTCTGTATCCTGATCGATCAATCAATCAAACAAACAGACAACTCATATTAATCTGCAGTTTTGACAGATGAATAATAATTTCACTGTTCTGTTCTGGTTAGACACGTCTTTATTTTACTGAGTGGAAAGAGACACTGGGCCGCCCGTGCTGTATTTGGATGGGCTTTTGTCAGCTATTGTGAGTCATTTTGGATCAAGATGTCCACCAAACAGCATTGTGTTATGAGTTATGACACACTGGCAACTGAATCATCAAAAGTGACAAATGTAACATTACCATGCACCGTCACTTTTGACACATTACCAGAAAAAATGTAAACAAGCAAGTCTTCTTCTACTGGCTTTGAAGCTGCAATTTACTTTGTCTGCCTTAAATTTGTAGTCCTGCTTTACACTGCAAAATAAGAGCCATCCATGCACGTGTGGGTAACACAGTACACATTCCTGCCATCAGTTCATCATCATACTATTCCATTGTTCAACAGCTGGCGGCGGTAACATGCAAAGAAATATATAGTAATGTGCCTGATTTGAGATATTCAAAAATCACTTTGCTGCTTTACGAGGAAAGACGTGTTTATCAGGCCTCAAGAATACACACAATGTGGTACTGTGCACTACTGCTACTAAATGTAGTAGTATTTTTTTTTTTCAGTTGTTAACTTTTCCCTGTACTTGAAATGGTGGTGTCTGTTTAAGTTGCTCAACCAAGACAAAAAAAGTACATGACATTATCTCAAATTCCCTGGATGTCCTCCAAAATCCAAAAGCCTGAATTTTGGCCAACCAATCCTAAAATCTCTTCTGTGGCTCTATTATGGTTAATCGATCTTAGCACAAAGAAGGTACTTCCCACCAGACAGGTACTGTACTTATTAGAGGTTATGGCAAGTAAATAAAGTATGCAGTCAAAACAATGGGCTAATGTCTTTACATGTTGTGTCCTCTTAGCAGGCTAGCAAGCCACTGTTAACAACTACAACTGGCAGCTTCTTAAAACACAATGTCTCATTTACTATTTCTATATATATTAAATACTGAAGTGATGTGTTTGGCAGGCTGGATAGTACTTTTGACCATGAATTATATTTGCAAAAACTGTAACTGTAAACTTTTACTCAACAGCTTTACATTCATATTAGTCTCATTCAGTAGATGCCACCCAATCCATTTTATTACCAACTTGAATCTTGGTTCCAGTTGTTGACTTTACATTTCATTGTACTTTAAGACAAAGAGTTGGTCATTTCTGACAAATGTCTGACATTTCTTTAAAATCTAAGCTAAATATTTGTTTGGTTTCTCATTTTTCACATCACTTGACACCATCTCTTTCTTTCCTCTCTTGCCGTTTTTGCTATTTTACTTCCTTTGATCTCTTTAGTTGTATTTCTTTCTTTGTTCTTAAGGTGTTGTCCCTCTTGCTATTGTTTGCCTTTTATTTTCCATTCTCAAAGAGGCCAACAGGTGTGTGCAGGATGCAGGAAGATCGATGGCTGAAATGAGCTTTATTGATTGGAAGAAAGGCTACCATACTGTTAAACCCCGGGGCTCCTCATCCACTTCCACACCCCCACAACCCCCTCACCATCTAAATGACAGCAATCTACCTGTAAGGACCCGTGGGACTCTTACGCTTTCTTTTGCAAACACACAAACACCTGATTTTCCATCATCGTGTCAGAGGAGTTCCAGCAGGACATAACAGGGTGTTAATGCTACGTTTGACATGTCGTAATTATGATGGGTAGCCTGTATTGTATTGGGCAGAGCCCCGTGCACAGGGGAAAACATGGCCTCTGCACACCCTGAGACCTCAGTGCTGACCTCAAGATACCAATCAACAGTGTTGTGTGCAAAAATGCCAGTTGCTCTATTAATTTTCAAGTCATGGATATTCCATGATATTCCATTCCTCATTCATTTTCTGCCACTTTATATGCCACATTTGCCACATTTTATATTCCTGAGTCTTCCAAATTGTACGTGTCCAGATAGAAGGGAGGTATCAAGGAGGCCTCCTGATCAGATGACATCTTTTACCCAAACTACCTGAAGTGGTTTTCAATGTGAAGGAGCAGTGGTCCTACACTGTGGTCCTTCTGAATATCTGTGCCCTCAATCAGTCTTCAGGGGTGAGTCCAACCACCCTACAAAGAAAACAATTTTTTGCCTTTTTTATTCTCAGTGTCAACATTTCAGTCACTACCCAGAACACATGACGAAAGATTAAGGTAGCAACATAGACTGACGCGTAAATCAAGAGCTCGGCTTCAGTTTCACCAGGTTTCGTTCTGTGAACAACAGGTGGTGTAATCCCAGACATATTACCGTGAAGGAACGTTTCTGTAGCCTAGACATAGAACTGCCGTGAGCATACATCCATATTATCTGCCAAGGGATTTTACATGCGCCATCATCATCATTGTTTACATCCCACCATCAGCTGATGCCGACGCCGCGTGTGATGTCATCACCTCAATCACAGCCAGACTGTAAACGGACCATCCTAATGCATTCATGGCCATCTCTGGAGATTTCAACCACACCACTCTCTCTGCTACACTCCCAACCTTTCAACAGTTTGTGACCTGCCCCACCAGAGACAATAAAACCTTGGACTTAATGTATGCTAATGTTAAGGAAGCATACAACTCCACTGTCCTTCCCCCCATTGGCAGATCCGATCACAATCTGGTACTTCTCACCTCCAGATACACACCCATTGTTCAGAAGCAGCCTGTGATCACCAGGACAGTTAGGAGATGGTCACAGGAAGCTGATGAGTCCCTGCAAGGTTGTTTTGAGGCCACAGATTGGGATGTACTGTGTGAGCCCCATGGTGAGGACATCAACGCCATGACAGACTGCATCACGGAGTACATCAACTTCTGTGTCGACAGCATTGTACCCACCAGGAGGGTGCGATGCTTTCCGAACAACAAGCCCCGGATCACCAGCGACCTGAAGGAGCTGCTGAGGAGCGTCCAGAGGGAGCTGAAAAGAAAGCTGAGGGAAGGCAAGGAGGCATATCGGGAGAAGCTGGAGCGAAAGCTCCAGGAAAACAACGTGAGGGATGTGTGGTCAGGAATGAGGACCATCACTGGATTCAAGGCGAGGGGGAGTCAGCCTAAGGGAAGCCTGGATAGAGCCAACGAACTGAATGTGTTTTTCAACAGATTCAGTGGACCTACAGGAGCCTCGGTTCACCCCTCCCTGAGCCACACAGACCCCACACCCTCTTCTCTCCCACACCCTCTTCTCCCCCACACCCTCTTCTCTCCCACACCTCTGTGACCCAGAATGATGACCCCACATATCTCCGGACCCCCACAATGGACCTCAACATTTCTCCATCAACACCTTCACACATATCCGTGATCTCTGAGCCCCTCGTCACCTCCCCCAGCCGCATGACTGTTTCCAGCAGCCAGGTGAAAAGACAGCTGGAGAAACTACGCCGGAACAAAGCTGCAGGCCCGGATGGTATCAGCCCCAGAGTCCTGAAGGCCTGATCGGACCAGCTATGCGAGGTTCTACAGCACCTATTCAACCTGAGTCTGATGCAGGAGAAGGTTCCGGTGCTGTGGAAGACATCCTGCCTTGTTCCGGTACCCAAGAAGTCACATCCAGCTGTGCTCAATGACTACAGACCAGTTGCCTTGACGTCCCATGTTATGAAAGTCCTGGAGAGACTGGTTTTGGCCCATCTGAGACCTCAGGTGACCACCTCCCTAGACCCGCTGCAGTTTGCCTACCGCCCCTCGGTTGGTGTTGGACGCGATCATCTACCTGCTTCAACAGGCCCTCTCTCACCTGGATAGAGCTGGCAACACTGTGAGGATCACGTTCTTTGATTTCTCCAGTGCCTTCAACACGATCCAGCCTACACTGCTGAAGGAGAAGCTCCAGGTGATGCAGGTGGATACCTCCACAATCTCCTGGGTAACTGACTACCTGAGAGACCACAGTTTGTGAGGATGAAGGGTTGTGTCTCTGATCGGGTGGTTAGCAACACGGGAGCACCACAGGGGACTGTACTCTCACCTTTCCTCTTCACACTGTACACCTCAGACTTTCAGCACCACTCTGAGTCCTGTCATCTGCAGAAATTCTCAGATGACTGCAGTTGTGGGGTGTATCAGTGATGGGGGGAGACTGAGTACAGGGATCTGGTTGATCGCTTTGTGGCGTGGAGTAGGAGCAACCACCTCGTCTTGAATGTGGCCAAAACGAGGGAGATGATTGTGGGTTTCAGGAGGACTAGGTCTGACCTGAGCACAGTTTCCATCCTTGGTGAGGAGGTGGAGGTGGTGCAGGACTATAAGCACTTGGGCGTGTACCTGGATAATAGACTGGACTGTAGATGCAACATTGACAGAGCAGACTCTACTTCCTGAGGAAGCTCCAATCTTTTAATGTGTGCAGTAAGATGTTGCAGATGTTCCACCAGTCTGTTGTTGCGAGTGCAGTCTTCTTTGCAGCCATCTGTTGGGGCAGCAGCATCAGAGCCAACGACACAAAAAAACTGAACAATCTGATCAAGAAGGCTGGCTCTGTGCTGGGGACTGCTCTGGAGCCCCTGCAGCTGGTTGTGGAAAAAAGGATGCTCCACAAACTGCTCAGTATTATGGACAACAACTCCCATCCACTACATGACCTCCTGCTCAAACAACAGAGCAGTTTCAGTCAGAGACTCCTGCAGCTCCACTGTAAAAAGGACCGCTACAGGAAGTCATTCCTACCAACTGTTATATCTTTGTACAATGACTCCCTCTGTGCAGAGAGAGTTGAGCAGTTGGGCTGATGGACATAATAAGGGATGCACATTTGCACAAGTTATTGCACATGAGTCTGTATATTTTTCTTATGTATATTTTGTAGAGGTAGAACCATATGTTCTTCCTCCTCAGAGTTTATTGATTCTATTTATACTGTGTCACCATTTTTGCCTGTATATAGTGTTCTATGTTACTGTGTTACTGTGCTAATGCTGCTGCAACAGCGTTTTCAGATTCTGTCTGACCATCCGACAAGCACCTCTGTTTGAGTATACTTGTGCCTTGACTCCCAATCCAGAGTGAGCAATATAGTTTTTAATTTATCAAACTAGCCTCCGTTAGTCTTAGAGGCTATGTTTGGTCCCAGGCTGGCTCAATTACTTTAGCACCAAGTAAAGATATACGTCCATCAGGACAGGGTTGAGGCAGGACAGCCGGAAGACATTTTTTAAAAATCTGACCCATTTTTAAAAATGTATGTCTTCATTAGGAACAAAAGGGCCCAGTGTTGAGTGCTACAGACATGAGAGGGGAAGTCAGAAATGATTGAGACAGACATTTGTAGTTTTGGTCTTTTCAAATATTTTTTGACAATAAGAAAAATATCAAATAATGCCAGTCATACCCTTTAAAGTGTAACTAAACCCTCAAACTACATTTTCAGCTGAAATCCAGTGTATATTGGCATTTAGTAGCTTATTCCTCAGGCTGACATTTGACTTACACATTCATCAATGCTCAAACAGTATGTAAATAAGTTTTCTTTTCCATTCTTTAATATTTATAGCACCTTTTCGTTAGAGCATGTGTTGGTAATTGTTGAGATGCTGATATTAAAAGGGGCTATGAGAGTCTATGATAACATCACACTGTTAATCAACAGACACAGATAATGCAGTTATCAGCTGGATAGAATTTAATTTACTGCATGATAGTGAAAAGGAAAACAAAAGTGTAATATTATGGCTATGAAATTTGAGCTCATTAATCTCAGCCGTTATATTATTCCTTTTTTATATTTAATAAAAGGCTTGAGGCATATTTTTATGACACATTATTGGGATTTATACCGAGAATTTGCTCCTATCACTGCATTAAGGAAACTCAGTGTAAGACTATCTTCTAGATATTATGTTTATATATAACAAATTTTCAACAGCAAACAAATTTTGAGGAAAATGTAATGTGACCGAATTATGTTTTCTATGAAAATAATGAAGAAATGTTGTTGATGTACCTGCCAAGCGCTTTTGTTGCCTAAACCTAACCAGAGACTGTTGTTATGTCTCAATTCACATGCTTCCATACTTACATTTGCTCTTTTTAGTACATAAGTGAATTCACACTGCCAATTATAGAAAAAAAAAGTGCATTGTGAGCGTAATCCTGACAGGACTTCCATTGTCCCCTCAACCTAACAATTCAATAACATACAAATATGATTTGTAGAAGGCACGGTTGAATACAGACGCACACATCAAGCATGCAAAGATATACAATAAGAGACAAAGTGAGAGTACACACACTCACACAGGCACACACACACATACGCACGTACTCAGAGCAGGGTCCATTAGAGTGATGTGTTGTTTTTGGTGCTGATACGGCTGGTTATCAGTGACGTCTGGCTGTCATATTGCCCTGACAGAGCGGAGATACAGATAGAAGAATCCCAGACTTAAATAAACAATGAAAGGCTCCTGAACACTGAGACAGGAGATGGGCTTTAAAAGCATTTGTGTGTGTGTGTGTGTGCGTTGTGCTTGTTTGTGTGAGTGCTTACTAATGTGTCAAGATATCTGAATTTATAGACCCTGGGGGGCTTCATATGTGTGTGTGTCGGTCTGAGTGAGGCAATGCTGAGTGACGTGCAGTGACAGCGACAGCACTGTGCGGTTTATCAGCGCTGGTTAAATGTTTCCTGCCACTCTTCCTCCTCGCTTTTTAGCGTCTCTAACCTTTACAAGACTGCTCCTGATACAATCAGACGTAAACACACAGATACGTGCACACACTGATGCACTGACACGATCTTTCTCAGCTGTGTCGCTAATAAATATGTTCACCTTCACAGCTGGGGGAGTTTCCAGCTGAGAGTGTAGCCTGCCTGTACTGGAGACCCAGTATGGGGCAGCTTATACCGACAACCAGCCAACCTGCTTTTCTACCATGATAGCATTATAGCTGTAGGAATGGCAGTGTTCCACTACTTGGGACTAGATGGTAATATCTCAACAATCTTGGTTTGATTACGTTGAAGTTTATGGAAGCCTGGTGATGTTTTAAAAGGGGAAGCAAGCTTGGAAAGATACATAATTGTTGAGGGGTCTGGGGGAATTCTCCCTGGAAAAAAATGTTTTTTTAAAAAAAACAATTTCCACCTTATAACCTCTCAGAAAGAGTCAGAAACAGTGCATTTACTCCACTACATTCCAGATAATAGAATAAACATAGTGTTTGATATTTCTCTGGATCCGTGAGAAAGAATTGCATTGAAATGCATCAATCTGGTGCACTTTGACAACAAAATAGATGGTGATGGTTTTTTATTTGTTTTTGTTTTCCGTTGGTAAAATGATAAAAAAAAATTTTTTTTGCAACACACAAAACATGAGGGAGGAACACCATAACTTTGCTTCCCCTCATTGAATAATGAGGATGCATTTGCTCCACTTTCTCAGTTGTACCTATGCACACGTTCGTGCTCCCCAGAGGATGAATCCTTCAAACTTTTCTGATCATTTATCCAGATATTCAGATGTCACTTCTCTATCTCAACACGTTTTGGATGGATTGGCATACATTTTGGTACAGAATCTATCCCCTGACCCCTGGTTCAGAGTAAAACAACAATGTTAAGCATTGCCAAGAAATTTGGTTAAGACAGTCATGTTCCCCACAGGATAGTGAGATGTTTGAAGAGGCATGAGGCATGAGGCATTGAAGAGGCATTTTCCCAATACGTTGGGTTACAATCGAATACCTCCAGAACTGATGGCCTTCACACTCAGCTGTACTTTACATCAACTTGCTAATACACCAGACTATGATGATGAACATGGTAAACATTATTATACATTGTTAGCTGTTAGCATGCTTTGTCGGCATGTTGTGAGTTCACAAAATTATACTCCATCCACCTCCTTTATTTTTTCAAATGAACAATGTTTGGTAATTTTTAGGGCTGTTTTCGACTAAGGATTTTCATAGTCGAATCTGATTCGTCAGATTTTGCCGTAGTCGACTGATCGTCAAACCTGTTTTTTTTTTTTTTTAGATAGCAGCTAGATCTTATTTGCGATTTTTTTCCGTTTCAAACAAAAGAGCTAAAACACTCATGGTAGGTGTGAAACAAATACCTTTATTTATTTAAAGCCAGATGAACAAAACTGGGCATATCAAACATCAGTGCATTTAAACGGTAGTCGTAGCTTCTTACTACGTATTAATAAATCACCCACTGCAGTTGCACAATCCAATGAGCGGAGGTGAGCAGCACACTACAGGACCGTTAGCATTTACGGATTTATTGGTTCACAATGGCTACTAAAAAATCTTCCAAAGTACACTGTAGTGTGCTGCTCACCTCCGCTCATTGGATTGTGCAACTGCAGTGGGTGATTTATTAATACGTAGTAAGAAGCTAACCCCTCCGAAAATACACTGCAGCGCAACGGCTCCGGAACGGCTCCGCTCGACAGCGGCACAGCGTACTCCGCCGGTCCGCCAAACGCACACAACATTTTGAACTCTTTATTAACAGAAAGTAGGTAGATTTTGTATCAAAATAGGCTTTTATATAACGAAAAAAAGACATTCTCTGTAACAATTTATGCTCAGCAGCCGTGGGCCCCCCCATATAGTCAGAATGGTTTTCCGACGATTCGACTACGAGGTTCATAGTCGAATCAGACCTCTCCGAATCGAATCGTCGAATAGTCGACTATTGGAGGTCAGCCCTAGTAATTTTTTAATGAACCAATCCTTTAAAAATCTACACCAAGTTTTAAGAAATAGGCCAACTTCTTCAAATTTTGAGGTGACACAAAGAGCTTTTGCAATTTAGTCATCAGTCAATAACTGTACGTCTGTGAGTTTTTGAAACCAACCTACGTATTTGTGGCAGTGTGTGTGTGTGTGTGTGTGTGTGTGTGTGTGTGTGTGTGTGTGTGTATGTGTACATGTGTGTGACAGCCTTGGGGCTGACCTGCAGCAGGTGCTTCCACAACACCCAGACAGACAGACAGCCCCGGGCAATGAGAGAGAGAAATATTAAGAAAAAGCTGTCACATTTAATCTGCATCCAGACCCACTAAGAACTGGATCCCTCAAAAAACACACTTAAGGTCACGGTCCCACCAACACTTACAGCAAGATTTTGGACCAATATTAACTCGGTTGAGTAGAATCGACAAAAGCTACGTCAGAGTTTTTACAAAGTTTAATTTTATTGATGGTGCACGGTGACAAAAGAATGTTATCATACTCTCTGATACTGATTGGAGCAAAAGTAGTCACCTAAAGAGATTTTAGGCATTTCCAAACTCAGGCTGAGGCAGACACGACTGCATGAGTTGAAAATGTAACACAAAATGTGATGTAAGCTTTATGACTACAAGCTTTATGGTGCACATCTCATTTTAGGTATCATCTGTGGGTCTGTGGAAACTCACCTAAAACTCGACCCCCCCACTCTGAGTCTCCCTCTGCCCAGGGCCTTTAACACGTTTGCCCAGACCAGCCCAACAGATGACATCCCCCCTCCACATTCACCTGTCTTTAACATCAAAACCGAAACGAATTTCCATTAAAACTCTGAATGAAATATTGTTGTGGCATGGTCCTTGCTCGTGAAGTAGTTGACAATGTTTATCACACTGCATCACAATGAAAACCAGTTTCACTGGTCACTATGTAGCATGAATCTGTATGTACTACGAGAGCAAAGTGTAACGGAGTCAAATTCCTCGTGTGTGTACACACACCTGGCCAATTAAAGTGATTCTGATTCTGATGACATGTATATATATATATATATATATATATATATATATATATATATATTTACACATATCACATGACCACTTGAATGTGAATCATAACTTTATTTCACTCACTCTGTGGGCATCTTTTCAGCTATATATATAGAAAATATTGATTATACACAATTTAATTAGGATTGACTGACCTTAACTCCGTTATTATATAGCATCAACATTTGATATTTGCTTGTCAATCTATATTAGATTATGAATGAAAGGGTCAATTGAGCAGCTTCATCAGGCTGAATATCACACTCACCATGCAATGAGCTTCTTTTTGTCAATATCCTTCATTATGTCTGAATATGCCTCTGTTTGTTTTCATCTCAATATCATTTTCCAGGTCATTTCAGTTTCATCCTGTTCAGTGTCATTCAGTTCTCTTCTCTTTACTGCCGCTGATATCAAATCTGTCCCCATCATTTTCATTTGTCTCATTTCATACATTAGACTGGATCTGAGTGGCAGCATACACGTAGCCTCTTGGGTAGACAGTCACGCGTGCGCATACACACACACACACACACACAGCATAGTCAGTAATTGCCCTTTTAGTAAAGCATTATCACAGGTAAAAGTATTTGTGGAAGGAACTATGGTGTGCTGGCTTCTCCAAACACACCTACATTCCCCACCAAGTACACACACACACACACACACACACACACACACACACACACACACACACACACACACACAGTAGGGCAGCTGGCTCCTGTGTTTGCTCAGGGAATAGACAGCAGTTGAGAGCTAATCTCTGACATGTTTATACGGCTTTTATTGACTTTCCATGTGCCGTACATAGACAGAGAGAGAGTATTACACAATGAATGGATACTTGTTACAAGAATAAGACGATGTAAAGTGTAATATATTTCTTCTTTAATGTTTGCAGTGAGGTTTATACGGGAAAAGATGACTGAGATGAAGAAAAAAGCAGAGGATGAAAATGTTTAAAAATTTTTAACACACAACATTGTTTTAACACCTTTCACTCTCATCAGAATGTATTTAACGGCCAAAATAAATCACATTTCTACAAATGAGCATACTATGGTTTATATCTTTTAGCCATTTAACAACAAACCGTGCATCTACACTTGCTAAAGAACACCAGAACATTTAAGATGAATTTCTCATCTTCCAGACAGCGTCTAGTTTAACTTCATACAAACACAGTGTGGGTTATCCATCACGGTGACCCAATCATCTCCATTTATTTATTTTCTGTCAAAGCCGTTTCATTATCCTGCAGAGTAATTGCATTTACATGATTAGATTTCACGCTTTGCAGTCGAAACTGATATCTGTTTTTTCTTCTACTGTAATATAGGAACGGTGTTGTCTTACATATGTTTTATGCATCTACCTCCTGTGTGTTTGTGTGCGTGCTCACGTCTTCATATTAGTTATATTATGCTGATACGTGATACCTCAAGCCTATTAAAAATTGCATCCTGATATTAAACTAACTACACCAGCCCTTATACTGTAGCAGGTGTCTATTCATTTGCTGTCTGTGTAACAGTATCCACACCACTTACGAGTTTAATGGAAGTTCACGCTGAGGTTGAAGGAAATCTGAGAACAGCAAATTCATTTGTTTGTCTTCATTAAGCAGCAAAACGTCCAAATCTCCTGCAGATGTTTAATCGGTTGTACCAAGTGTTTACCACGTTCGTACAGCTGAGGTTGATGGGAATGCCATTGTTATTTTGGATATATTTGGTTATAAATAAGTACTGGACAATTGGAATGATGGTGTGTTACATTAGATGATTGGCAAAGTTAGAATTCATCTTGCACCAAATGTCATGGAAATAGTCATCACAGACATTTAAGTCAGAATGATCACAAACATCGAGTAATGATGGGCCAGAGGGAAAGGAAAATCACCAAAGTCAGAAGGATTCATCCTCTGGGGATTAGGAATGTCTACATCTTGTGACAATCCATCCAATAGCTCTGTGGAATTCGGTCAAAAACAAGTATAATCAAGTAAGTATAAGTATAAGACAAACTGAAATGTTGACCTGATGGTGGTGCTAGATTAAACTCAGTGGATCACTAGGAGATCCATTGTTTCCTGTTCATCAACATCTCTAGAAAATATCATGACAATCCATCAAGAGTTGTTGAAATATTTCAGTCTGGACCAAAGTGGTGGACCAATCAACCAGTTCCAATTAACTTATTCAATCATTAACAATACTAGCCAATTATAATGAAAAAAAATGTAACCTTTATGAAACTTGTAGTATTGAGATTAAGTATTAATCATCCATTTTCCATCGTGATTTTAACCCTTGCTATTGTAAGTCATGCTCATGTAATGTGTTGCTACAACATCACAGACAGTAGTTGATTTTGGTCCACATGAAGTCAAAAAAGTGTAACCTGAGTAAACCTTTCAGTTTAATTGAAACCAATAAAACTGAAATTTCACACTGAAGTTATTCAGTGAATTTACTTGCAGAACTCAACACATGTTGTTATCCTGCAGTAATTGTGACTGTTGAACTTTTGATGACTAGCCAGCAAGCTTGAAAGGCTTTTTTGGCTGGCTAGCATCATCATGAGCCACAAGAAGATGCTGTGAACCACATGTTAAACACAATGACACATGACATGACATAATCATATGTTCTAGTAATTTTCTCATCTGAAAACATTTTATTGATTGATTTTATTGGATTTTACATGTGCTTCTTTCGCAGGTATCGACACCTTCAGAGTTCTAATAAATCTGATACATGAGGCATTTATCTAATCTCTTGTGAATCCTGAATGTAACTATTTACAACATCGGTCTTCAACGTTTTTCAGCCCAAGGACCCCTTGGACAACAGTCAAACAGAACAAGGATGCCTACATGCCATTAAATTTTTAAAAATGTGGGGTGTCGTTTAGCTCAGTCGGTAGAGCATCCGCCCCATGTACAAAGGCTCAGTCCTTTGCTTTTGCTTTAATTAAAAGGAACAAGAACACATTGTACTTCCTTACACATGTTCTTTGTTTTTATTAGAGATGTAACCAGTGAGATCAGTTACATCCTCTCTTTGTAAACTTCGTAGTATTTCAGTATGAGTCCATTTACTCACATAATGTTGGAAACTCATCCCATTGGCATTCAAGCCTTTCAGCCACACTACGTATCCAACTCCCTAAACTTTTGTGACTTTATAATTTATATCTACCTCACTCCCAGATGCATTGTTTGGGTTAAGACTTAATTGGTTTGATAATTAGTCCCCTCAAGCTTCTGGGCAAAGAGGAGATCAATATGTTGCTATTGATCCGGATCAAGTACTGTTCAGCTGGAGCATGTCTATTTGATCTGTCGTTTTGTCTATTAGATGTACAGTTTGTGTTGTGTACATGTAACAGCGGCTCATCTTCACAGGCTGACACATCTTTCTTTGGGCGGCTGAGCTGTGTGGCCTGTATGAATGAATGTACTTGTGTTTCGTAAAGATGAATTTGGAGAAATCTGTCAATTTTCCTATTGAACACTTGTAATTTATGAGATTGATATGGGATCCCAAATACAGAAAATGGTGAGCAGCCAGACCGGATGATTTTCTTTCCTTTCCTTATCTCCTCTCAGATAAATACATCTCAAACACACACATTACTTTTAAATGGTATCAGAATAGAATAAAATCACCTTGAATAATTTCCAAATCCTTAAGACTGGGCTGATCCATTTGGGGCTCAGACCTCAGGCTCAGCTTTAGGAAACTGTAACATCCCTCTGGTTGAGCTGGATGGTGTGAAAATGTTTATTCCGAAAGTCATCTTAAGTCACATTTCCACCATATGATACAGCTCGGCTCACTCTTTTTTGGTTTTCCATCATGGATAGTACCTGGTACTTTTTTTTTAGTTCCACCCCACCTCCTTTTCACACTGCAGGCCACAGATCTGTTGCATGGGTCTGTATTTTCAGATAGCCAAGCTGCCATTCAGAAGAACATCATATCTTTGTATCCTCTGTTATAAAGCCAACACACATAATAAGCAATAAAACTGAGGTACTGTTAAGTATCTGTGTAGAAGAGATACCAAAAACAAGTAGATTAGAGTTGAAAAGTAAATGGAAATGCAGCTTTACTGTACTAAGTGCATCATTTTTAATGGTAACCATCCAGGGTGACCTGTGGTTCCAAATCTGGTTTCAAGCCGCAGACACAGGCGGGACATGCAGCGGTTGGATCTCTGCAACCAGACTGATTGAAAATCAGACCTCCTGTAGGAAAACACTGAGGAGGAGAAAATTCAGAAAGGAGAGGAGGTGACGGAGGAGGTAAGACGGGTACCTGAGGGACAAACATGAAACCATAGAACGCACGTGTGTTTGTGCGTCAAAGCTTTGGAGAGCTGAGACAATGCGTCATCACACTTTCCTCGCACTGACAAACTACTTTCCAATGAAATGCCATCATGTCTGTCTGTCTGTCTGTCTGACTCACTATTGCCTAAAGACCAGAGCGCCGCCTAGTGGCAGGAACCACACAGCTTGGTGCAATGATTTGTGGTGTGACAAAGAAAAATAAACGTCACCTCAACTTAATATTCTTAGATCAAATACTTACAAATGAATTGGGATCTCATATATCCCTGTAGCTCTACACACACACACACGAAAACTGTTGCAGTGTTGCCCCCAAAAACACACCATCACAGCAAAAGTTCATATGAAGGAGTAATCTGAATCTAAAGTAATATTTCATTGGTCTTCCATATAGATATTGTTCTTTCCTGTGTTATTAGGAAAGGGGTTTACAATGGTGCCTGATGGATGGAGCTATCTCTGAGTGTAGGTTTTGAGGAGGAAGCAGATGGAAATCCACAGTAAACATTTTGTTTCTCTGCTGATGAGTGTCACAGCCCAAAATGTCATCTGTTAACTCTCTATCAAAAACGCAAGACTGACTGCGTGACCGGCGCGTTAGTAATGTCTCCATCATCACCACCATCTGACGCATTCGGCCTGTTCACCCACCCTTTTTGCTTCACACACGAACACACACACGCACACGAATGCGCGCGCGCGGGCACGGTGTGACCCCTCCCTCCTCCTGTGCTGCTCAACTATATAAATCACCTCTGTCGGAGTTTGAAACCAAAGTGCAGCGACCCGCAGAGTAAAAAAAAACTGATCCAAGAGAAGAGAAGAGAAGATCTGTGCTGCTGTGAGAAAACACCTGTGGTTCCGACTACTACCTGTAACTCCAAAGTCTTCGTAAAGTAAGTCTGTACACTTCTCTACTCTTTATCCATTTTGAAACTGGGATCGGATTCCAGTACGAATATTTGAATTGTCTCATGCTTATTTTAAAAAGTCCTGGATAGAAGTTATTTGTACTGAAAAATAGATAATTATCGAGCCCATTTTGAACGTTATACTTCAATTGAATTCCAATTTCTAGTTGCTATGTGGAAATGTTTTGTTTTAGTCAAACACTTTGCGAAGAAAACGAAAGCATCAATACATGACAACGATTTTATACAATGTCTGATATAAAAATTATTTTGGCGCGAATAGCTCTTAAAAAAACAACAACAACAGCTGTGTGCTCAACCTCTGCAGTTAGTACAGATGTTTATGCAGGTATTAAAGTCTGTCTTCGTTGTTAAACTGTCAGACTGTGCGGTGAAGTGAGGCTTGGAGCGCGTTCAGCACCACGGACAGCGCCGCGTGAATCTGAACCAGATCCGAACCAGATCCGTTCACACATGACAAACGTTTGAGTTTAGCCAGTTTTACTTTAGACAGTTTAAACGGTTGCTTCTTTTTTTTTCTTTTTTTTTTCAATATTAGCATTTGCTGATTTGCTCCCTTAGAGTGATTACCAATAAAAGGGAACAGTAAAACAACTTGCTGGTACCATATGGTGCTGAGTTGTCCCAAACTGGCTCAGTCCTGACCTGTCCACACTGCTGGATTTTGACAGTGCTTAAAATAGATAGCAAGACGCTGCAAGTGCAAATATTTGGTTAATTTTAATACAATTTAGTTGTTACATTGCAAATAGGATACGATTTTCTAAAAATTGAATCTTAGCATTTACTCTCCATGCAGCATTACGCTATATCAAATAAATTAGATTAAATGTTATATAAATGTTAAAAATAGGAGGAACACAGAGGTAATTGTCCTCTTTCACAGAGATCCACTCAGTCTTGAAAGTCCACACAGCTAAGATCGATTAAGATCAATATTTAATACCTGAATATGATTATTTTTATTAGTAGTAGCAGTAGAAGAAGTCATCTTAAAGCACACATAAAAGAAAAGATATAACTGTCTCATAAAACACAGGAATGGAAAATAAATTGTTGCAACAGCATACCAGTCTTATAAACACATCCGTGCAGCATGCTATCATAAATTACATGTGTCCATTTCATAATAGCCATCAAAACCACAGCCTCCCTGATGATGTGTGAAATTAGTTTGCTCCACTAGAGTCAATCCATTTTCTTCATCTTCCTCAGGAGCTAAACAACCCTCAACCAGGGGAGTCTGACGATAAGTCAATCTATAGCCTGAAGAGGGTTTTTTTTTTTTCCTTTACATGATACATATCAACTTGTTTAGCCGCTTCACATGCCTCTTTTTATTGTTTAGCTGAGATGTATTCTAAGAATAACAAATAATGCTCCTCTTTGTGCCCATCAGGGGAGGTTTGCATTTTTCTCATTAGAGAAGGAAAAGTCTTTATCAGGCTCTGCATCTCAATTTCCTTTAGACAATTTCAAGGTATTCTGGAATTGATTCAATCAAACATCGGTGATGATTTCTTTTAGTTATTGATGACAAAACATATTTTTCATCACTTTGACCAATGACAGGATGGCACACCACAATTATCACAATTAAACATCATTTTAAAAGAAATCCAAACTGTTCATCCTGATGGACTAAACTTTGGACTCCCCACGTGTTGCTGCCCTGTTACAGATGGCCATGATGCTGAAACCATGGACGGTGCTGGTGGCCGTAGTGCTGTGTGTGCTGGTGTGTCTGGGAACACTGGCGGATGCCTACCCTCCCAAACCCGAGAACCCCGGCGAAGACGCCCCACCCGAAGAGCTGGCCAAGTACTACACCGCCCTGAGACACTACATCAATCTGATCACCAGGCAGAGGTATGTACACACACACACACACACACACACACAAACACACACACACACACATACAGAACATATACGGTGCGTGGCACAGGTATTTGTAATACATGTAATACAATACAATACCTCATAAGGAAATAGGACAATTGTTTAAAATACAAACATAACATTTAACATAATATTTAATATTAAAAGAAACATATGCTTTGAGCTTTGAGGAAGCTGTTTCTTTCTCATCTAATTTGGTGGAGAAAAAAAACAGAGTTGGTGATTGTTGGAACAGTGGAAAGATGAACAAAGGCAGCTTGGTGAGTTTGAATGAAGGGTGTGTACCATTATTTGCGAGGTTCAATGACTTGTCAATGGCGTCTTGACAAGCGAGCGATAGCAATAGGCTGTTTTGGGTTAAACAAAAAGGATCTTTCTCTGTAGGGTACGTCCTATAACGTCATCAGACAACAACTCACAAAGATGCTTTTAATAAGTTTTACTGTTGAGTGTTGAGTTTTATGATCTGTGAGGTAAAATAATTGTTGTTGTCCATGTCTAGTCTGTTAGGTCGTAGTGCTCATTTATTTAGTCTAAGATGCCAGTGCTGTAATGCGACATCTAGTGGTTCTGAAAGTTGCATACAGCACCTTTAAGGTTATGAAGGTTCCTCATAAAGATGGAAGAAGACCTGTCTGTTGCATCATCCTTCTGGACCATATCTGGAATCCCAAAAATCAAACAAACCTTTCCCCAAACTGATTTTCAGATGGTAAACTCTTAGCAGCTGAACAGAGTTAGTCCTTCTTGATTCTT
Organism: Argyrosomus regius; assembly: GCA_946959425.1. NCBI lineage: Eukaryota > Metazoa > Chordata > Actinopteri > Sciaenidae > Argyrosomus > Argyrosomus regius. The sequence continues at coordinate 24,934,514 of OX336897.1, read as the reverse complement.
CGCTCCTTCAGTCCACAATTCATTTCGCTTTATTCGAGTCATTATAGCAACAGAGTTCTGAGTTTCCTGCTACATAAGCCCGGAGCTCTGCCGATGTGTGATGCACTCCCGCCACTCCTCCCGCCTGCACACGGTAGCTCAGTAGATTAGATTACTGGCCACTCTCCAAAACCTCCAGGCCTCCAAATCAACGAGACCAGAGCAATAATCGGCACAGATATGACCCAAGAAAGAATCCCAAATCCAGTTAGCGGGGCCTGAGCTGAGGCCTGCTGCGCTCAGGTATAAAAGTCTTAAAGGAATTGTCAGAAGGCATATTGTTTGATTTAAAGCAGTCTGGCTCATCTGTTCGTATTCATGAAAACCAAATAGGTCGTTGATATTTAGATATGTAGTTTAAAGAAGACTCCTAATGCCATAGAGAGTCAATTTGTTTCAAGTTAAAAGTTTTTACATTTCACAGGCGGTTGCAGATGGAGACATATGTGATAAGAGAACTCATGGTTATATGAAGGTTTTGCTGGATCAAATAAAATGCTGGGGGATGTGATGACTTTAAGCTCTGCACTAAAATTGATGGATGTGGTCTGTCAGGTGATGTATAATTTTCAATTTGTAAATTTTCAGAGCCGATGCTCGTGTTTCAGTATTCAGTATTCAGTATCAAAAGACCGTTTAGCTCTGATACTTTAAAATATATTTGCAAACTCTTTCAGTGCTTTAACTTAGCTAACACTCCAGCTGCTTCTAAATCAACATCCCGCATACAAGTATAAGATTAAGATTTTTTTACAGTCTTGCAGTTGTCGATTTTCAGATGAAAGTACTGATCGAAATAAAATTAGCAGAAAAAAAAAGAATTTAACCGCAAATAATGAAAAATCTGAATAATTCAAAAAAACATTTTAGACTTTTTAGAATTTCTGTAGGACTAACTTGCCTCTCATATATTTGCTTTTATATTTGCCTCACAGAGCTAAACAGCTGATTAAAAAAGGCCATCTTTTTAAAAAAAAAAAAAAACACTTCTAACCAGTCTTAATGCTTTTCATTGCAGATGACTTCAAAATAAAAAAATATTCATGTTGGGATGATAAAACAGTCTGTTTCCTAATCCATGCAAAGTTTGTAGCCATTAATATCATATTACCTCGCTCAGTTTGTGTCAACCAAAATTAGCAATTTGATTATCAGTTTGACCGGCATATATATTAATGTTACCTTCTAGAATTTTGTTATGTTTTACAGAAAGAGCTGGGACATACAGTATGTCATATCTGGTTATGGATAGGAAGTTTATACATACGGAATCATTTTCATCCAAATGGTTTCATCCGAAGATTCTGGAAATGCCTTGAGGACAGCAGCGAGTTTTGTTAACTACCTTTCACAAAGATCAGATGCTTAGTGTTTGCGTTTGTGAAAAACTGAGGTCATGTTACAAAAAAAAAACGGGATAAAGATTGAAGAGTGCAAAAGACGAGGAGCGCAAGAAAGAAAGAAAATGAGACAGGTACAGACAAATCAGAGAGATAGAGTGAAGATAGTGAAACACGGAGTAAGACAGCCAGACAGATAATAAGAAAATAAGAGCCGGACCAACCAGAGAGACTCAGGGAGATCTCTGTGTGCAGATGGGCCATTATCACATTTTACATCCTGATGTGTCGCAGTGTGTGACAGCTGAGACAGAGCCTGTGAGCTGCTCCATTGCTTTCCTACAGGGCAAGACACACACACACACACACTCACACACACCTCTCTGTGTGTGTAACGAAGCATAAGATTGGGTGCTGGGGTCATAGGGGGAGGTGGAACAGGTGGTTGATGAGAAAACAGAAGAACTGCAGGTCGCTCTGCAGGGTTTGTGTTGAATGGTTTCATGCACGCACACACACACATTACCAAGTAAAATTTCTGTTAAACGGCTCTGTGATTTTACATTTACGGCTCTCTTGGAGCTCTGGTTTCCTTATCAAGAGAATCATAAGACTCATCCAGACTTGGAAATGGCACCCTCTTACACACACGCACACACCAACATTCACACACACACACACACACACACACACACACACACACACACACACACACACACTTTTCATGCACAGTCTGAATCTGTGAGAGTGTGAAATTAAAGCATTAAGAACAAAGAGATGGGAAGTTAACCATTATATTAAAAGCTAGACAGACGGGAAAGAGGACACAAACAATGGACAAAGAGAAACAAGAAGGCAAAAAGACACACTCATAAAACATGAATATAAAATATGACTGTGAGCTACCAGGACCATCAAACACAAAGTTATTAAAGCAGTTAGTCGTGCTTCCTCTATTGATAAAGTTGCTTTCATTTGTCTCAATCGCAAACAAAGAGGAACTCAACAACTTTAAAATAATATTGTGTTTTCATGACAATGTTTAAGGTGTAATAGTGTTGAGATGAGATGAGATGTAGCACATAGACTAGTACAAAATAAGTGTACAGCCACTCTGTATAGCAACTCTGTGAGGCTGTACTTAAGCACAGAGGTGCTAACATCAGTATGCTAATAATAACAGGTATAAATCTGACCATGTTCATCATCCTGGTTTTGCTGTTTAGCATGCTAACATTTGCTAATTAGCACTAAACACAAAGTACAGCCAGAGCTGATGGGATATGACATTTGTTTTGGTGGTATGTGGCGTATTGGACAAATTAACATTTTGGAAACGTCATGGTGGCGCAAGAGGAAAAGTGATCCTCTGGGAACCATGAAAGCACAAAATGTTGTGCCAACCCATATAGGAGATGTTGAGATATTTCACTGGATAAGTGAACAATTGAACCTATAGGTAACACTAGATAGAAAGCCAGGAGATCACCAGAGTTTGTATCCGTGGCTAAAATCTACGCTTCTTATCTCTCTCTCCAGGTATGGAAAGCGTTCAACTCAGGAGGACGTGGTTGCAGAGCTGCTGTTTGGCGGCGACAGCAACAGAGACCAGAGATCAAGGTAAAAACCCTCACACACATAAGGTGAAGGAGTCATGTGACCTGTAATGTATGCATATGAATGTTAGTAATTCATACAAGCAATTTACACATTTTTCCTTGTGCTCTTCCACAGATACGAGGACTCCTACATGTGGTGACTCCGCCACCTCGCTCCCTCCTCATTGGGCATTCCCTCTGGATGCATCACACAATGCACCTGGAGGGGCCGACATGTGCCTCTCACCTCTGCCCCCTGAAACCGACCCCAACCAATGATCATCACCAACCGGAACGCAAGCTCTCTCTGTCTCTCTCGTCACTGTCTCACATCTCTCTCGTTACAAGAAAATTGTACATAATTTATTATTGAAGTCAAATATATATATATAAGATCAGCGCTACTAATCAGAAGGTGGAACTGTGTCTGTTCGTGTGTGCGTGAGCATTAACGTCCCTCGACTGTCCAACACTGTAACACTGTTTAGAGGAGGAACTTCTTGTTTTACTGTTGCTACTGTCAAAAAGTAACATCAGAATAAATGAATAAAAACTTTTCTGTGTTTGATCTGTTGATGAATTTGAATCTTTTTTTGGGGGGGGGTCATGTATTGAAGTGTATAGAGTTTACTCCTCTTACCCCTCTGAATGCTGGGTTACATACAACGTGGGATATTTTAATAGCAGCTTATATATACAGCGGATTGTAGACTATTTGTAATTTTAGATTTTTCATACCATAAACAAATTCCATGAAAAGACTTAAACTGACAATGTGTAGTCCTCTCTACCTTGTCTGAGTCCCTCAGCTCCAAAGCTATTGGTTCCTACTGAAGACACGGATCTTAAATTGAAAATAAATCTTTAATTTTTAAAAAGACTGATTCCCTAAAACAACTGGTCACTGTAGATTTAAACAAGCCTCACTTAAACAGAAGGAAATAAGGGCTTTTTGTTGGGGACTATTTTCAGCAGTGGATTAATACACAATTGATGCTGTAATGAGTATCTCTGGCAGCAGGATTATGTATGGGATTGAGTTAAAATGAAGTGAGTGTTCATGGTAATGATGGCAAATCGATATAGTCGAACAACAATGGTTCAGGACAACAATAGAGCTCTATAGCACAGAGGAGGAAAATATATCAGAATCTCTTGGGTTTGGTTGACTCAATAAATAAAACATAAATAGATAAAACACAGCAGGGGTTGCAAATCTATCTACATTGCTTAATGGCATGAAGAGACATTGCAAGGACTGGCAACCTCCATAATGCTGGCCATATACCAAACGACTTTCCAAATTTCACTGTTGCAGACAAATTTCCAATTTAAGTGTAAAATCCTGAAAGTTTGTCTCGAGTTGTGAGACAGCCAGCCCAGTCTCATCACCTTTTCTGCTTCTTGGACTTTTTGCCGCCACCAGCCCTGCTCCTCCCTGGACACCCCATCATCACAGACCGATAGCCACACTGTCCTCAGAGATTCTGCAATTCCACCTTTGAACTGTTTCACTGATTCTGGTCTCCTGGCTCGTGGTTGCATATTGGGTCTGCAATCATTCAATATAATAGGGTTTGCATGTGGTGCAAATAAATACATACCTAAACGGTTACCTGTCTGCACTGTGTCCATTGCTGAGGAACCCACAGCGGCAACGAGCAGTGCCACAGGGAATAATCTCTAAGAAAATACAAATATTACCCCACCCGCATGACTCCAGCAGCCAGGTGAAAAGACAACTGGAGAAACTACGCCGGAACAAAGCTGCAGGCCTGGATGGTATCAGCCCCAGAGTCCTGAAGGTCTGCGTGGACCAGCTATGCGAGGTTGTACAGCACCTGTTCAACCTTAGTCTGATGCAGGAGAAGGTTCCGGTGCTGTGGAAGACATCCTGCCTTGTTCCGGTACCCAAGAAGTCACATCCAGCTGTGCTCAATGACTACAGACCAGTTGCCTTGACGTCCCATGTTATGAAAGTCCTGGGGAGACTGGTTTTGGCCCATCTGAGACCTCAGGTGACCACCTCCCTAGACCCGCTGCAGTTTGCCTACCGCATCTCGGTTGGTGTTGAGGACGCGATCATCTACCTGCTTCAACAGGCCTTCTCTCACCTGGATAGAGCTGGCAACACTGTGAGGATCACGTTCTTTGATTTCACCAGTGCCTTCAACACGATCCAGCCTACACTGCTGAAGGAGAAGCTCCAGGTGATGCAGGTGGATTTCTCCACAATCTCCTGGGTAACTGACTACCTGATGGGCAGACCACAGTTTGTGAGGATGAAGGGTTGTGTCTCTGATCGGGTGGTTAGCAACACGGGAACACCGCAGGGGACTGTACTCTCACCTTTCCTCTTCACACTGTACACCTCAGACTTTCAGCACCACTCTGAGTCCTGTCATCTGCAGAAATTCTCAGATTACTCTGCAGTTGTGGGGTGTATCAGTGATGGGGTGGAGACTGAGTACAGGGATCTGGTTAATCGCTTTGTGGCGTGGAGTAGGAGCAACCACCTCGTCTTGAATGTGGCCAAAACAAGGAGATGATTGTTGGTTTCAGGAGGACTAGGTCTGACCTGAGCACAGTTTCCATCCTTGGTGAGGAGGTGGAGGTGGTGCAGGACTACAAGTACTTGGGCGTGCACCTGGATAACAGACTGGACTGGAGATGCAACACTGAGGTTGTCTACAGGAAGGGACAGAGCAGACTCTACTTCCTGAGTGCAGTCTTTTTTGCAGCCATCTGTTGGGGCAGCAGCATCAGAGCCAACGACACAAAAAAACTGAACAATCTGATCAAGAAGGCTGGCTCTGTGCTGGGGACTGCTCTGGAGCCCCTGCAGCTGGTTGTGGAAAAAAGGATGCTCCACAAACTGCTCAGTATTATGGACAACAACTCCCATCCACTACATGACCTCCTGCTTAAACAACAGAGCAGTTTCAGTCAGAGACTCCTGCAGCTCCACTGTAAAAAGGACCGCTACAGGAAGTCATTCCTACCAACAGTTATTGCACACAAGTCCATATGTATATTTTTCTTATGTATATTTTGTAGAGGTAGAACCATATGTCTATATCTATCTATCTATCTATCTTTAGTCTGTACTGTAAAATACAAAGGTATGTGTACTTTACTTGTGTCTTTCCATTGTAGTCAATTTACAATTATTACATTTTTTTCACATCCTTCTATAGTGAAAACCATGTATCTCCAGATTTGGTAAATTTAAATGTTTGATAAGATAAAGGATTAAATGTTGCTGATAATGGGTTGAGAATATTCTTTTACTTCTTAAGTTAAATAAACAATTTAAAACCCCCACAGTGACAGTCTCTGCATATACAGAGAAAAAAGAGATTCTAGTCAGATATGATCAGTTTGGATAGTTTGGTTTATCTGACCTTATAGAACAGTGGTTCCCAACCAAGGGCCCATGCCCTCCCAACAAGGAGTGTACAAGTCTGCTGTGTGGCTGTCAAAATCAGATTTACGCATTGTCTCAAATAAAACAAGTCACTGAATAAAACTTGTATAGTATAGCCTCCAGGATGGGTCGTACCCAAAGGTTCCTGAATCGAGCCAATGAAGGATGATCTTTGTTTCAATTTTCCAGTTGGTCCAATTTGTGTTCACAAAGGCAAAACTAAACAGGACGGTCCAGAAATTGTAAACAAATGTCATGTTATGGAAATGTCGTTCAATTATTCAGGAGGCAGCTCATGGAGGAGTGAGGGTTAACACCTGTAATTCTGGAAACATAACTGCAGAATGCGGGAAGTATGAACCAACTTTAAACAGTTTTATTAAGCTGCTGTGCAGACCTGAGGTTACTGCTGATAATTGCAGTTACAGGTCACGGAATTCTTGGCAGCAAAACTGTCCCAAAATGTAATTGGCTGTAATTGGCCTTTTCTCATCATTCTGTGAGCAACTGTGATCTGATTTTATGTTGCTTGTAGCATGAGTCTGTGAACAACGACAGTGAAAAGAGTTGGTTACCTCGCTGAAATGTTGAAGGTGTACAGCCTATAGCCTGCAGTGCTTCATCTAACAGCTGCTCCTTTTGTTCCATTACTCCCTGGAATATTTACAACTAATCCACTGTGCCCAATATGATGGTTGACTTGTTTTGTAGATACATTTTTGATAAACAATAGCAGTCTATCATGCTAATCTCTAGTCCAATGAACACAAGAAACCCAAACAAACAGCATCAAAGGGGCTAAACGCTCCAGGGTTCAGTTCAGCCACACTAAACAAGGTTGGACCTGCCCTGAAACCAAAGGGAAATGTTGGGAACATGACAAAGGATGACTTTCAGCATTAATTACCAATGTTGACTTCCAAGAATTTTTAAGGTATTACAGTAATAACAGCCTAAAATATTTTGAAAACATCAACCTATATTACAGCAGGTTTTTAAACCATTAATGTTCCAATATTTTAAACACAATATAGCACTAATAAAAACAGTTTATTGTTGTTTATTACTATAGATTTCAGTCTAATATTATTCATATATATCTATTGTTAATACAAACTATTATTTGGTTATTACTTTGGTAATTACATTACTTACTTAGTTATTGCCTCTTTATTATGACTATTACCCCACTATTATTACCATGCTGTAATGTGAAGTGATACTGATTTTACAGGTTAGTCCTACAGTGGTGTTTAGCAGCTCATTGCCATCAGTGAGTCAAATGATGCGGATGGATTCAACACTACTGACTCCCTGTTTACTGTATCATTTACATTACAATCCCTATTGGAATTGCACATAACAATTCACAAAGAAAACATTGTGTTTAACTGCAGGTAACACTGAACACATTTCTTTTTTTATGTTTTGTTTGTTGCAGACATTTCCATGCATCCACACATGCTTATATTACCGTCTGCTGACTTACACACTGTTTCCATTCTTTCCATCCTCCTTTTATAATTTTGCAAATCAATATGCTTCTTTACAGCTTGTAAACTCTTCGGGCATTCCATTTTTGCTGCAGCACATGAGCTGGGCTACAACAACACAAATACAGAAAATAAACCCCACATTACCATTTGTACCCTCGTATTACCCTGTTGCTCCCAAGAGATTACTTCTGTATCACCTTATCTTTGCTGAGCTGTATGAAGCAATACTCATCATTGTCACTCCATCAAATCACCTCAGCTGACACGTCGACTCAGTTTAGGTGTAATAATCAAATCTTTCCACTGCATGATGCTGTTGCACTGTTTTCACATGTGGGCTTATACCTGCTGCTACAGCATGCTCCAAACTGCAAAGCTGCAACAGAACTTTGGATTTTTCTTTTGTTCATTTTCCCTCATCAACTAGAAAATAGAGATTACATAACATGAAAATGACAGACACTCATTGAACTTTTTATTAATGCAATTTCTATTTATGCAATGCAGTCACAAGGGCTTTTTTTTAGGCTCACCCGAAGAGACTCTAATCTGAGTGGCTGGGTGGCAGAGAGAGGAAATGTTCATGTTCTTAATTTGATAGGTTATTGATTAGCCCACTCATGTCATTCCCTCTGGTCCAGTCTTTGATTCTGTGTTACAGTTTTCAGCTCTGGCTACTTTAAGGTGTTTTAAATTAACTGCAAATTATAATTAATAATAATAATAATAATAATAATAAAAACAGATAAGGGGAAAAAACTACTGCATTGTCCCTTTAATACTCATATAATATACTGTGCCGTCAATGGTTATAATACTAGGTACAGCATCGATAGGTGTAAAGTTTCTGGGAATATGTAGAATTTAACCGGAAATGTATAAAATCTGCCTTCAAATTAAATGATCCAAATGAAACTTTTACCTATTTCATATTGCATACCGTATAGTTAAGGCATGCGTTTAACTCGTAAAGGTTCATCCCCATTTGATGTCACGTCAACAAGAATAGTTATATCGTATATTAACGTTGAAACAGTGTGTATTATTGCGAAAAAGGTTTTATTTTGAAATTATAACGGAAGTCGTGTAACATTTTTACACGTACCTGACACACTCACCGCCGCTGACGGAGAGAAGAAGCCAGACGAAAACAAGGAGCGCACGAGACATCACAGACAGCGGGAAGCTTGTCTCATTGTGTAGAAAGGTAGGTGAACAACAACACAACAAACATGGCGGCTTTATTCGCTTAATTTATTACAGTCAATGGTGAGCGTCTCGTGCTTGTTTTTCTTCTTTCGCCTCCTACCGAGGCTCGTGCGCTGTCAGAGCAGCTAACGTTCATATTACTGGCTTCACAAAGGCGCGTGCGTGCCTGTGCGCGCGTGGGAATGTTTGTAACAGAACGCATTTATGTTGTTGTTATGTTAGCATTTTGTTTGTCGGTAGCCTTTGTGTGTGTATGCGTGTGTGTGTGTGTATGCGTGTGTGTGTGTGTGTGTGTGCGCGTCACGCTTTGTTATATGTGACCCCTGAGACTAATTACAAGACCCTTCTGCGTTTGTGTGTGTGTGTGTGTGTGTGTGGGACACACTCTGAGTACTGCAAATGATACCAGAGTTAACATTCAAAAGGTTTAATAAAGGTAAGAGTGTATGAAACACTCACTAGCACTGCTGATGGGGATCAGGTGACGTCAAAAAAGAAACCGTGACCACGCACTTGACACCCCCACCCGTCAAACACACCCTCCACTACCCCCATGCAGCCATGAAGATTATGGTAAACATCACTGAAAATGATGGAATATTATCTTAAATGTTTTTATTTTATACGTAGATGGGGCATTTGGTTTTGTATCTTCAAATCAAGGTAACTTAATTTATGAATTATGTAATATTAAAAATGGGTTCAATACATGGACACAGCTGAAACCAAGTTATGTTTACAAGACATTGTGTGTGTGTGTGTGTGTGTGTGTGCGTGCACTTGGGAACATTTCTTTCTTTCTTTACATATTGGCGCAGCTGAGCAGATGGATGATGGTGGGAGATGGAGGGAGGAGGGGCAGTGGTGGAGAAGGGGGGTGGGGGGTGTAAATTAGGCAGAGGACAGGAGAGGAGGGATCATTAGGGGGCATGTGAGCGAGGGAAAGCATGGAGAGAGAGAGAGAGAGAGAGAGGATGAGAAAAAGCTGAGGATGAGAAAAAGGGAAGGAGACAAGTGGAAAAACACAGGATGGAGGGAGAAAGGTATGAGAGGAGGAGAAGCAAGGTGAGGAGGAGTAGAGGGTAGCAGATGGAGTTCACAGCAGTGTGAGATCAGTAATTAGTGTGTGTATATTCAGCTTTTTTTCCCTCCTTATTTTCAATAACAGCGAATCCCTGCTAGTTGTGTTAATTACAACAATTTTAGGACTGCAACTAACTATTATTTGCAGATTATTCTAGATTAATTCATTAATTGTTGGTCTTTAAAAGGTCAGAAAATAGTGAATGTGCATCCCAGTCTCACAAATATTTAGTTTAACATCATATAAGAAAGAGAAAAGCCGGAAGTGTCCATATTTGAGAGGCTGAAAGCAGCATTTTCCTGCTATTTTAGCATGAAAAATTACAGCTCGGCATCTGTCTTTCAACCTTTTATTTCACCAAGCTCTCACCAACGACTAAAAGTCAGTGCCAGATTTACTCTTGTCCGGTTGCTCGCTCACTCTCTCCTTTCCCCTTCTTAGCTTCCTCCTTTAACGTCCTCTTCGGTCTCTGACATTATGTCCATAGAGGCTGCTGAGTTCATTGCTCACTTTCCCAGCTCTGATTCTGGCACCCGCTCCGTTCCCTGTCAGCATTTGGCCGTGGCCCCCACCTGAAAACCTCCTCTTCCTTGCAGTACAAAGTACAAATACTCTCTCGGTGCTCTGAGCTCACAGTCCGAGCAGCCTGGCTAACAAACTGAGCTAATATTGGCCAACAGCAGCTACAGTTCACAGCAGATTACTTCACTGTCCATCAGGAAACTCTGTAAATCACAGAGAGTTGATGCACAGCATCTGGAGACATCAGAGGGAAAATCTGAAAATATTTCCTCCATAAAATGATCCACTTTCACCAAAAGGTAGTTGGTGGTGTGTGACATAGTGCTGTAAAGCGTTACATACTGTTCGTGGATGATCGTCCCCTGAGCAATAAAGTTACATAGTGTGAGAATGGACATACTGAAGTCAGTGGAACATCAATATGATTTTAATCTGTTATTTTACGACGGAGTTACACAATGTTGCTTTAAAGTTTCAGTTCTGGGAGAGTTACTTTATCAAATGTCACTTTACTACTTTTGGTTATTAATTAAACCAATTCATTACTTGTCAATTATTAATATAAAAACCACTATTTTGATAACTGATTCATTATTTGGGTTCGTTTGAGAAAAAATGAACACGTTCTGTGAACTTTGAAGCTTTGGAGTTCATGTTTCAGTCCAGCTTCCTCCTCCTGTCCTGGGTCAGGCTCAGTGTAGCATATTCCATCACATTTGCTGTCATCAGTTTGCACAGAGGAAAAAAAAACTTAGACGCAGATGTTTTCCAGATATCACGACTTTCATCCAGCCATCCCTCCATCCTCATGTTCTCTCCTGTTCAAAGCTCTTCTTTTACATCATCCTCTCTCTTTGCTCTCTCCTGCTGCTCTGTGCTGATGTGTTGTGTAATGCCTACTCTAGCATAAACAGCAACGGACAAGTGTGTGTGAAGGAAAAACTGAACAAGGGCTGGTTTCCATGGCAGCCACGGGCTATAGCACTTAGATCTAGATAGATAGATAGATAGATAGAGTTAAAGCTGGATTTCATATATAGTTAAAGGGGGTGTGTGCCTCTTTGTTCCCCTCTCTCTCCCCAAATTGCCATTGTATTGTGTCTGTTGTCATGGCGATGTATAGATTAGCTACGCCCACATGCCCCTCCCCTCTCTCTCTCGCTCTTTCGATATGGCTGCTCAATTCCAGAACAATCGCTGGGGGCTACGCCTTCTCTTGCTGATGTCACCACCTGCTGTGTGTGTGTGTGTGTGTGTGTGTGTGTGTGTGTTATGGGTGGGAAAAGGAGGAGTTTGCATACGACTGCTGCAGAGGAATAACACAAGCATGCACACACACTGCCGGCTGGCTGTTGCTTCATGTTTGCGGCGCATGACATGACATTCATGCGTCATCTATCATCTAATGTTTGGCAAGAAAGCCGATAAGTGTGTTTCCAAAAAGGTCAAACTATTACTACTATCTAGACTTTGATTGAACACTGGGTTCTGTTTGGAGCTGTACTGACTGAAGTAAACTCTCTGTTTTGACGTAACAACCTTGTATTTCTAAAATGTCACCTTTTCAGCTGCCCTCTCTCTCTGTCTCTTTATCTCTTTCTCTCTCTCTCTCTCAGATTGACTGAAGCTATACCATGCCGGTGGCCTCTACCAGGACAGAACCTGGTGAGACCAGACACCTTCCTACACGTTAGCTTCTAGCAGCACAGCATATGATGTTTTCTTTATTCACACTCCCTCCCCTGGCAGAGGGGCTGTTCAATGGGTAAAAACTGGAACACCAGTTCAGAATAACGAATTGAAGTGATGCGAAACAGTCTGACGTTGAAACATCTCAGTGGCAGCATCAACACATACTCATAGTGGCAGACGGCGGCACTCCTCCTCCTCCTCCCGCTACAGATTTGACTGAGACACCTGTGCCTGAGGGAAAGCTGTGCCATCAGAATAACGTGGAAGATGATATAATCACATACAGTTTTCACACACAGCAGCTCTATCTTGAAAAGGGCCCGTATCAGTGTTCAGACTTGACTTGAGACTTTTCCCCCAAAAGACTTGAGGCTTAACTCAAACTTGAGATTTGGGATTCATGAAAACGTTTTTATTTTATGTTTTTTTCTTTTGCTCCATTAAAATTAAGGGAATGCCCCTCCCCGTGCCATTTGTCACAACCTTTGACACAGCGTCTTATGTATCATCATCACTGAATGGTTAGCGTACATGTTTAGCTGTAACAGCAGCTTGCGACTGTCTTTGTAGCTAAAGGAGGGCTTTGACTTGGAAATAACTTGTGAGCATCTCTGCTACAGTCACAGCCTGAAAGGCTCTGTCTCACTTGTCACTGTCTCATGTCTCATTCCCTGTTTCTCTGTCTCTGTCTCTCTTGTGTGTGTGTGTGTGTGTGTGTGTGTGTGTGTGTGTGTGTGTGTGTGTGTGTATGTGTGTGTGTATGTGTAGTGCCCCAGGTGTTGGACGCAATGAGTGACAGCACCACCAGCTCCACCACGGCCAATGACCTGGACCTCATCTACCTCAAAGGCATCATGGAAAGCCCTCTGGTGTGATACACATACACAAATACACACACACTTTTAAGATAGGGGTTTGGATTTGTGCGTCTCTTTCATGTCGTTTTTGTGTATGTGTGTGTGTATGTCTGTGTGTGTTAGGAGCAAGAGGAGGGCCTGAAGGAGCAGCGTCTGTCTCCAGTGAGGGAAAACAACGTGGAGCTCCTGCAGGAGATCCTCAGAGACCTGGACCCCTTCACACACCGATCCAACACTGCAGCTGAGCTCGCCCGCATCCTCACACAGCCTCATTTCCAGGTGAAGAACACGCACACGTGTAAAACATCGAAAAATATAGGCCACCCTCTGTCTACTTTGATCCTGTTATGACACCACAATTTAATCTTTTGCTGAATCTGACTCTAAATTGTTTTTTGTAAACCTTTGCAAACAAGAGATCAGACTGTTTTACCTTCACACACATTAAAACTTTGAGTTAGAATTTGACCAAAAAAGCAAATAGGATTACTAATTTTAATATTTTATGTCTAACACAGATTCTTTTTCTTTTTTGGCTTGTCAGTCTTTACTAGAGACTCATGATTCAGTCGCATCCCAGACATGTGACAGCCCGCCCCCCAGCCCATGTGACTTTGTGGACCACGAGCCAGAGGAAGGCCACAAACCCAACCTTCACCCGCCACCTGACGCAATCCGCATGGTGGGCATACGCAAAGTGGCGGGGGAGCATCTGGTAGGTAACATTTAAACATAAGTTGACATGGCGGAGTTCATTCCACTTTTTCTCTTTATGTTTGCTATAAAAACAATTAATCTGCAATTTAAAGATGCAGATTCAAAACACTGATTAACAGTAGACAACAGTAGTTTATAGGTTAGCTTTACTTATTACTGTAGATGCTGATTTTATTATCAGTGATGATGATGATGATGATGATGATGATGATGAAATAATAGGCTTAATTGTGTTTCAGGGTGTGACGTTCAAGGTGGAGGGTGGTGAGCTGATTATTGCTCGCATCCTTCACGGAGGGATGATAGACCAGCAAGGACTGCTGCATGTTGGAGATATCATCAAAGAGGTAAGATAGACCATTACCTAAGTGTGATCTTTCCTGACCCCTGCCATTTTTTTGATTTGTGGTGGGAGTGTTTTAAACTTCTAATTGGGAAAGAAGTTGTTCCTTGACTTTGGAAACCTTAGATTTGGCCTTTGAAAAGCGCTTATTTATAATCTTCATTCATAAGATCGATAAGAGACACTGTTATGTCTATAAGATGTCTGTAAGATGACACTATTGGCAGCAACCAGGATAGCTTAGCACAAAAGGAGGAAACAGCCTGGCTTCGTCCAAAGATAAAAACAAATAAATGTAATTGCTTATCCTTTTCTGATCTTTTGTGAGGTGGCGTTCGTGCAACCAGGTCGTCAAATACTTGATGTAATGTTCTGAGCCACTTTGTTTACATGTAAACGTCGGCATTTGACGACGATCTGGGAATGAGACTCAACAATCAACTATCTTTCTTCTGTATGACTGTGGAGTGCCTCAGGGCGCTGTCCTGGGTCCTCCATTTTAATGTTTTTGGCTCACTAAGCTCATCTCCCATTAAGCAAGATGCTCCAAATGTATTTATACATCAGATCAGAAAGTTTCTGTTATCCATTGTGTTGGCAGGTGAATGGACGAGAGGTGGGCCAGGACCCCAGGGTGCTGCAGGAGGAGTTGCAAGCAGCCTGTGGAAGTGTAGTTCTGAAGATACTGCCCAGCTACCATGAAGCCATACCACCAAGACAGGTGACAGATCCAAACACTACACAAAGAAAAGACACAGGTGGTCTTTATACCAGTCGTGTGTTGCTGGGTGCTGTGAATTATGAAATGTCCAGAAATTATATCTAATAAATATCACTGAGGACACACAAACAGACAAGAGTGCGTAATGTAATAAAGACATGTGTCTACATCTGTGTTTCTCTAGGTGTTCTTCAAGTGTCACTATGACTACGATCCAGCCAATGACAACCTGATCCCCTGTAAGGAGGCGGGCTTAAGGTTTGAGACAGGAGACATCCTGCAGATAGTCAACCAGGATGACGTCAACTGGTGGCAGGTGGAATACAAAAACTGTTTACTGTTTGTGCATGTGTGCATGCTTTTTCAGCTCTTTGTGAAGCTTCAAAGAGCTGTTCATTTTCTATTAATAATTTTAGTAATTTCAGTATTTTTGTTATTGATATACATATATTCTGTGTGTGTGTGTGTGTGTGTGTGTGTTATACAGGCCCGTCATGTTGAAGGTGGCAGCGCAGGGCTGATTCCCAGTCAGATGCTTGAGGAGAAGAGGAAAGCATTTGTCAAGAGAGATGTGGAACTGACACCTGCAGGTAACAGCAAAGAAGAAAGAAAAGATGCTGATGATCAATGAAAGAACTAATTAATAAGGAAAATCAAAAGAATAAAAGTGAATTAGTAAATAATGATGACAGTGAGCGGGAGCTTTTAATGCTTTATTTCATGAGTGATACATGAACAAGATTTAGGGATTCAGGGCAAGTAGAGTCGACTTAAAGGTGCAGTGTGTATTATTTGGGGCCTTTATTTTCAGAATAAGGCAAACATGGAATATAATATTCATAACTATGATTCCATGCATGTATAATCACCTGAAAATAAGAATCTTTTTATTTTTGTTACTAAAAAATTATCCTATTATATCTACGGTGGGAGCAGGTCCTCATTCATGGAGGCCGCCATGTTGAAACACCTTGTTTCTTTCCAGAACAGACAAACTACATACTTCCTCTATACAGGGCCTTTCAAGTGTAGTTTCTCCTTTATACAAAGAAGGTGAGGTGGATGTGAGGAGATTGCAATGCATTGATTACACCACTAGATGCAACTAAATTCTACACACTGGACCTTTAAGAGTTGAAGGTAAAGTTAGGGTGTGTCTTGTTCTATTACTGTTCTACCTTTCCGACTGTACTTTTTGTGCCGTTGTTCCCATCTTTAGTCTTCTGCTGTTTACACCGCCATCTAGTGGTGAAATGGCAGGTCTGAAAATAAATGTCAGGTACATAGTTTGAGTTGATATCCAAAGTACAAATAATCAGAGAAACTTGAACACTGTACATTTCTAAATCACCCAAACTCCAAATGTTCCTGCTCTGTAGTGAGTTATAGAATAAATAAAGAATAACAAGATGACAGCAAAGCCCAGAAATGTAAGGGTCATGTTTTTTGAGTTCACCTCTTTAATAATACCCACCAACCTTTGAGGGAGAGTTAAATGGGAAGTTTGGTACCACTGTTGGACTCACTTTCTGGAGTCTGTACTGGTTGCTGTGCAAAATGTGTGCAAATAGTTTGGAGCATATCCTCTCAACAACAAACAACAAAAAATAGTCTAGCATTTAATCAGTGAGTTTAGAGATGCTGGTAGGTGGATGGGAATCGAGAACTGCCAACTTCCAAAAAGAATGAATAATTAATAAGGAATTAATAAGGGAATCGATAATGACATTGGTATCAATAAAATCTTAATTTTTTTTTTTTTTCCTTAGCTGCCAGCCGTGGCTTCATAGTTATAAAAAGTGGTATCAGTCTTCTTGTCTAACTCTCAAGAAAGCGTTTCTTAAAATATTCAAGTTTTCCTTCCATGATGTTGTAATTTTCCACAAATCTCTCTTTCAGTCAGAGACATTTAGGTCAAGTAAGGACCATTTATAGCCGAGAGTTATACAGTTAGATTTGGTCTTCAAGGAATCTCTTAAATCTGAGCAGCAAAGAGGACTGTGCTGGTAGAACTAATTCCCCTAATGACATTAAATCCTATCATGATACTAAGTGACAATAAGACTCCAGTGCCTGAATAGTGCCATGCTCCATTTATATGACAGGAAATCTTTGTACTGGTGTTGGTGGGAAGAAGAAGAAGAAGATGATGTATGTGACCACTAAAAATGCAGGTAAGAAATCCTCTCCTGTAAAACCTGTTGTCATTTGTTTGACCCTACTACCTGACCTTACATCTTTCCTTTCTTTCTTCCTCCCTCAGAGTTCGACAGACATGAGATATTGCTCTATGAGGAGGTGGCCAAAGTCCCGCCTTTCAAGAGGAAAACTCTGATTTTGATTGGTGCCCAGGGTGTGGGGAGGCGGCGACTGAAGAACAAGCTGTTACTGAGGGATCCGCTTCTCTTTGGAACCACTATTCCATGTATGAAACCTGATATATTAAAGTTATATATTGTTAGGCACATTGAAGTTGTAATCTTTAAGATTTCTGTATAAATGATGAGTGTGTTTTTGTGTTCAGACACGTCCAGAAAGCCCAAAAAGGGCGACCGTGAGAGTCGGATGTACGCCTTCACCAGCCGCAGCAAGATGGAAGCCGACATCAAAAACGGGAACTATCTTGAACATGGAGAGTACGATGGCAACCTGTACGGACTCAAGATCGACTCCATACATGAGGTGGTGGAGGCTGGACGTGTCTGCATACTGGACGCCAACCCTCAGGTCTGCACATGCACCACCACAACCACATTATGATGCAACTTAACACCCTTTTTAAGCATAAACACAGTCATGTCATCTGCATATAAAGTTGTTACGGTACACAGACACGGAGCAACATTAGCAATCATTTTGATTGATTTTCTGTCAAATGTTCACTCTCGTTTAGCTGTGTGTTGATCTCTACGAACTCCTCAGGGGAAATATCTGTCTTTTCAGAGACTAAAGGCTAAATGCTCCAGTATGTTTACCAGCTAGTCTCTAACTTTGTCTGTCTGGACAGTAAAAACAGCTGCCTGCTGTGGGTGAAATCAAGGCTGTGAATAAAACAGTAGAGTTCTGAGCTGTGAAACCAGTTCTGGGCTAAAATACTTTGTAAGGCTGAGGGTGAGTGGTAGTTTAGGAGGAGCTCCATTCAGTCAGTTGAGTGTCATGTGCCTTGCTTAAGGGCATCTTACATCAACTGGTGTTGAGTTAGTCATTGACTGTGACCAGTCAGGAATCTCTGACCGTGGTTGTTTAAACTCTGGAATGTGTTTCATTCTAGTCTCTCAAAGTGCTGAGGACTTCCGAGTTCTTGCCCTACGTGGTGTTCCTTCAGTCTCCAGACTTCGAAGTGCTCAAGGCAATGAACCAATCAGCTGCAGAGGCAGGGGTGGCTGCTAAGACACTGACGGTAAGAAACACTTGTATAGAGAAGAGGTCCTGTGATTCCAATAAGAGTCCAGTAAGTAACAAAGTCACGTGTTTTCTGTCTCAGGATGAAGAGCTGCAGAGGACGTGCGACGAGAGCGCAAAAATTCAGGCAGCCTACGGTCACTACTTCGACCTCAGCATTATCAACGACAACCTGGACGAGACGTACCGCACCGTCAAGGCCGCCCTGGAAACGGTTTCTAAAAACCCCCAGTGGGTCCCCGTCACCTGGGTGTTCTAGTGAGGAGGAGAAAAAATCATGCAAAGTCCTAAATGTCAGAAATTCAACAGATTTTACCTGAACACATCATGGTGTGTGTGTGTGTGCACTGAGTTTCGATCAAAGACTTGTATGTTTTTAAATTCATTGTGCCATTACTGATGATCATCAGCAGACTTTGTCTTTGTTTACATTTCATGATCAGACAGGTCAGTACTGATGATTAATCTGCAAGCTGCGAGGACTAGTAAAGTTTACCAGCAAAACCTTATTTATTGATTATTTTTCATTGAACTGACCAAAGGTTTTCGCTAAAATGTTGCCTGTCATAACTCACAAGTCACCGTACAGATATCTAAAACTAATGACTGTCTGGCAGTTCAAAAACAACAACCAAAAGTCTTATAACAACATGAAATGAAATAGGCAAGCAGTTTCTATTATTGTTCATCTTTTTATGATTATTTGAACACATGCAACGCTTCACTTGCTGTGTAAAGAACAATGCAGAAGCCTCAGAGTTCCTCATGCCAAATTAGTTTTTATTCCAGTATGTTATACTTGATGACATATAATCGAACGCCAACAACAACAAGCCAACCTCACACTCCATCTGTTCTCTGTCTGCGTTCGTCTTTCTTATCTTTGTGTTTATTTAATGTTGTTGCACGCAAACACAATGAACAGAGTATTTAGCAGCTAAGGAGCCAGAATTCTTTTTTTCTCAAATTAATTCCAGTGTTGCTACTCTGTGTCTGCTG
Organism: Argyrosomus regius; assembly: GCA_946959425.1. Classification (NCBI taxonomy): domain Eukaryota; kingdom Metazoa; phylum Chordata; class Actinopteri; family Sciaenidae; genus Argyrosomus; species Argyrosomus regius. Next base: position 24,915,068 of record OX336897.1, on the reverse strand, counting down.
GATGTGTAGAAAGGAAAGAAGTCCACCATATGACAACTTCATCAACATATGCTGATGACACCATTTTATCTGTGTTAAACCATCCACTTTTAGTCAACACCTCCACAAAAGAGAAAAGGTTTGAAGGCAGTTGAGTTGACTTAATGGTGCTCATAAGTCTCTCAAATATTCTGTTATTGACCCATTATCAAGCCAACAAGCAAGTCCATGAATTTGCTAACTGAACAGTACCAAGCTTGTTAGCTAAGAGAGCTTTGTTTTCCTTCTTTTGTGGAAATAAACAGGGAAATATGGAAGCTGAGGGAGCTGTTGTGACTGACTAGCGCTAGTCCAGATAGCTAGTATGACTATAGGAATAGGTCACCAAGCAACAGCACAAATATTGACTTCGCTGCACCACTTACGGGTATGACCAGGTCTTTATTAGTGGATGCTGAATCTCATCGACAACATAACGGTTTAGAAATAGAAACTAGAAAGTTTGCTCCTAATAAAATATTGGTGTCTGAGCAGTGTGCCAATCACAGCATCAACTAAACCGCTCAATCAAACAACATGTTGAAACAAAACTACCTATTTGATATGGAACAGTTGACACTGACATGATGTAGCAACTCCCAATCTAAACACAAGATCAGATTTATTAGTCAGATAAATCATTTGAAAAACGTCATTGATCATGAACACAGCCTGAGATCTAAAAACCCCAAGTGTGGTCCAGAGAGGAGGCTTTGCAAACCCCTCGACACATAACCCTAAACACAGAAAACAGAAGCTCTTTTAGTACCACATTGTATTTCATCTGAATTTCACACTCATACGATCTTTTCTAATTTGCACTTTTTATTTCTTTTTCCTTTTTCTTACCTATGTGCTGTATTTAGTTGTAAAGTTGTAAACAGTTTGTAGATAGCATGTAGATACACAACGATATAATAGATACCGATTCAGTAAGTATGAGATTATTGCCTAGTATTTACTGTATGTGACACTTTAGTGATAACTTTCAGAATGTCATCAGTAACAACATGTTTACAGCAGCCTACAAGGGAACAATACAACAACAAGAAAACGACAAAATGAAATCATTAGTATGAAGAAAATTGAAATTTCAAGACATTAGTGTCATCTTTTTTTATCCCGTTGCTTTTCAAATGTTGTGTCGCACTCTTAGGCGTCTGTACGTGTAACACTGTCCATGGTGCCAACTGCAGAGAGCTCATTGAGCAGCTTGTTTGTACTCTTAATCTTTTAATTGTGGCAGCTACTGAATCCTTCTGATGCACAATGAACTGTTTAGCGATATGAGAAACATAGGTGTATTAGAGGAGACATTTTTAGTGGCTCATCCTTTGTAAAAAATTTATATTTAAGCTCTAGTTTTTACAAGTGTTGTTTGTCTGGCAGCTATATTTGGATTTCTGGAGTGATCAGTGTTGAGATACACCAGATTTGTTGCTCTCTCGACATTCCAAAACCTCACTGTGTCCTTTTTTCTACGAAATCTCATGAATGCAATAAAACAATTTTTCTCACTGTATCTTATATCTGGGGTACATTTAAAAGTACAGTTATAATTTTAAAGTAATTTGTCTTTACCAATTTTGTATTCAGAAACACGCTGACTGACAGTTCTGTAGTATATGATTACTGTACATATGTACTATTGAAGGATTTCCAAAATGCTGCATATTCAATTTGAGACCCCATGAAGGTGTACTCCAGTGCTCACTATGACATCATCTGGGTTATTTTCATACGTTTTAGAGAGATCTCCTGAGAGCAAAAAACACATTATACAAATGTTTTCAAAGGCAAAATAGTTCTCCCCCATGATATTGATGTATAAACCAGTGGAGTGCTCCTTTAAATTCAATAAACAGAATGTCTACAGTAAAATGCACAGTGAATCGAGCTTGAATTTGCAATTTTGTTGTAGGACTTATAATTGTAGAGTGAAACAGTTCATGCTTCTGTCCATACTGAATAAAGTATTGATTTGATTGAAATCATTTGTGATTTAGTTTTTTTTTCAGTAGAATTTCTTTCCTCAGTGTAGTTACAGTTTCTACAAGACACTATATGTATTCTTGTACATGTTTTAAAAACAACATCAAGATGGCATGGCTGGATCCTGGACCTCCTGACTGTAAGATCTCGTGTGGTCCTGGTGGGCAGTCACACCACCAAACAGAGGTGCCCCCAAGGCTGGGTACAACCCAGATTTCAAGAAAGTTGGGACGGTTTAGCCAGAGGACATGACGTCCATGATTTTTAATTCAATATTTTCCACTTCCTGTCAGTCCGTCTCACGTGAGCAGCATTTCTGGATGCTGATGTCTGGCGTTCTCTTTGCATGGAGACCACTTTCTGCAAATTTTCATTCCATGTAATAATATCCTTCATACAATCGTGTCAGCTTTTAATGCAGTGCCGGATCAATGGTCATGGACATTCAGTGTTGGTGTTCAGCCTTGCCCCTAAATGGCAGATTTCTCTGGAGGTAAAGATAAAAACATCTTTAAAATGAAACAAATATATATCAAAAAGTGAGGATTACAGTTCACATGGAAAGAAAATGGAATAGCTGTTAGATAGGTACTAAAAACAGTTTCAAAAAGCGGGCTGTGATGGTATATCAGACAAGAGTAAATGGATTTTTCACTTTCAAACAATAAAAAAGAAAAATGTGTGAATAGTCTGATATTACACAAAATATCAAGCCGGTGTTGCAAAACCTTCAATTAAATAATATATTACACATTAATACATAGCCAGTAGTGAATACACTAATAATAAAACACTTTTCCAGGAAATAAATAGCTTAGCAAAGACTATGAATGTATTCTGTGGTTTATGATATTTCTCTCATATTAACGCAACTTTGAACTTCATTCATCAATTATTGATGTGATAATGGACTTGCAAGCTCCTCAGCACATTTATCCAGAAAGCCAAGTATCCGATTCACAGCATCTCAACTCTGAAAGCATCTTTGTTCACAGTCATGCAGTGAAACCACGATGATTTCAGCTCTACAGTCAGATTTTTGTAAAATATATTCATCCTAAGGCAGTTTAGCAACCAGACAAAAATTGGTTCTGGGTGTGTGCACGGGTCTGAATGGAGTCTGACAAAGTGATGAACAGGCAGTGCTCTCTTCTCTGCTAGTCTCATGTTCTTGGTGTGGAGAATGGTTTATCTGCTTTGCTCTTTGTGGAGTCTTAATTTCCAAAATGTCACATGTTATATGTCCTTTTACTTATCCCCTTAACCTTAATAAGCATCTACCTCCATCTATCCTCCTTTTCCTTCTCTCCACCCCTCACTTCAATCACCTCCTCCTCTGCAGTTTGGTGCTCTTCTTGAGGGAAAGCTTTGTTGGACGATAGCTCTTTATCCTTCACTCCTCTCTTCTCTTTATACCTTCTCTTTCTGGATCATTTCTTCAGTTTTCCTTCTCATCCCCACGATGTGGTGGTGGCTGCTAGGCATATCGAGCTGTTTGCTGCTCCTGGCGGTGATCATCTTCTTCCTGACCACCTCGCAACGCTACAAGGTGTTCAGCGAGAAGTGCCTGAAGCCACCAGGACCCTTGGTCACGGACAGAAGGCAGAGGGATGACAGGCTGAAGAAAGGTAAGATCCAGAGACTTGAATCTTGTGTCTCTTGACGATTGGCAGGGGATGAAACCTACTGACTTTAGGGAGCGTTTGATCTGCTGAACTTGGCAGGAAGTTGATTGTGATACAATAGAGCAGTGAGTTGGATATCAGGTTCAGTCCCCTTGCCTGACTGTTACGTCCCCAGTTGGACCAGGGGATGAGGGGAGTAACATATAATTAAATAACCAGGAGTTTTGACAGACAATGGTAGACGATTATTCCTACTGACTTAACTGATCCCCTGACTATTGAATGAATGCCATGAAAGTGTTCAAATGTGACATGTGCTCCCCACAGGGTTTCGCGTGGACCGCGTTCCCCCTGCTCTGGATGCGGTGGTGATTGGCAGCGGTGTGGGAGGTTTGACTGCAGCAGCACTTTTGTCAAAAGCTGGAAAGAAGGTTGTAGTTCTGGAGCAACATGACCAGGCTGGAGGCTGCACACACACCTTTGAGAACAAGGGATTTGAGTTTGACGTGGGTAAGAGGGCAAAGTACACAAACAGACATACACTGGTATATACTGTATCATCCTTTACCTGCAAGTGCAATGTAGCTTAGCACTGTTAATTTGAAGAGAAGACTAAAGTTGATTACTCATTATACATCAGTGTGGTGTGTTATATCCGCACATAATTATCCATAACAGCTGCTTTGGAAGACAGAGGCTCAGTTGTTAAAACAAAATCATGCCACAAATACACGCTCCCACTACCATCAAGGATTTCATGTACTTTCATCCATTTGTAATGCCTAATCTAATTATTTTAAACAAAGCCGCCTTGTTTCTGTCTGAACCCAATCTCACTGAGCTGTAGCAGAATTACAACAATTTCTCTGCTAGATTCCAAAACAAAAAGAAAAAAAACTCATGAATTTGAGTACAAATGGACAATAAACACAGTAGAAGCAGATACATAAGGGGAAACACTGGTACAATATGATTATCTAAATACTAGAGTATTGAGTTGGCTTCAGATTTACTCCCTTCTTCTCTCCAAGACTTCGTAAGGACATACATTTTAAAAAGATGTCTTGAATAATTCCCAACACACTGTGGACAAAATGTATTTTATGTTTTACAGCATTATATGAATCTGGTTCATTTAAAAACTTCACTGCCACCAACAGGTATCCATTACCTGGGCCAGCTCCATGAAAACAGCCTTTTGAAGGTCGCTCTAGATCAGATCACAGAGGGAAAGCTGCAGTTCACACGACTGGAGCAGCACTTTGATACGCTTATCCTGGGTCAGCCCAACCAGCGCAGGTAGGGCAAGTCTTGATACATAAAAGTCAAAGCTCCAAAATCATCCTTTTTTAAATGTTTTATCTACAAATAACCCTACCTCACTTCTTTGCCATTCTCAGGGAGTACCACATCCATGCAGGGAAGACTGAGATGGCAGCTAGTCTGAAGAAGCAGTTCCCAGGAGAAGAGGAGGCCATTGACGAGTTCATGAGATTGATGAAGGTATAGAGGGAGCAGTGTAATGATAATCATAATGGGATGATGGATAAACAAACAAAGTTGTGAAAGTTAAATCTTTGACAAACCTTTATTTGAAAGTCCACTACTTTTCTGTCGTGTCATGCTACCACTAGTGGTCATCAGTTACAAACTATTGGTTTGCCGACATCCAGCTCCATGTAGCTGTTGCTTCTGATGATCTTAGCTCCCTTTACTGAATTGGAAAATGCACTTCTCCCAACTGCATCAAATGAAAAAGAATCTTTCTTTGTTTGACTCTACACATCCATGTCCAGTTTAAATATTTCCCAGCTCTGGTTCCCCTGCCCGTCAGTGTTTCCGCATGCCCAGGTCCTGAAAATCTCCTCTTCCCAAACACTAGCACTCCCCCCGGTGTTCTGAGCTCACAGTCCAGGCAGCCCGGCTAACAAACTGAGCTAACATTAGCTAAAAACAGCTATAGCAACAATCGCTGGGTATAGTTGGCAACAAGTAATGTCTGTTATTGATTCTAATGAATAAATGTGCATGTATGTCCTCCTCTTGCAGCTAGCCTCAAAGCGGACGCCACTTATCGCAACCTTGAAGATCATACCGTATTGGCTGGTTAACTTCCTGATTCGGACTGGCCTATTAGATCATATATCTTCAGTGTTCCGCCTCGCAGCAACTAACCATTCAAAAGTGATGTCCCGCATCACACAGAACAAGGACCTGCAGGCGCTGTCTGCCTACCTGTTCTATGGTGATGGACATATACACACACTCCCATGCATCATAGACCACCACACATTATGTATTTCCTCTTCAACGCTCCATATTATGTCATTTTAGGTGTCCCTCCTAAAGAGTCCAGCTTCCTCATCAATGCTCTCCTTCTTCACCACTACAAGCGTGGTGCGTACTACCCACGAGGGGGCGCCAGTGAGTTTGCCTTTCACATCATCCCTGTCATTCAGCAGGCAGGCGGTGCTGTGCTGGTCAGGGCTCCTGTACAACGCATCCTGCTCAACCAGCAAGGGAAAGCATATGGTGAGAAAGACAGATTCTGTGATGTAGTGCTAAGTGTGCATAGCTTGTTCTGTTCACCTCTTTGACCCTACTTAGCCTTTCAAGTTATTTAAGCTATTAAGCTATTTCTTCAATCATTTTTGGGGCAAGTCCAAGTCAAGTCAGGAGCCTTCAATTTCAGTAGCAGTTCAAAGCTAGTTGCGTGTCTTCCAGGTCTTAACTCATCTCTCGCAGTATTGACTCACTCGAATGGGTGATAGAGGCCATCTGGCTTCAGTCATCTTCTTGTTTTGTCAACCATTCCCCGAGCTTTGCCTTTCTTTGCCTGAGTGAACTTTGCCAGTTCACTTAAACGCAGAAAGAAACTAAACAACTACTTCATGGACCACGGTTTTTATTTATTGTCCATGCCATGTCACTGTAGTCCAAACCTCCAAAAGGGTTTAAAAGTGGCATGCTTCATGCAACTTTATTATAACTTTATTAGCAAAATTGTTAGAAATTTGGTGGATGTTGGAGAAATTCTTACATTGGCATCTGTGGAAGTGGGGATATTAACAGGTTGGCCATGACAGGCTGGTTGTGTTCAAGCATGGATTTAGAGTAGTAAATGTTGTCGACAAGAACTTACTCCAACCCCAAACCAAGGAACCACTCGAACCACTGCGATTCCCAAAAGACCGACACAAACAAGGAACATTTAAAAGAGCTGCTTCAAGCTGGATTGCTGGGATTAACACTGAATGACTGAATGTGAATGTGTGCCAGGTGTGACGGTGCTTAAAGGACAAGAAGAGATTGAGGTCCATGCCCCAGTTGTCATTTCGAATGCCGGAATCTTCAACACCTTCCAGAAGTTCCTGCCTCAGCACATACAAGAAAAACCAGGTAACATCGTATGTGGACTTGTCACCTGCAGCAATGCTACATCAAATTGCACTTTTTTCTCATGTGTTATGTTTTTCGACTGCGTATTTCATGTAACGTGTTTGTGTGAGCAGAGATCCAGTCACTGTTGGGTATGGTACGTCACGGTATGGGTTCCTTCTTGGTCTTTGTTGGTCTTGATGGAACCAAAGAGGAGCTGGACATTGTTTCAAGCAACTTCTGGATGTATAAAGACAATGACTTGGACTCGCTGTAGGTTTTTTTAGGTTTTATATTTTTCTTACAATATATTCATATTTAATTCCTTCCTCTGCTTCTTCCACTTCATCTTCATTTACTCTGAATTTAGCAGCTGCTGTTCTAATAAGCTTGCATATTTTTGTGTCTGTGTTTGTGTACATACAACTATGTGTGAAGTATGGAGCAATACTCTTCTCTGAGCCGAGAGCAGGTACTGGGCAACATTCCTATGATGTTCATCACCTTTCCATCCGCTAAAGATCCTACATCTAACATAAGACATCCAGGTAACACACATTTACATGTACACAAATGTATACTTGCCATCAAATCTGATACTGCCATCAGTAACAGCAAATTTTAGGTTGTGGGTTAGGGTTTGGGTTCATTCAAAAAGATAAAAGGTTTAATGAACTGAAATATCTTCATCACTCTTTCTAAATTCCCCTTCGTACCTCTCTGCAGGGAAGTCCTGTATGACGTTGCTAACCATGGCCCGCTATGAATGGTTCGAGGAATGGGAGGGGACAAAGCTTGGCAAGAGGGGACAGGACTACCTGGATCTGAAAAACAGCATGGCCCAAGAGCTTCTGGACTGGGCACTAACAATCTTTCCTCAGTTGCGAGATAAGGTCTGTGTCAATGTTTGTATGTGGATATATGAATGTGTGCTTGTGCATTTATACAGTGTGGTAGTTGGTTACATTAGTGATTCCCATATACATGACTAATTGTACTCAAGAGAAGAGGAGATGAAATATACACTTTTCCTAATTAAAAGTCACCAGTAATCAACAGTGTTTAACAGCTCCTCTGTTTTACACAGCTATATAACCGCAGCAGAGAGCAGATGTGTCTGCTGTAAAGGTCTTCACAAGTCCACCTAAACCCTAGGACCCAGGACCCTTATCTGTTCACATTCTGTATTTTATATGGTCAGTCAGGTCCGGGTCAGGTCCCATTCTATTACCGGGGCTGTTCAACATGTGTAATACCCAAGTGGATCTGAGAAGACCTGGCCGCCACCAGATAGTGCTGATCATGATGAAAGTGCTGTGTGTGTGTAATAAAATGCATCACAAGTTCGTACCAATTGACCTACACAAGGAAGTGTCCCTGCTCAGGAGGTGAAGGGCCAGAGGTCAGAGATCAGATTAGTCTTGGAGAGCACAGATAATAGTTAGTTAGTTTTGCTAACATGGCAGTGAACAAGGAATCATTATTGTGATTCAAATCACAAGAGAGGAATGACAGACGATCTGGACTATGACAGGACCCGGCAAGTGAGAGAAGGCTACTAATATTATGTTAGGTAAGACACAAAGTTTTATTTTGACAGCTTGTAAATTAACTTACGTTAACTTGTTAAGAGCAATGAAATTGTGAAATGGTTTGATCGAGCTGGTCTTTGTCTCCTGGCCAAGTTTAATTTCTCAATTCTGCAGTCTGGGACCCAGTTTTCTAATAATAGACAGGTCCGCTTTGGATCCAAGTCTGTAATTTGTCAGTTTTTTATTAGTCTGGATCCCAGCTTTCTAAAGATTGACAGGCTTGGTTGGATATTGGGTTGTACCCTTAAAGACTTAAAAGTGTTGAATGTGTAAATAGATAACTGTCTGCTAACACATTCGCAAAAACATTTTAATAGGATGGTGATATCAAGAAGTAGGTAGTATCAAGTATAATAAGGTTGTATATAGTAAATTTACACACTGCCAGTCCAAAATTTTGCTCTACAAAAATTGATTGTGCAGAGAAAAATTCTATTTATCATTATGTGCTGCTGATGTACTTTTGTCTACAAATACAATGCGTGCGTGTGTGTGTGTGTGTGTGTGTGTGTGTGTGTGTGCAAAGTGGTGGTCCTCACAAACAACTAGGGGATCGTGGTCCTCACAATGTGATAAAGACATGTAGGTGTGTGCATGTATGTGTTCAGGTGGTGATGGTGGATGCTGCCACTCCTCTAACTAATAGCCACTATTTGGGTGCACCGAGAGGTGAGATGTACGGCGCTGAACACAACTTGGAGCGCTTCACCCCTGAAACGATTGCTAGGACACGACCGCAGACGCCCATCAATGGACTCTATCTAACAGGTGAGTGAGTGACAGTCTGATCTGGTCTGATTTCCACAGAGACCGACACACCTGCTTAATGTTTCTGTGTGTGTGTGTGTGTGTGTGTGCAGGTCAGGACGTATTCTGTAACGGCATGGCAGGAGCGCTGCACGGTGGACTGCTCTGTGCCTCTGCTGTGCTCAATCAGCTGCTCTACATTGACCTCCTAGTTCTGAAGACCCGCCTCAAAAACAAAAAGACCAATCATAAGCTGTGCTGGTAGTGTAGACAATGTTTAGTTACCTCTCAAATTCCACACACTTTACACCTGATCAAACTGGACTGTCACACAGTTTCTGTTGTAAATTTTAAGAAAAATTCTGCGTTCTTTGTTGGAACGTTGTATCCTCATGCTAGTACCACTATATCCTGTTAACACTGTACACACACTGTAGCCATGTGCTACACAAGATTTAAAACAAACAAACCTTCCACACTGAAGCCAGCAGGTAGAACGTTTCAAGCTAGTTCAAGTAGCTTCAGAGCAATAAGCTTTAATCCACAATAATTAACACAGGTTAAAGTGTTGCTTCATTCATCATGACATTTTGAAAAACAAAGGTGTTTTATATTTCCAGAGAGTGAGAGAGCATGCAGGAGTGGAGGCAGAGAAACAAAGAAAGTAAAGGAAGTGCAGCTGATTCAAGATTTAAAGAAACAGATGACGGTGGAAAAGAGCGAAAGTGGTTCAGCCCAGAGACTGGTGAAGATAAACAGATTCTGAGAACGCCACAAAAGTTGGTAAGGTCTATAGATTAATTTATAACACTGTAAACCAAATAAATTCAGAACAACCGACTGGAATCTGTTTTAGATAAAATGCAGAAAAACTACATAATCATATTTAAATGCACTGCAGCCCCTGTTAGATTAGTCTACTTCAGCAGTCTTCAACCAGGGGTTCACGACCCCTAGGGGGTCCGCAGAGGTACTGCAGGGGGTCCGCCAATTTTTTTTCAAAATAATTGACAATTTTCACCAAAATAAATTGTGAGAATTAATAAATATAACAAAAATGACATAAAATAATGTGACCAGACACTAGGGGAAAAGAAAAAAAGGTGTTGGCAAAAACACAGCATTTCTTTGTTGTGAAATTAACGTGAATCAAAACTTTACGAACTTAACGCTAGTTACTAGTATGATAATAAGTGAAACAGAATGGATAAATTTGTCACAGTTGATAAAGTGAAATAAAAGGTGAATAAAGTTAATATAAAAGTTATTTTAGGCCAGGCTTAAAATGTGACACATTTCTGTTCTGGGATCTCTGTTCTGTTGTCCTTGTGCTGAAAAAGGTTGAAGACCCCTGGTGTACTTAACCCTTCTTTAAATACCCGGCTGTGTATGCTGTCTACAAATTATAAGATGGTGAGAACAGGTCACATTTTTAAAGCATAGTGTGAATTAATACATAAATAACAGGAACTACACAGGATGGTACAACTTTTGTGTTTGAATATAAATAAAAGTTATAAGAATATATATACATATATGTTTAGTCTTTATTTCTGACTGTTCAGGGGTGACATTTGTACTTGGATGTTTTTTATTGATTTCCATTAACCATGTGGTGTGTTCAATTCACCTCTAAAAAAATCTGTTGTCATTGTTGCTTATTTATAAGAGGAGTCTACAGCTACGCTAACGGCTCTTTGAGGCTAGTGAGTTGTGATGCTCTGAGAGAAATGCTAACACCTGCTTGCTAACAGGTATAATGCTAACATGTTCAACATTATGGTTTAGTGTATTAGCATACTGACATTTGCTAATTAGCTCTAAATACGAAGAGTGGGTGAGGACGATGGAAATGTTTGGCAGGTACTGGCCTGATAGTGGTGCTGAAAGGGGAACACCTGCATCTATATGGCCATGCTGCTAGCAAATTCACTGATGCTAGAATACAAATTTAAAACCTTTATTTGTAAGCACAGATAATGGAAAGAACAGTAAAAAAAAAAACATTGATTAAGACAGAGGCAACAAAGACACAATACAGCAGTGAAAACAGGTAAAAAACTACCTTAGATGCAACACATCAGACTGTTATCACCAAATCACCCAGAAACCTAACTCTAATCCTAACCCCTAAAAATAAAGCAGAATTATTGCTGAAACAAAGCATTCACATCACATTTCCTTCACTTAGTCGTCACAGACGTGCACTTTCATAACAGGCTCGTAGCAGTTGGACATTGTGGCCATGATGGTAACATTTTGGCTTGAGTGAGTGAGACTGGGCCCTTTTGCTTTGCCTCTGACAAACGTTGTGTTTGTACTTTTGGACATCTCAGTAAAAAGATCACGGTTACACTCTCTGCTGATGTCAAGGATTCCCACAGCGTACACGTTGGACTTCAATTGAAGGTTAAATGGCACCTGGAACAGCACAGCTATTTTCATGGAGGAGGTTTTTGTCGAAATATTGTGGAGATCGTAGGTGAAGATGCCAATAGATCCAGTTGCTGTGTTCGGAACCTTTGTGAACAACGCCTGCCCGGTCGATGACGGTTGAATGCGAGGCGGAAAAGGGATGCTGCAGCGTCCACTATGCATGTATACTCTAGAAATAGAAACGGTTGAAACATCTTAATGATATCAAAATATTTTTAAAAATAAAAAAGAATATATAGAGAAAATAGTTGCACTTACCTTGAGTTGCAAAGACTGTAGTGAGAACTCTCATTTGTGAGCTCAACTGTGCACCTGCGTTGTGTCGGTATTGTGCTAGATATTTTTGTTCCAATTGAAAGTGATGCATCCAAAGCCCCATTTGCAATGTCGAAAACTTGTCCAACATCCATATCTGCAGTGTCACCGCCTGCTCAGACAGACAGCACAGAACAGTAGCTGAAGTCACACAAAAACACAGTTGACCACTCAATGCTACTCGATACTGCTGAATTTGGCTAACTATACAAATACTATTTGTTACAGTTAAACTGTTTAACCAACACACCAGACTGCAGCAGACCTTTGGCATTGTTCATTATTGTTTATATCCATGAACACATTAAAAATGAACAAGACGAACACAGAACTTCAACAGCCACGCCAGCAAGCTCTATGAGCTATCAACAGGCCAGCATATTAATAAAAAACAATATGGAGGATAATGTTTTATGGATGAATACTGACAAGCAGCAACCTCCGTAGTTGTGAAGTTGAAGCCATTGTGGAAGTGCCAAAAACTGCAGTTCCTCAAACCGCCACTTGAGGCTTGCTACAGAACGAATCAATCTCCATAAGTCCCCATGTTAAAATGTCCAACTTCACAGCAGAAATACACATGTTTACAGCCTGGTACATTTGATTGAGTGTTTTGACTGACAGGTGGGTGCCGTTACAGGTGATGTGTATGAGCACCCGTCATTCAGCCTGCTGCTTCAGCTCCACCCACACTCCACGTCTTTGCCCACTTTCAGATTTGCTGGGAGGTGGCAGAGGCGGGACTGCCCAAATGCCAAGTGGTACCAAATCACATAGTTCTCGGCAGGAAAAGTTCTTGCAAATTAATTATGAGGCAATTATTCAGCAATTATGGATCCATATAATCAATATTTACCCAATACTAATAATTACATTAATACATTACAATTAATAATTATCATCAACAACAGTGCAATATTAATTTATCTAAAATGTATTATTCAAACCTTCAAGCTGCAGCACAATGAGAATACAAGCTTGCTTAGATTCCTGTAAGAAACATGTTGTGATAAGAAGCTCACACCTACCTGGCTGTTCTTAGATGGGATGAACACCTCTGAGGGACAGCTGAAAGCTCTGGGAGTCAGCCTTGGAGGTTTCCTTTTTATACAGGCCATGGAAGCCAACCTGCTCCTCCAAAAACCTGTTCCTCCAGGAAGCTCGGTCCAAACTAACTGGAAGCCAATTTTCAGTAATCAGACACAAAAACACACACACACACACGCACACACAGACAAAACGCATATTTTGATTCATAACATACTGCACCACTGAATATGTTGTAGCTTCAGGCACATGGTGTTCCCAGAGCAAGTTCCCAGAGACCTTAAGTGTGTTATTGTAAAAAGGTGTGGCAGGTAACTAAAGTTTGTATTACACAACTTTCTATTTTGTATAACAAACATTGATAGATGCCAGAAAATTAAAACAGGTAGTTGGATCTCATTTTTGTTGGAGATTTGGTGAAAGAAATTGCAACTAGAAAAAGTGATTTAAGAAGAATGAATAATTACCATGTCAACACCAGTTAATAACTTATCTGTACATTAGCAATCTCACTTAGTTTCTCTTTTGTCTTCACATGCTCTCATTAGGAAAAATCATCCAACATCATAGCATTGATTTGCACTGCTACGCTGATGGTACCCAGGTTTACATCCCTCTTGATCCAAAATTTAAGATGATGTAACTGGATTATATATTATATTATATCTCTGGAATAACCTCCCTGAGGCCGTTAGACAGGCTGAGTCTGTTGATGCTTTTAAGACTCACTTTTATTCTCTGGCTTTTAACTGTGTTTAACCTGTATTTTTATTTTGTATTCATTATTTTGTGTCTGTATTTGTATTTTGCATTTTGGTGCAAAAAACCTGTTTGCCTTTAAAATGCTATATAAATGAAATAAACTTAAAACTTAATCAGTAAGTTTAATAAGTTTAACAACTTACAGATACATTGCAGGTGCTGCTTTGTCATTTGACCTGCCTGCTCATACCTGTGATACTTTCTCGTAAGTAGTCCTGAACCTGCCCGACCAGCACGTCACTCTGCACAATTGTGGGAATATGTAATGGATGACTAACATTTAAGTCTCATCTTGTTTTCTCAGTAAAAACAAAACATACATTTCGTCTTTGTTTTTATTGTCTCCTCTGTTCAAATGTTGGATTACCAATCAGGACACACACAGTTCTACTCTTTAAAAAATACAAATGAGTATAACCGAGAAGAAGGAAACTGTATGCTATGTTAAAAATGATCATATGTTAGGCTTTTTAAGCTAAAATGTTGACGTTCACCACCATATGTAGTGGTTAGTTAACATTCATATAGCATTCATTCATCAAGAATGCTGCATCAGTTAAATTCAAATTCAAATTCAACTTTATTTATATGGCACCTTTCCTACCAAGGTAACTCAAAGTGCCTTACAGGGATAAAACAAACAAAAAATAAAAGACAAGCAAAGTAAAAGTAAAACATGAACAACAAAGAAACACCCTGAAAACCCAAACCTCCCTCCCCCACACAGATATACACAACTACATACACACTCACACACATACAATGCCATAGCCACCCACACACACAAACATACACACATCCACACACATATATTTTTAGTGAGGAGACATGGCTGGGCACCGAAACCTGAGATGAGGAAGAACCTACCGTTTGGGGGCCGCTCACACCGAGAGGAGCCATGGTCCATGACTGCGGGGGGCGCCGCCACAGGGGCCACCCCAGCCCAGGCAGACAGGAGGCCCCACACCAAGGTGTGGAGCACACTAGCCCCCCGGGCCAGGACCGCCCACGGGACCGCACCCCCATCAGTGGGCCAGAGACAACTCCCGGTGTGGTAGGCCCCCAGGAGGAAACACTGGAAAACTGAGGGGCTAAAACAGTAAAATAAGATAAAAGGTATAAAAGCTAGAAACCATAAAATAAGATAAAAGGTATAAAAGCTAAAACAGTAAAATAAGCTAAAAGGTATAAAAGCTAAAACAGTAAAATAAGATAAAAGATATAGAAGTTAAAACAGTAAAATAAGATAAAAGGTATAAAAGCTAAAACAGTAAAATAAGCTAAAAAGGTATAAAAGCTAAAACAGTAAAATAAGATAAAAGATATAGAAGTTAAAACAGTAAAATAAGATAAAAGGTAAAAAAGCTAGAAACCATAAAATAAGATAAAATGTATAAAAGCTAAAACAGTAAAATAAGATAAAAGGCATAAAATAAATAAATACATAAATAAATAGATACAATTGAATAGTTATATAATCCGACTAAAACATGGGGGTGAGCATATAAGGAATTTAAAAGGAGTTAAACAAGTCAGTTAAAAGCCTGATTAAAAAGGTGGGTCTTGAGCCGCTTTTTAAAAAACATCAACATTCTCTGCAGCCCTGAGGTTCTCCGGCAGGCTGTTCCATAATCGGGGGCCAAAATAACTGAAAGCCGCCTCCCCGTGTGTTTTAGTTCTTACTTACTTGTATAATACTTAATAATAATAATACATAATTTTGCACCAAATTACACCATTTAAACATGTATTTGCCATGAGTAAACAATCTACTACAAATTGATTAGGAAACAAAGCCAGAAAATGTACAAATATACCTGCAGGAGAATCTACATTTCAGCACTTCTGAATTCTCATATTTCAGTCGTCTTTCACTTCCACCTTCATGACAGGCTGATAAGAGTCAGACATTGATGCCACGACGGTAACTCGATTGTTCTTCTGTTTGAGACAGGGGCCACTTGCTTTACCTCTGACAAACGAGTTCTCTGAGTTGTAGTACATCTGACAATAAAGATCATAATTACACTCTGTGCTCTTGTCAAAGATTCCCACTGCATACCAGTTGGAGTACAGGTTGAAATCATAGGGCACAGAGAACATGACAGCTATTTTCTTAGTGGACTTCTTTGTAGATTTGTTGTGGAGATCATAGGTGAAGACACCAACAGCTCCTCGGGCGGCGTGGGGAGTCTTGGTGAACATTGCATTCCCAGATGAAGATGGATGAAGAGTTAGTGGCAAGCTTTTGGCACAGAAACCACTGTTAATGTATACACTGGAAAGAGGAGAAGAATATGCATAAATTATATGTATTCATGGTAGATTTATTTAAATAAAATACAGGAAAGAAAATGAGTTACCCTGGCTCACAGAGGTCGTAGTTAGAGCATTTATTTGTAACCTCAATGGAGCACTGGCGATGTGTCGGAAGGAGTCCAGCAACTTCAGCACCGATTGCAGTTGCAGCGAAAAGAGCCATAATGGCTGTGCAAGTAAAAGATCAACTTTAATTTTATGTTCATAATTTTGTTGTTCTGACTTAAACAGATGTAAAATTGCTCATGATCACTTTAGGGCACTCGGAACAAAAGGTAAGAAGCAATCTCATCAGTGTTTAAATGAATCTGTGTGCTTACCTGGGACGAATGCTTCTGAGGGACGGCTGCAAGCTCTGGCTTTCGGGTCCTTCTAAACAACAACAACCCTTTCTTGTCATTAAAGGGTCAAAAGTTTTTTTTGACAACTTGAGGTTTGCACTAGAGAGAGAGTTGTTCTTTAACTGGCACTTCTTAACCAATCAGTTGACACATTCCTGTTCCCTTCACATAGGAAATAACAGTAAAAACACGTTGACCTCTGAACAAACTCGGCGAACAAACATTCAATCACTCTGATTTCTAGCTTTGTGGGTGTGAGAGTGATTTCCCACTCACACTAAGACAATATTAACTTATCTAAAATGTATTATTCAAACCTTTAAGCTGCAGCACAATGAGAATACAAGCTTGCTTAGATACCTGTAAGATGTCAAGAACACAGAGACTGGCGGACACAAATGCAGGCAGGCAGACGGTAATCAGTTCTCAAGGGTTATTTAATTCAGTCCTCACACCTACCTGGCTGTTCTTGGATGGGATGAACACCTCTGAGGGACAGCTGAAAGCTCTGGGAGTCAGCCTTGAAGGTTTCCTTTTTATACAGGCCATGACAGCAAACCTGTTCTTCAAGGACACACACACACACACACACAGAGGCAAAACACATAGTTGCATAACATACTGCACCACTGAATGTATATAATAATATGTTAGCTTCAGGCACAGAAACATGGTGTTCCCAGAACAATATGACAAATCAAATCAAATCAAATTTTATATGTATAGCCCAAATTCACAAAACACATTTTGCCTCTGAGGGCTTTACAATCTGTACAGGGAGTGACACCCTCTGTCCTTAGACCCTCGGTTCGAGTGAGGAAAAACCCTTTTAACAGGGAAAAAAGGTGGAAGAAACCTCAGGAAGAGC
This sequence comes from Argyrosomus regius, assembly GCA_946959425.1. Taxonomy (NCBI): domain Eukaryota; kingdom Metazoa; phylum Chordata; class Actinopteri; family Sciaenidae; genus Argyrosomus; species Argyrosomus regius. The sequence goes on along the minus strand of OX336897.1, from coordinate 24,897,628 downwards.
CACAGAGGAGGGATCCCTCTCCCAGGACGGACAGACGTGCAATAGATGTCACGTGTACAGAACAAATCAACACAAACATATTGCACAATTACAATGAATGATAGAATGATTACAGTAGCAGTGGAACCTGTGATAGAAATAGAGAGACACAGATGCACAGCAGCAGCAAGTCATTAACTAACTATAAACTGTGATGGAGATATGGTAACAATAATGACAGTAATAATATATGTAGTGGACGTCATGCAGGACCACAGCAGCAGCCACGATCCATGTTTTGCTGTTTATTTTTTATCTTTATTTTTGCACTGTCCTGCGCATCTCAACACCCAACGTCGAGATGCTTTTGCAACAAATTGGACAGTTTTTATTACTTTTAATTGCACTTGGGTCTCTTCGGATCACTGGGAGCCATGCCGGCACCACTCGCCGGCATTGTTTACACCCGCAACCAGCTGATGGCCCTGAGGCACACCACCCTCTCTTACTGCGGTCAAGCCAGCCGTCTCTCGTTTTCGCGTGGTCAAGCCAGCCGCTCCAACATTTTCAAGTGCGCCCTTATTGCCGACTTTATGGCAAATACTTTGAGACAACTGGGAAAGTCAGCGCTAGCTTACTGCAGCGTGTGGAAACTTCCGGTTTTCAAAATAAAACGTGGGTATCAAATGTATTAAACGTTTATTTAAAAATATGACGTTTAATTAAAAAAAAAAAAAAAAAAGAAAGTAAGAGTTGTGTCTCATAGAACTAAGTAGTATGATCCGGCACTGATTTTGAGCCAATAGGTCACATCACCTGGAAGGAATGTTCATATTTACATTATGAAATGTATTAAAAATTCATATAAAATATGAGAAGTGTTAAAATGCTATAAAAAGAGGTGTGTCTCATAGAGCAAGGGTAGATCTACTGTCCTGCATTGATTTTGAGCCAATAGGTCACATGACCTGGAAGTTATTGAGCGTTAATGTTCATATTTACATTATGACATGTATTAAAAATTCATATAAAATATGAGAAGTGATAAAATGCTATAAAAAAGAGGTGTGTCTCATACAGCAAGTGTAGATCTACTGTCCTGCATTGATTTTGAGCCAATAGGTCACATGACCTGGAAGTTATTGAGCGTCAATGTTCATATTTACATTATGAAATGTATTAAAAATTCATCTAAAATATAAGTGGATGTAAAATGCTATAAAAAGAGGTGTGTCTCATAGAGCAAGTGTAGATCTACTGTCCTGCATTGATTCTGAGCCAATAGGTCACATGACCTGGAAGTTATTGAGCGTTAATGCTCATATTTACATTATGAAATGTATTAAAAATTCATATAAAATATGAGAAGTTTTAAAATGCTATAAAAAGAGGTGTGTCTCATACAGGAAGTGTAGATCTACTGTCCTACATTGATTTGGAGTCATTAGGTCACATGACCTGTGCGCTATTGAGCTAAAATGCTGTATTATTCATAAAAATATTAATATAAATTATGAGGACCATTCAAATGTAAGGAGGTGTAAGTGATAGAAGTCCTTACAGTACAAACCATGGATGTAGTTGCGTCGAAGGCAGCACACATTACAGCAGCTGTACAGAAGCAGGAAGGCACAGCACCAGTCATGGTGACTGTCTAGCATTGCATGCCTGCAGCAACAGTTGCCCATATTATTCTGGCCATTGCTAAGCCAGTGCTCCATCCCCCTGAGGTTAGGGTGTTGGTAGTGATCATAGTTACCACTCAGAATGGCTGCTGGTGGAAGGCCATGTTTTTTGTGTGGGGTCTTTTAGTTCTGAAAAAACAAAACTGAAGCGAAACCTTGGTTGCTGAAGGGCAATGTGAAAAGATGTAGAAGTTTTTTCATTTTCTTTTATTTCTCTTTTTCACTCATACTAATTGACATAACTATACAAATATTTCAAATTAAAAATTTAAAGTCAAATAATACAAATAAAACTTGAAATACTACTATATTGAAATATATTAATAATACTTGTAATCTCAACATTTCTCAGTTTTCGAATGAGAGAATTATTCAGTCACATTTCTACAAGTATGTGGTTTTACCATATCACATACAGTATGTCCTTTTTTTTCCTCTCTCTTTTTCTGTCCTAACTGCAAAGGGCACAGTCCCAGTTGCTTGCCCTTGCTTTTTGGAGTTGTTTTTCATCCATGTGAAGACACTGCTCATGGTACAATCTGTCACATTTTTCACACTGTATCTGTAAAATAAAATAAGCAAAGACAAAATCTCCTGTCAGGTATAAAATGTGCTATGGAGAATCATTTCTAGTTATAGGCAAGAAATGTCTTTGCCATAATCATTTTCAATTCAGGTTTGTATTAAGAAATGTATGTCCTCTGCATTATAGGCCACCTGAAAATATGAATAACTCCAGTCTTTTCAATATTGTTATTTTTCTGTTTCAATTTATGATTTCCCTCGAATAACGCCAGATGGAAAAGACACACCTCTTTCTTTTAGCTTTGAACGGTCCTCATAATTGATGTTAATATTTTTATGAAAAATACAGCAGTTTTTCTCAATAGCGCCTAGGTCATGTGACCTAATGACTCCAAATCAGTGGTGGATCACATGACTACACAGGCTGATTAAGACACACCTCTTTCTTTTAGCTTTGAATGGTCCTCATAATTTATATTAATATTTTTATGAATAATACAGAATTTTAGCTCAATAGCTTCCAGGCCATGTGACCTAGTGGCTCAAAATCAATGCAGGACAGTAGATCTACACTTGCTGTATGAGACACACCTCTTTTTTATAGCATTTTATCACTTCTCATATTTTATATGAATTTTTAATACATGTCATAATGTAAATATGAACATTAACGCTCAATAACTTCCAGGTCATGTGACCTATTGGCTCAGAATCAATGCAGGACAGTAGATCTACACTTGCTGTATGAGACACACCTCTTTTTATAGCATTTTACGTCCCCTTATATTTTATATGAATTTTTAATACATTTCATAATGTAAATATGAGCATTAACGCTCAATAACTTCCAGGTCATGTGACCTAGTGGCTCAGAATCAATGCAGGACAGTAGATCTACACTTGCTCTATGAGACACACCTCTTTTTATAGCATTTTACATCCACTTATATTTTAGATGAATTTTTAATACATTTCATAATGTAAATGTGAACATTGACGCTCAATAACTTCCAGGTCATGTGACCTATTGGCTCAAAATCAATGCAGGACAGTAGATCTACACTTGCTGTATGAGACACACCTCTTTTTTATAGCATTTTATCACTTCTCATATTTTATATGAATTTTTAATACATGTCATAATGTAAATATGAACATTAACGCTTAATAACTTCCAGGTCATGTGACCTATTGGCTCAAAATCAATGCAGGACAGTAGATCTACACTTGCTGTATGACACACCTCTTTTTATAGCATTTTAACACTTCTCATATTTTATATGAATTTTTAATACATTTCATAATGTAAATATGAACATTCCTTCCAGGTGATGTGACCTATTGGCTCAAAATCAGTGCCGGATCATACTACTTAGTTCTATGAGACACAACTCTTACTTTCTTTTTTTTTTCTTTTTTTTTAATTAAACGTCATATTTTTAAATAAACGTTTAATACATTTGATACCCACGTTTTATTTTGAAAACCGGAAGTTTCCACACGCTGCAGTAAGCTAGCGCTGACTTTCCCAGTTGTCTCAAAGTATTTGCCATAAAGTCGGCAATAAGGGCGCACTTGAAAATGTTGGAGCGGCTGGCTTGACCACGCGAAAACGAGAGACGGCTGGCTTGACCGCAGTCTCTTGGCCGGAGAGAGACCCACCATACCGGAGGAGCTAAAGAGGAGACGGCGAGGCTGCAGAGCGGGGGTGAAACGGAGGATGGAGAAGAGGAAGTTTAAGCCCTACATCCCTGCAGTCATCACTGGAAACGTGAGATCGTTGGCAAATAAAGTGGACGAACTGGAAGCGCTCGCCAGGACACAGAGGGAGTACAGAGAGTCCAGTATCATGTGTTTCACGGCTGCACGAGCAGATACCGGACTCCAACGTCACCATTCCCGGCTTCCAGACGGTTCGAGCCGACAGAGACACCACAGCGACCGGCAAGAAGAAAGGAGGGGGTCTTGCCGTGCTCGTGAACAACAGGTGGTGTCACCCTGGGCAAGTCTCTGTTAAAGAGCGGGTCTGCAGCCCGGACATCAAGCTCGTCGCCGTCGGACTTCGTCCATATTATTTGCCGAAGGAGTTTACCAGTGTCATCGCCATCACTGTTTACATTCCTCCATCAGGAAACGCAGAAGCAGCGTGTGACACCATCCACACTGTGACTGCAGGACTTCAAACAAAACACGGGGTCTTCATCATCATCACAGGTGACTTCAACCATGTTTCCCTCACATCCACACTCCCAACCTTCTTCCAATTTGTCAAATGTGCCACCCGCGAAAATAAGACTTTGGACCTGCTGTACGCAAATGTTAAGGATGCGTACAGCTCCACTGCCCTGCCACCACTGGGCAGGTCAGACCACAACCTAGTCCTGCTCTCACCATCATACAAGCCTGTGGTTCAGCAGCACCCAGTCACAGTGAGGACAGTGAGGAAATGGTCTCCTGAGGCCATGGATACACTGCGTGGAGCGCTGCAGGCCACAGACTGGGATGCTCTGTATGAGCCACATGGTGAGGACACTGATGGCCTGACTGACTGTGTCTCTGAGTACACTGGGTTCTGCATAGAAAACACCATCCCCACTAAAGAGGTCCGCTGCTACCCAAACAACAAACCGTGGGTAACCAGCGACCTGAAGGCCCTTCTCAACGAGAAGAAGAGGGCCTTTAGATTACGGGAACAAGTAGAACTCAAACGGGTACAAAGGGAGCTCAAACGCAGTATCAGGGAGAGCAAGGACATCTACAGAAGAAAACTGGAGTATAAACTGGAAGGCAACAACACCAGGGATGTCTGGAGCGGGATGAGAGAGATTACTGGCTTCCAGAGGAGAGGTGGGGGAGCAGCTGAGGGGAATGAACGACGTGCGAATGAGCTGAACCTGTTCTTCAATACGTTCAACTCCAACCTCCCCACACCCGGCGGCCCCTCTACTGCTTCTCCAAGCAATCATCTACCTGCTGCAGAAGGCAGACCCAACACCTCAGTCCGGATCATGTTCTTCGACTTCTCCAGCGCCTTTAACACCATCCAGCCCAGACTGCTGAAGGCCAAACTGGAGAACGCGCGGGTGGGTGCTCCCCTCGTCACTTGGGTCGATGACTATCTGACGGGCAGACCGCAGTTTGTGAGATTACGGAACTGTGTGTCTGATCGTCTGATCAGTAACATCGGGGCCCCCCAGAGAACTGTTGTCCCCCTTCCTCTTCACCACATACACTGCTGACTTTAAGTACTGCAATGAGTCGTGTCATCTGCAGAAATTCTCTGATGACACGGCCATTGTGGGGTGTGTTGAGGGCGGGAGGGAGGCTGAGTACAGGGACCTGGTCGACCGCTTTGTGAAGTGGTGTGGGGAGAACCACCTGCAGCTGAACGTGGCAAAGACGAAGGAGATGGTGGTGGACTTCAGGAGGAACAAGCCCCTGCCCTCTCCTGTCTGCATCGGTGGGACGGATGTGGAGATGGCACCAGCATACAGGTACCTGGGTGTCACATTGGACAATAAACTGGACTGGTCCACCAACACAGAGGCCATCTACAAGAAGGGCCTGAGCCGGCTTTACTTCCTGAGAAGGCTCAGGTCCTTTAATGTCTGCAACAAGATGCTGCAGATGTTCTATCAGTCTGTTGTGGCGAGCACCATCTTCTTTGCTGCGGTGTCCTGGGGTGCGGGCATCAAGGCAATGGGACGCCAACAGACTGAACAAACTCATCAGGAAAGCAGAGTCTGTTGTTGGCTCTAAGCTTGTCACCCTGGAGGAGGTGGTGGAGGACAGGATGCTGGCAAAACTGCTGGCTATCATGGACAATCCCTGTCACCCCCTCCACAAAACACTGGACAAGCTAAAGAGCAGCTTCAGCAACAGACTCATTCAACCCTGCTGCTCTAAGGAGCGATACAGGAAATCATTCCTCCCAACTGCAATAAGACTTTACAACTCATCTACCTCTGTCAGAGCCATTACAGAACTGCACTAAACCTACCTGTCACCTTTGCACTGTGTACCCTGTACAACACTCTGCTCCAAATACTGGAACATATACTTCATATCATATGTGATATGTTTTAATATTAACCGTATTGATATTATATATCATTTTTATACAATATTCTTGTCTTTTTTCACATTCTATTTACATATTCTTATACTCATAGTATATCATCTATTGTATGTATATCTTGTATAGTCAAGTATTTATATGCATACTTTATAGCTATACTACATATCATATTATATCATATATTGTGTATCTTGTGTATATATACATACATATATTTATACATGTGTACATATTATATATTGCAGTTATGTACATATGCATTTCTATGTGTATATTATACTATATATACTGTTGCTTATTACTATATACTGTTATTATTATCAATATATATATATATATATATATATATATATATATATATATATATATATATATATTATTACTATTACTATTACTATTAATATATACTGTTTAGTTACAATAACATTACCATCATATCATCGGTACTACTACCATCATCTTGCAACTGCACCTTATCTACCTATTTATCTTCTTTTTTCTTTTTTAAGTGTCCTTGTCCCATTCTGTGTTTTTTATTTTTGTTTTTATTTTTTCTACCACAGTATTTTATCCCATTGTATTTTATTGTATTCAAATACCTGACTGCTATGACGACCTAATTTCCCTTCGGGGATGAATAAAGTTATCTATCTATCTATCTATCTATCTATCTATCTATCTATCTATCTATCTATCTATCTAGTCCAAGAGCCAGAATCAGTATGTAAGAAATCCTGTTCTCATCAGCCCTCAGTCAAGATGAGAACAGGTCATACTAATTACTAATGTGGAGTTTCAGTTTCCAGTTTTCAGTCCAGGGTTTTGTGGGCGGTCCTTAAAGGGTGGCTCGATGACACGCTGAGGCCACTCTGAGCATACCCCTGCACCCCTAGCAGAGAGATAGAGATTATTAATCTCACTCAGAGTGTTTCAAAGTTAGTCATGTCATTTTCTGAACTTATCTGACACGTTTCAGTCACAATTGCTGCTTGACTGCTCCCACGGGTGGGCGTGGCTTCAGAGCACCCAGTGGACACGCCCCCACAGTCCTGGAGCTGAGAATACTGCTCATTTTTTTATTTCTACCTGATTTTGACACCTGATTTCATAAACTGGTGGATATTTTTAATCATTCAAATTCAAACACTTTCTTCTTTGGTCTGACAAAGACTTTAAAGCATTGTGTGAACTTAATATGGATGTTAATGCAGTGATCAATAACAGGAACTACACAAGATGGTACAACTTATGTTTAAATATGAATAAAAGTCATAAGAATCATAGAAAGAATACATGTCATTATTTCTGACTGTTCAGGGGTGGCATTTGTACTTTGAATGTTTTTTTTATTGATTTCCAGTAACAGGCCATGTGGTGTGTTCAATTCACCTCCAGAAAAATCTGTTGTTCATTTGCATTGTTGCATATTTATAAGATGAGTCTACAGTTATGCTAACGGCTCTTTGAGGCTAGTGCGTTGTGATCCTCTGAGAGAAATGCTAACAGGTATAATGATAATCATGTTCAACATTAAAGTTTAGTGTGTTAGCATGCTGACAGCTGAAAGCTCTGGGAGTCAGCCTTGAAGGTTTCCTTTTTATACAGGCCATGGAAGCCAACCTGCTCCTCCAAAAACCTGTTCCTCCACTAATCGGAGACACACACATACAGACTAAACACATATTTTGATTTAGAACATGCATATTCTGCAACACTGAATCTAAAATGTTCCATTCATCCAATCCATTCATTTAAAAAGTGTGATGCAGACTGCAGCAGAGAGTGTGTGAATATGGACAGACGTGTTGACTTGATATGAACCTGGTCTGTGTTCTCACTGCGCCGCATTCTTATAAACTCTGATGAACTGATTGTGGACAAGCCACAATCCACAATCAGTTCATAGAATGTGGACGAGCCACAATAATTGCGGGCGACCGTGTGCGTGTGCATGTGTGTGTTCCAACAGGTGCCAGCCTGGATGGGTTAAATGCGGAGAAGTAATTTCACGTTCAACGTGATCAATAAAGTTTATATTAAAAAAATAAATAAATAAGAGTCATCTGTTTCTCCATCTTCATCTTCATGTCACTATGGCATTACAAAAATTTTGCGTGAGAGTGCACAGAACAATACTGTCAGACCAACAAAACCTGGCATTCATCAAGGTTGATGAAGCATGCATTTGGCTTCTCTCCATGCAGCATGGAAGTAGCTGAAGTCGCGCCAGAAACCCTTACTGTGCTTCTAAATATAAGCCATATAATTACTAATAACACAACTTGCAAATGTAAGCATAAATAAGTCTGATTACAACGAAAAAACAAGTGAGACAAAATTATCCATAAAATAATACAGACAATGCACAGCCATCTTGCAACTTCAGCCTTCTCCTAATTTGAAGTGTGCTAACTGTCGTCTACTGCAGGAAACATATACAAGCCTACTTAAAAATAACAGAAATGACCCTTTAATACTTAGCATACACACAGGACAAGACACAGGACAGTGTATAACAGCAATTACCGGATGATTTTTTTATTATTATTATAAATTGAAGTTTCAGGGTGTAGTAGCTGCAGCGATTAGTACTCACAGGTACTCTTTTGTATAATATTACAAACTCAGAATAGTACAATTACAGAATGCAAATGACATGTGTCTTCTTAGATCAGCAGGTACAAGAGGCCCCGCTGACTAACCTCAGTCTCCTTTTATATCTCTTTCTCTCTCTTCCTCGCGTGACTTGGCGCACTGTGTACACACTCTGGCCCTTACTTCCTTCACAAATACAACATTAATATCTCAGTTACATAACACCAACATGTGATTTCTTGTAGCAACAAAGCCACAGAGAGTAATCAGTCAGTCTGTACTCCTGTAGAGCTTTTTTAACCTCGACGGCTTGGATTAAAAAATGTGTAATCATGTTCAATGGTGCTTTATGTTTACTATAGCCTATTCTAAAACATTTAAATGTTAGCACTTACTTCATTAACTGAGATACCCCTGTATCTTTTTGCTCTGATTGCAGAAATATGGGCCGTTATAACTGGAAAATGATAAGCTAACACCTAAAATGTCATATTATGCTGATGATATACCCTTTTTTATTACTGTGGCAGTTATCAGATTACATCATAGTGATCCTCCCAATATCAAAGTCAGAAAACTGGGTTCCTTCTGCTCTAATTGGACAAACTGTAAAACTGAAACAGAGTACTAAAGTATAAAAAACAATACATATATGTTACAACTATATGTGTTATGCATAATGTTAATGTTGCTGATAATGAAGCTGATTAATTCACAGACCGGAGTTTTAATTAGCCTTTAGCAACTATTCTCCATTTAAAAACAACTAAAAACTGAAAAAAAATAACCTTGCAAATGTGTGTCAGACAAAATAAGGCATACAGTTTGTAATCCAGAACTCATCAAGGAAAAGACAAATTAATAACTGTGTACTTGTTACAGATACCATGCTGCAAGATTGAGGCTTTTTCAACACTTGTCCACAGGGAGGTGCTGAATTACCCCTGAATAACACAAACACGTTTTCAACCTAATTTACTATGGGAAAATGGGAAAAAGATTGTGATGGACCACGCACCCCTGACATGTGGGGACATCGTTGGGGATGTGCAGTTCAAATCTGTGACATAATAGGAAATTCTGTCTTCTTTGTGTGTACAGATCTGTGGACATCCTGTTTCTTCTTTACAGAAATATTACAAATTGAGAATGACACCACTTCCACAAGAGGACAAACTTTATTGAATTTTTGAGACTTACACTGAAGCACTGTTTGACACGATGCATTTGTTAAATGGAGTCATATTTTTACCCTTTACAACAGTTATTCTATATCACAGTTTCTATAACACAGAAGCAATGAAATGCTATAAATCAAAAAAGACATTTTAAAACATTCTTTATTCTTTTGTCCAAAGTTTATTAAAATTACACTGTTTAAACATGTATTTGCCATCAGTAAACAATCCACTGAAATGTACAAATATACCTGCAGGACCATCTATATTTCAGCACTTCTGAATTCTCATATTTCAGTTGTCTTTCACTTCCACCTTCATGACAGGCTGATAAGAGTCAGACATTGATGCCACGACAGTAACTCGATTGATCTTGTGTTTGAGACAGGAGCCACTGGCTTTACCTCTGACAAATGTTTTGTCAGTGTCGTTGTACATCTTATGATACAGAACACGATTACACTCTGTGCTCTTGTCAAAGATTCCCACTGCATACCAGTTGGAGTACAGGTTGAAATCATAGGGCACAGAGAACATGACAGCTATTTTCTCAGTGGACTCCTTTGTCGATTTGTCGTGGAGATCATAGGTGAAGACACCAACAGCTCCTCGGGCGGTGTTGGGAGTCTTGGTGAACAGTGCATTCCCAGATGAAGATGGATCAAGAGTTAGTGGCAAGCTTTCGGCACAGACACCACTGTCAATGTATACACTGGAAAGAGGAGAAGAATATGCATAAATTATATGTATTCATGGTAGATTTATTTAAATAAAATACAGGAAAGAAGATTAGTTACCTCGGGTCACAGAGGTCGTAGTTAGAGCATTTATTTGTAACCTCAATGGAGCACTGGCGATGTGTTGGAAGGAGTTCAGTAACTTTAGCAACAGTTGGGAGGAAAGCCATAATGACTGTGCGAGTAAAAGACCTGTTCAGACAGACAGATCAAAAACTAACCTTTAATGTTCAGAATTCTGTTGTTCTGACATAAACAGATGTTAAATTGCTTATGATCACTTTAGGGCACTCGGAACAAATGGTAAGAAGCAATCTCATCAGTGTTTAAATGAATCTGTGTGCTTACCTGGGATGAATGCTTCTGAGGGATGGCTGCAAGCTCTGGCTTCCGGGTCTTTAGATGATCTCCTTATAAAGATGACGGAGGACAAAAGAAAACACCTGATTGTTCAGGACCCTCCTTCTAAACAACAGTTCTTGTCATTAAAGAGTCAAAAGCTGAGTTGCATATTACAAGTTTCATTGTTGCTTTTTTTTTTTTTCTTTTGACAACTTGAGGTTTGCATTAGAGACAGAGTTGTTCCTTAATTGGCACTTCTTAACCAATCAGTTGACACATTCCTGTTCCCTTCACACAGGAAACGACAGTAAACGTGTCAGTGAACACGTTTTCCTTCCTTGTGGGTGTGAGAGTAATTCCCCCCCCCCCCCCCCCCCACACACACACACACACCACACACACCACACACACATCTATCTATAATATCTCTGTAAATGTCTTCTTGACATCAAAACGAGACAAAAAACAGGTAAACTAATCGGTCATGACAAACAAAAACCTATTCAACCTATTCAAAACCTTTTGAATAACTCACAAACTTTATCTGCATTTCTTCTCCAGGTGCCAAAAATGAGTGTAGAGCTGGAGTTTGCAGGACTGATACTGTGATACTGTTACTCATTGGTCAAACACAGACAGTGTGGCTGCTACAACTTGCGTTACTGAATTTACAAAATTACAAAAATAGCGCATGACTCCCACTGATGTCTTTTCAATCAATTATCTTATGTCTTGCCAAGTTTACACAGATCGTCTTTCACAGCGATGCACAAAATGGACATTTTAGTTTTCATTTTGGTTCATTTCCTGGAAGCAAAAAGGGGTCTCTATGTGATCATAAACACTAAAAGTGTAGTTGTGGTGTGAAACCGAGCGGCTTCAAGGTATGTGAAAGTGCGAGACACGACATCCATATGAGTGTTCAACCAAAGTGAAGCTATATTGCATGCTCAGCAGTAAATGCTCAAACGAAAACAAAACCAAAGGAAGCCATGACTAATAAAAGCACAATGAACATTTACCATTCTTGAACATTTTCTTCCCTCTTTTACAAATAACTGAATCTGAGCAGCAAACAGATGTTGCATCTGCAACTCAAACATACATTAGAAGCTTTAATATTTGTTTCCTTCAGTAATTGTTAGCCTCTTTAACACAACAAAAGATACCCTGAAAAGAAAAGCTTGGCATGCTTGGACAGTAGTGTACATAATTAGGGAGCTCCTGAGCCAAATGCTACTACCTGCACGGACAACACACAAAAAAAACAAACAAGAAAATATCAGATCAGATACAGTCATCTGTATCTCCATCTTCATCTTCATTCTGTGTTGTTGACTGTGGAGCTGCTTTGACATACAGAGCAGTGAAAAACTTTCTCAAGATGTTGTAAAAAGTTGATATTAAATAGATGGGCTGTGAACTATCCTGCCCATTCAAATTAAGATATAAAACCTGAATGACTAACTGTGATGGATTTCCAACGTCCCTGCAGGTCATCATGCAAGTTACTGTTGCTTATTAATGTCACACCACGGTGAGGTTTTGTTTTGTCCTGGGTTTTTATTTTATTTCAAAAATCTAGTACCTGTTTTATTTTGAAAATTAACTCTCCTCTCATTTCAGGTCACTTGCCCTTCCTCATGTGTCACCGGTCCGAGTGTCTTCCCTGATTCCAGATTGTGTCCACCTGTTCCCCATTACCCTCGTGTGTTTTAAAGTCTGCGTCTCCCTTTGTCTTGTGCCAGAGTGTCTGGTTCTTGTCGTGCACCCCAGCCAGTCGTCATAGTTTTGTCCTTGCCGTGTTCACTGCGTAAGTCAGTATTCCTTGCCTCTTAGAGAGTGATTTTTTTGTTTGTACATTTCATAGTTTAGCTTTGTAGTTCTGTTTTTTCCCATAGTCCTTGTTAGCCTCCATTTGGAGTGATTTTTATTTTTATTTTATTTGTTCTTTTGTTATTTTAGTCTTCAATAATCAATAACAGGAACTACACAAGATGGTACAACTTATGTTTAAATATGAATAAAAGTCATAAGAATCATAGAAAGAATACATGTCATTATTTCTGACTGTTCAGGGGTGGCATTTGTACTTTGAATGTTTTTTTTATTGTGTGTTCAATTCACCTCCAGAAAAATCTGTTGTTCATTTGCATTGTTGCATATTTATAAGATGAGTCTACAGTTATGCTAACGGCTCTTTGAGGCTAGTGCGTTGTGATGCTCTGAGAGAAATGCTAACAGGTATAATGATAATCATGTTCAACATTAAAGTTTAGTGTGTTAGCATGCTGACAGCTGAAAGCTCTGGGAGTCAGCTTTGAAGGTTTCCTTTTTATACAGGCCATGGAAGCCAACCTGCTCCTCCAAAAACCTGTTCCTCCACTAATCGGAGACACACACATACAGACTAAACACATATTTTGATTTAGAACATGCATATTCTGCAACACTGAATCTAAAATGTTCCATTCATCCAATCCATTCATTTAAAAAGTGTGATGCAGACTGCAGCAGAGAGTGTGTGAATATGGACAGACGTGTTGACTTGATGAACCTGGTCTGTGTTCTCACTGCGCAGCATTCTTATAAACTCTGATGAACTGATTGTGGACAAGCCACAATCCACAATCAGTTCATAGAATGTGGACGAGCCACAATAATTGCGGGCGACCGTGTTCATGTGTGTGTTCCAACAGGTGCCAGCCTGGATGGGTTAAATGCGGAGAAGTAATTTCACGTTCAACGTGATCAATAAAGTTTATATAAAAAATAATAAGAGTCATCTGTTTCTCCATCTTCATCTTCATGTCACTATGGCATTACAAAAATTTTGCGTGAGAGTGCACAGAACAATACTGTCAGACCAACAAAACCTGGCATTCATCAAGGTTGATGAAGCATGCATTTGGCTTCTCTCCATGCAGCATGGAAGTAGCTGAAGTCGCGCCAGAAACCCTTACTGTGCTTTAAATATAAGCCATATAATTACTAATAACACAACTTGCAAATGTAAGCATAAATAAGTCTGATTACAACGAAAAAGCAAGTGAGACAAAATAATCCATAAAATAATACAGACAATGCACAGCCATCTTGCAACTTCAGCCTTCTCCTAATTTGAAGTGTGCTAACTGTCATCTACTGCAGGAAACATATACAAGCCTACTTAAAAATAACAGAAATGACCCTTTAATACTTAGCATACACACAGGACAAGACACAGGACAGTTTATAACAGCAATTACCGGATGATTTTTTTTATTATTATTATAAATTGAAGTTTCAGGGTGTAGTGGCTGCAGCGATTAGTACTCACAGGTACTCTTTTGTATAATATTACAAACTCAGAATAGTACAATTACAGAATGCAAATGACATGTGTCTTCTTAGATCTGCAGGTACAAGAGGCCCCGCTGACTAACCTCAGTCTCCTTTTATTTCTCTTTCTCTCTCTTCCTCGCGTGACTTGGCGCACTGTGTACACACTCTGGCCCTTACTTCCTTCACAAACAGAACATTAATATCTCAGTTACATAACACCAACATGTGATTTCTTGTAGCAACAAAGCCACAGAGAGTAATCAGTCAGTCTGTACTCCTGTAGAGCTTTTTTAACCTCGACGGCTAGGATTAAAAAATGTGTAATCATGTTCAATGGTGCTTTATGTTTACTATAGCCTATTCTAAAACATTTAAATGTTAGCACTTACTTCATTAACTGAGATACCCCTGTATCTTTTTGCTCTGATTGTAGAAATATGGGCCGTTATAACTGGAAAATGATAAGCTAACACCTAAAATGTCATATTATGCTGACGATATACCCTTTTTTATTACTGTGGCAGTTATCAGATTACATCATAGTGATCCTCCCAATATCAAAGTCAGAAAACTGGGTTCCTTCTGCTCTAATTGGACAAACTGTAAAACTGAAACAGAGTACTAAAGTATAAAAAACAATACATATATGTTACAACTATATGTGGTATGCATAATGTTAATGTTGCTGATAATGAAGCTGATTAATTCACAGACCGGAGTTTTAGTTAGCCTTTACAAACTATTCTCCATAAAAATAACTAAAAACTGAAAAAAAAGTAACCTTGCAAGTGTGTGTCAGACAAAATAAGGCATACAGTTTGTAATCCAGAACTCATCAAGGAAAAGATAAATTAATAACTGTGTACTTGTTACAGACACCATGCTGCAAGATTGAGGCTTTTTCAACACTTATCCACAAGGAGGTGCTGAATTCCCCTGAATAACACAAACACGTTTTCAACCTAATTTACTATGGGAAAATGGGAAAAAAGATTGTGATGGACCACGCACCCCTGACATGTGGGGACATCGTTGGGGATGTGCAGTTCAAATCTGTGACATAATAGGAAATTCGACAATATTTACAGAAATATTACAAATTGAGAATGACACCACTTCCACAAGAGGACAAACTTTATTGAATTTTTGAGACTAGCACTGTTTGACACGATGCATTTGTTAAATGCAGTCATATTTTAAACCCTTTACAACAGTTATTCTATATCACAGTTTCTATAACACAGAAGCAATGAAATGCTATAAATCAAAAAAGACATTTTAATACATTCTTTATTCTTTTGTCCAAAGTTTATTAAAATTACACTGTTTAAACATGTATTTGCCATCAGTAAACAATCCACTGAAATGTACAAATATACCTGCAGGACCATCTATATTTCAGCACTTCTGAATTCTCATATTTCAGTTGTCTTTCACTTCCACCTTCATGACAGGGACATGAGAGTCAGCCATTGATGCCACGACAGTAACTCGATTGATCTTGTGTTTGAGACAGGAGCCACTGGCTTTACCTCTGACAAATGTTTTGTCAGTGTCGTTGTACATCTTATAATAAAGATCATAATTACACTCTGTGCTCTTGTCAAAGATTCCCACTGCATACCAGTTGGAGTACAGGTTGAAATCATAGGGCACAGAGAACATGACAGCTATTTTCTCAGTGGACTTCTTTGTAGATTTGTCGTGGAGATCATAGGTGAAGACACCAACAGCTCCTCGGGCGGTGTTGGGAGTCTTGGTGAACAGTGCATTCCCAGATGAAGATGGATCAAGAGTTAGTGGCAAGCTTTCGGCACAGAAACCACTGTCAATGTATACACTGGAAAGAGGAGAAGAATATGCATAAATTATATGTATTCATGGTAGGTTTATTTAAATAAAATACAGGAAAGAAAATTAGTCACCTCGGGTCACAGAGGTCGTAGTTAGAGCATTTATTTGTAACCTCAATGGAGCACTGGCGATGTGTCGGAAGGAGTTCAGTAACTTGACTGCCGATTGAAATCGCTGCATCGATAGTACTTGTGTTTGGCACAAAGGCTCCAAGCTTTTGGGCTTTACTCATGATGGCTGTGCAACAGCAATAACCTATTCAGACAAATACAAGACATACAAAACAAGCTCTTCATCTTATCAAGTGATAGGTCATCTCAATATTTAATTTTACAAAGCTTTCCTTACCTGGAACAAACAGTTCTGAAGAAAGCCACAACAGGAAGACCTGTTCATACAGACAGATCAAAAATTAACCTTTCATTTTATGTTCATATTTTTGATGTTTTTACATTAACAGATGCAAAATTGCTCATGATCACTTGAGGCACTCAGAGAAGAAATAAGAAAACATTTGTCAGTATTTTAATGAATCTAGCTATGCCTACCTGGGATGAATGCTTCTGAAGGACGGCTGCAAAAGGTCTGGCTGTCCGGCTTTTTCAGTGATCTCCTTATAAAGGTGATGGAGGACAAAAGAGAAGTGCTGTGGACTGTTTGTGTGGGACCCTCCTTCTAAACAAGAACCACGTTCACTATTTCACACCAGTAGAAATGAAAGTAAAAAAACGTGTCATTGAACATGTTGACCTGTGACCACAGTTGCTGAGACAACATCGCAGAAGTCTGTGGTTTAAGCTTTTTAACAGAAAGAGTGTTGTCAAAGCAAAAGTGTAACTGCTTTGTTTAACACTTGAGCTTATCGATCAATGTCATCTGAATGTAGATTATATGAATTTTATGAAACACTTTTTGCTTTTAATGAGTTAAAGTAAAAGATCTGTGACTTCTTTTTCAATGCACAAAAAAGGTTTATTTGTCCCAAATTCACAAATTGTTCATAAATTTCTTTAAAATCAGTGTTTGTGAGCACTTTGCCATGATCCACCTGACAGGTGTGGTGTATCAAGATGAGGGCATGAAAAGTTTTGAGGGAGCATGCATTTAGCATGGTGACTGTAGAAATGTCTAATATAGTTATTAGCATGAATTGAGTGTTCATTTCACAACCATAAGTCTTCCCCAACATCATTTCTGAGAATTTGGCAGTACATATAACCGGCCTTACAACTGCAGACCACGCATAACCATGCCAGCCCAGGACCTCTACATCAGCTTCTCCACCTGCAAAATCATCCAATATCAGTCACTCGGATAGTTGATACAACATTTGGTTTGCACAAACCTGAATCTGAAGGAAGCTCACCTGAGTCCTTATTCTCCTCACCAGAGTCTGTTACTGTATGCAGTTTGTCAATCTAAGTGAAAACACTCAAAATAGTTGAACTAATCAAGATTAAGAGCCAAAAGCAGGTAAAATCAGTCAGTTGATGTATAAGTCATGAAAGCAGTTGAAGTGTCAGTTAACAAGTAAGCACTTAGAGCAGCTTAACTGTCAACTGAAGTGTAAGAAATCAAGTGTAAGAATGTGGTTGAACTGCAATGGTAAGTGCAAGGGTAAGACATAACTGTGTAATGTACATCTATCTATAATATATCTGTAAATGTCTTCTTGCAAAACAAGACAAAAAACAGGTAAACTAACCGGTCACAACAAATGGCTGTGAGTCAGATTCTGCTCGAGGTTTCTTGCCACTGTTGCCAAGCACTTGCTCATGGTGGGACTTGCTGGGTCTCTGTAAATAATATAAAGAGAACAGTCTAGAGCTGCTTTATTTGAAAGTGTTTCGAGATAACTGTTATGATTTGGCACAATATGAATAACACTGAATTTTTAATTTTTTGAACTTTGAACAGCAATGCCATCTAAAAGAAGATATCACTAGTAAAAGCACAACCAAATTCAAATGTGTTTGGATCTTGCTAATGAAGGCAAAATGTTTAAATAAAATGATCAAAGGTCAATTTTATTTTGGGCCCAAGGATAAGAAACACAACATGCTGTTGTGACCCAGTATCCTTATAAGCCACTTCTATTTGTCAGGGTCTGTCATGTGTCAGTTTCCTGTTTTATTTTGATAGTCTTGTCTCTGTGTCATGTGTCAGTTTCCTGTTTTATTTTGATAGTCTCTGTGTTCACTTCCATCTGAGATACTTACAAGATACTCCCTGTGCGCTCTTAGCATGTAGTTTGATGCAGGAAATATAAACGTGGACAACCCCGTGAAAAATATGACTTCATTATCAACGTCAGAGTTCAAATAATAAATGAATATTTTCCACCTTTCACAGAAGTCAAATGAAGTGTTTGTTACGCTGGTATGGTCGCTCACCCTCCTGTCCACTCATATAGAAACATATTAACATGTTATGGCAAAGTAACTTCATGATGATCTGCAGGATGCTGCATGTCACAGTTACAAACAGTTTTTACTGTGTGTGTGAACGCAGCTCCACAGTCAACAACAGAACACACTTCATGATCAAAGTTTTACATCACGTCAACATGTATGTTCATATTCACACGCTCTCTCTGCTGCAGTCTGTCACACTGTTTAAATACATTAATGTTTTCTTTCTTATGTCTGCTTGTGAATGACTGAACAGTGCGCCGATTTTTTGTCGCTGCCGCAAGGAATTGTGGGGCGGCATTACCTCCTTTCCTTTCGTAAAGGATGGTCCGGTGTATCCTATGCTAAAGGAGATAATAAAGGAAGCACTGAAGCTCCTTTCTTTAACAGTTTGAGAATTCGAACAGCTCTTATCATGGCGGCTACGTTAATACTTCCGGCTCATTTCACTCAGTTAGGAATGTTCCTAAGCAAATTTGACTATTCGACTGCACCCTCAGTCTCCTGATTTTGTACCTCCGCCTGTCTGATTGCCTTTCTGGATTTTGACCCTTGGACCAAATTAAAGACCTTGAGAACTGATTATTGTCTGCCTGCCTGCATTTGTGTCCGTCAGTCTCTGTGTTCTTGATACTATTTGGTCGATTCAACCCTACTTTCTCAGGAGACCAAAACTTTTGAATAACTCACAAACTTTATCTGCATTTCTTCTCCAGGTGCCAAAAATGAGTGTAGAGCTGGAGTTTGCAGGACTGATACTGTGATACTGTTACTCATTGGTCAAACACGGACAGTGTGGCTGCTACAACTTGCGTTACTGAATTTTCAAAATTACAAAAGTAGCGCATGACTCTCACTGATGTCTTTTCATCAATTATCTTATGTCTTGCCAAGTTTACACAGATCGTCTTTCACAGCGATGCACAAAATGGACATTTTAGTTTTCATTTTGGTTCATTTCCTGGAAGCAAAAAGGGGTCTCTATGTGATCATAAACACTAAAAGTGTAGTTGTGGTGTGAAACCGAGCGGCTTCAAGGTATGTGAAAGTGCGAGACACGACATCCATATGAGTGTTCAACCAAAGTGAAGCTATATTGCATGCTCAGCAGTAAATGCTCAAACGAAAACAAAACCAAAGGAAGCCATGACTAATAAAAGCACAATGAACATTTACCATTCTTGAACATTTTCTTCCCTCTTTTACAAATAACTGAATGCAACATCTGTTTGCTGCTCAAACAGATGTTGCATCTGTAACTCAAACATACATTACAAGCTTTCATATTTGTTTCCTTCAGTAATTGTTAGCGTCTTTAACACAACAAAAGATACCCTGAAAAGAAAAGCTTGGCATGCTTGGACAGTAGTGTACATAATTAGGGAGCTCCTGAGCCAAATGCTACTACCTGCACGGACAACACACAAAAAAACAAACAAGAAAATATCAGATCAGATACAGTCATCTGTATCTCCATCTTCATCTTCATTCTGTGTTGTTGACTGTGGAGCTGCTTTGACATACAGAGCAGTGAAAAACTTTCTCAAGATGTTGTAAAAAGCTGATATTAAATAGATGGGCTGTGAACTATCCTGCCCATTCAAATTAAGATATAAAACCTGAATGACTAACTGTGATGGATTTCCAACGTCCCTGCAGGTCATCATGGAAGTTACTGTTTCTTATTAATCATTCATCTTTTGTTATATCTTGCTAATTTGATTAGAATTGAGTGGTCGTTCTTTATGATGACAGCAATCATTACTCCAAATTTTATGAACATCAAAGCAACTTTATCACAAACCTGCTGTGTGTTTGGGGGCAATATGGAACGCCTGAGCCCAGTCACTGTAGAACTTAGAATTTTCCACTAGCATCCCATGGCCGTTATAAATGTGGTTAAAAATATGAAAAATTTAAATGTTTTATTACTTCACTTCCCCAGTTTGTTGCTGTAGACATTCACACTAATTGTGAAACTTTTATTTCAACCCAGTTTTCCTCCATTTGTTTCAGTGAACAGACACAAATTCAGCAGGGTCCATTCTCAGTTCTTCTTGAGAAAAAAGTGTCATGAGGTCAATGAACTGAACAGAAACTAGTTCATGTCACTATGACATTAAAAAAAATCTGCTATAGAGTGAACAGAATAATACTGTCAGACCAACAAAACCTGGCATTCATCAAATGCTACTACCTGCACAGACAACACACACACACAAAAGGTGGTAGAGTTGGTCATCCAATAACCTGAAGTTTGGCGGTTCAATCCCTGCTCTCGCTGCTCAAAAAATTGCGGTGGCAGTCCATCTCCTTGCCACGGCCAAGGTGCCCTTGAGCAAGGCACCGTGCCCCCCCAACACGCTGTGAATTGATGCCCACTGCTCCAGTATATATGTGTATATGGCATCTGTCACTATGTGTGTGTTCCCGTGCAGGTGCATGTGTGTTTCGACAGGTACCAGCTGGATGGGATAAATGTGGAGAAATAATTTCGTGTGTAAAAAGCATGATTAATAAAGTTTCAACTTAACTTAACTTAAAGGTGATGGAGGACAGAAGAGAAGTGCTGTGGACTGTTTGTGTGGGACCCTCCTTCTAAACAAGAACCACGTTCATTATTTCACACCAGTAGAAATGAAAGTAAAAAAACGTGTCATTGAACATGTTGACCTGTGACCACAGACATCGCAGAAGTCTGTGGTTTAAGCTTTTTAACAGAAAGAGTGTTGTCAAAGCAAAAGTGTAACTGCTTTGTTTAACACTTGAGCTTATCGATCAATGTCATCTGAATGTAGATTATATGAATTTTATGAAAATTAATCAACAAAAATATGAATGCAACACTTTTTGCTCCCATTTTTAATGAGTTAAAGTAAAAGATCTGAGACCTCTTTTTCAATGCACAAAAAAGGTTTATTTTCTCCCAAATTCACAAATTGTATTTGTGAATTATAATTCACAGTTGAACTCAAGAGAACAAAGATCACCAAAGATAATTGATGTGTGTACTGTACATTTCAGTGTCAGCTGATATGTAAGCAGTGAGAGCATTTGAGCTGTCAGTAGATGAGTACATGTTCATTAGAGTTGACATGTAGGCACTGAATGTGTTTAAAATGTCAGTTTTTATGTAGTTTTAAGCAATTTGGGATTCAGTGTTCAAGGACAACCCAACATGTGAACATGTGAACAGGAGGAGCAGGACCTGAAACTACGAACCTGTGAATAACAGACAACCCACTCTACCAGCTGAGCCACAGTTGAACTCAGTGAAAATGCTCACGTACATTATGTGAAGTCAGCACAGTCCTGGACTGTGAAAACCTCTGTAATGTCTATGTAAGCACTGAAAACAAGTTTAACTATAATTTGTATTAATTGTGATTAAAACCAGAACAATTTGGTAGTGAATGTTGAAAAAGAAGATATTTGTTGGGATAATATTATGCCAGCCTTGTTTAGGATGAGCTATTCTCAGTTAGTTTCTTAATTGTGTCACTTGTGGAGATGCGGCATTCATAAGAATAATTACTGCAACCATGATCTGATTTCATGCTATGCGTGGTGCCAAATGTTGTCCACATAGTCCACACATCAAACTGTATTCTGGTCTCTCAACAAATTGGACAGGTGACCATGTTTTTAGATTTAAGTTATCATTAGTTTACTAAAATATATTTGGGATTTTTTATGAATATGTACAACATGTTTCCTTTTTGATTGACCTGCTTTATACGTAATCACTCCGTAAAATCATCTTCAATCTTCCTCTTCTAATCTTCTGAGGAAATGAAAACAGTCAACAACCTTCCCCTTTATTTTTAAAGATATCATAATAATCATAAGAATGAATGGAATGTGTCTTATTAGTATATTATTACTCTCACTTCTCATTCTACTTCAACTTGTCATGTCAGTTGTAAGTACAGTATAGGGGATGAAAATGAATGTGGCAAGTTGAAAATTCACTGAAAATCCTAAACAAAATTGTAAAAAAAACTTGCAGAGAGAACTACAAATATGAACTACAGTTTAATGTACAAATGTTTTCATCTTGTTCAGGTCAAGGCAGACTGGATATTTTCCCCCTCTGTTGTTTTGAAAGATGCCTATGCAGTAAATGATGTTGATGATGTTACTTGACTTCTGTGAATATCCTGAACTTTTACTCAATGCACTGGCCAGATCGCATTGTGTCTGTTACAGTGCCACCTACTGACTGGATAGGAGTTTGATGTCTCTATACCAAATTTGAATCCTCTGATCTATGTCTGTAAAATGTGCATATACTGCAAATTATATACATTCATACTAGTTGTAACTATCTCTCTTTGTTTAGAGTTACATTCAGGGTTCAAGTTATAATGCGGCATACCATTCTCTACAATGTAACTTTCTGAGATCTCTGACCCAATTTTAACCTGGATGACCCTTTCCCTTAGAAAATCCATAACCCAGTTAAATAAGTTTCCCTCAATTCCCATTTGATGCATCTTAATCAGCAAACCTTCTCTCCACAACATGTCGTATGCCTTTTCAACATCAAAGAACACTGCTGCCACCGTTTCTTTATTTACCTGTGCTTTCCTGATGTCATCTTCTAAACACAATACCGGATCCATTGTGCTCCTACCTCTTCTAAATCCACCGATATTTAGTCACCAATCCCCTTTTTTCAATATAGTACATGAGCCTTTCATTAATCATTCTCTCCATTATTTTACCTATATGTGACGTAAGGGGTATGGGTCTGTTGGCTTACTAGGATCTTTCTCAGGCTTCCTGATTGGGATGATTATCGCGTCCTTTCAACTTCGTGGGACTTTATCCTCTTTCCAGACTTTATTGTATAATGTTAATATTTTCATTAATCCCCCCTCACTTAGATGTTTAATCATAGTATAACATTCTATCTTTACCTGGTGCACTCCTTCTTGTTTTGTCTATTGCTCTTTTCATTTCTCCAATGGTAAATGGGACATCTAATTCGCTTTCCCTACTATCCTTTCTTTCTAACACCTCCCTGTTTTCATTTCTAGTTTTCTCCCTACCCTGTCTTCCCTCCTCTGTTAAATTATTTGAGCTGTGCAACGCAACAAAGGTTTTAACCATTAACTCCGCCTTTTCTTTATTGGTTACAGCCACTTCATTTCCAGAACTCAGGACTGGTTTAATTCCAGTCCTTCCTATCTCCACCCATTTTTTTCAACATTCCCCAGACTTCTCCTATCTTAGTAGTGGATTGTATTGGATCAGGTGTTGAAAGTTATGATAACTTTTAACTAACTTAAACGCTTTGTTTCTACTCTTTACTGCTTGCTTGCATTTTTCATCCCACCATGGTACTAACTTATTTTCCTTCCTTCCGGTCATACTTTTCACTCCCCCATAATGTATTATGAGCATTAAAATCTCCACACCACACTGTGTTCCCATTGCTCTTGCCTTCCATTTCTTCCAGTTTCTTAATGTCCAACTGTCTGCATGGGTTATAAAAATGTATTATCGCCGGTTTCCTCTTTCCTATCCATACTTCTATTATAATACTCTCCATCTCAACTGCAATATCAATAACCCTGTAGGGAATGCCCTCTTTCACAAACGTGACACATCCGCCTCCTGTCCCTTCTTCCCTGTGTCTTCTGACTGCCACGTATCCTTTAATAATGAAATCTAAGTTCGGTTTTAATCATGATTCCTGGATGCACAATATGTCTGGTTTTTCCTGCTGACTATAGATGAATTGTTTAAACTCCTGGCCATTAGCAATTAGGCTTCTTGCATTCCACTGAAGGATTATCATTATTATTATTATTATTACCCAATACATGATGTTTCTTGACTGGCCTGAACACTCAACTCATCTCTTACATCTTCCCATCTTATCCCTCTCATATCCAGATGATGGACTGCTGCTTTGACTATAATCTGTATTCTTTCTGTTTTAGATTTAACATCTGCGGTCGCATTTATGACTCCTGCTATGAATGTCACCAATCTCTTTTTCTCCTCCAACATTTTCTTTTCAATTTCTTGTACAATACCTGTCATTACTTGTTTCTCTCTATTCTGTTGCTTGCCACTGAAATTCCCCTGTCCCGCTCTCTTGGCAGCTTCAGCATAAGATACTTTTTCATTCACTTTTATCTGTTGCACTGTTATTTCTCTCTTCATAGCCTCACATCCCCAGTATGCTACACTATGTTCTCCTCCACAGTTACGGCATTTTGGTTTCACCCCCGTCCCACATTTCCCATATTCATGGTCCCCTCCACACCTTGCACACCTTCTTTTGCCTTTGCACATTTTAGCAACATGTCCATATTCCTGACAATTGAAGCACCTCATTGGTTTTGGGACAAATTCTCTCACATTATATTTTACAAATCCAAAATAAAGTTCTCTTGGGATAGTTTTTGCATCAAACTCTACCACTACTGTTTCTGATTCTTTTCTCTCAGGTCCTCTTGTCATTCTTTTAACATCTTTAACTGTGGTATTTCTCATTTTTAGGTTTCCCACTAGATCTTTTATGCTGATACCAAAGGGAACCCCTGTTATCACTCCCTTACATCCGATATTTCTCTGCTCTCCAACTTTCACTGTTTTTGTAACCTTCATTTTTCCTACACTCACCATTTTCCGAGCTTTTTCTACTTGTGTTTCTGTGTTACACCCAATTAGCAAGTTCCCATCTCCTAACACTTTAGCGTACTTAACTTCTCCTACTTGTACTTGATTATTTTTGTGATTTTTAGTGGGTCCATTTTCTTTACTCCCCCTTCTCCCTCAAATCTCACCACTACATTAAGGGATCCCTTCTTTCCACTCTCTACCTCATCTCCCTGCCCCTCACTCTCCGTGCCTTCCAGACTCTGAAAGATCTTCCTTCTTTCTCTTTCTCCCACTTGCCCTTCTACCCCTTCCTCCTCTCCCTACTTGCTCCCATTCACTACCCCATTTTATCAATCTCATAGTCCTCTTCACTCATTTCCATACTGTTGTAACTGTCTCCGTCCCCCTCCTTTCCCTCCATTTTACACCCGCTTACAGAAAGCAGCGCTAGGGTACCGCTACCGGACCTATACAGGCCGTCGGCTGATACCCCCACAATCTACTGTCTGTAAGTTACCTACCTACTTTCTACACTCCAATGACAATGTTACGCACTCTGTTCAAATCAATTTTCACTCTCTGTTTTTATGTTTTACCGCTCTTCCACAAGCCACTCTCCGCTTCCACCTGCTGCCAGTAACCCCACCCCGAACATCTTCTTCTTCTGTTGAATTTGATTGGCGGCTGGCATCCATCTTAAAGGTGCATTGCCGCCATCTACCGGACTGGAGTGTGGTACATTCGATGTGCAGTTAGGATAGATGACAAAAAAAAAAATAATAATAATAATAATAAAATAAAGAAATAAAGAAATGTTAGACCCTATCCATTAACCCTGTTTCCCTCAAGTATTTGCTCACATACCTCCTAATGCTTTCTGATCTTTGCAACATGTTCCCTACCGTGAAGCTCACTTTTTCTCTATGCAGTGCTGCTTTTAATTCTTTCCCCTCTCTCTCGTAACCCTTGCATTCCATAAGAACATGTTGCACAGATTCAGGATGATCACACAATCTGCATTCTCCAGTAGGATGTTTGCCGATTTTGTGTAGCGTGCTGTTAAGCTCTGTGTGCCCTAATCTGAGGCGGGTAATGACCACCTCCTCCTTCCTGCTCCTGCCTACCACTCCTCCTTTCCACCTGTTTTTGTATATTGTGTGTATATAAGTGTCTTCCTGTCTCATTTGTATCCCAGTATTCCTGCCAAACTTTTTGCATTTGTGATTTAATGATTGTCTTTCCTTCTGCTTTCCCTAGTGGGATATTGTTGTTTACTGCTTGTGACTTGAGTGCTTGTTTTGCAAGTATGTCTGCATCCTCATTGCCCTCAACGCCTGCATGAGCAGGAACCCACAGAAAACCGACCGTTCTCCCCCTGTTATGATAACTGTATAACTTTTGGTGGATCTCCATGATCAGATCTTGCCTGCATGACTTCGTGGTCTTAATACTGTTGAGGGCTGCCCAGCTATCTGATGCTATGAGTGCTTTGTCCCTGTTGTTTCCCCCTAACCATCTCAGTGCAAGCGTGATAGCCAGGAGTTCAACTGTATATACTGATGCGTGGTCTGTTGCTCGCTCCTTAATTGCCACTTTATATTCTGGAACGTAAACCGCAGCTCTGGTATGCCCAGTTTCTGGCTCTTTTGATCCGTCTGTAAATATTGCTATTGTATTTGCATAATTCTGTTCGATATACTTTTGAACCATGACTCCGGTAACTCCTTGCTTTGACTTATTTTTGAGCTTCTGCTGGATATTAAAGTCCACTGATGGCATCGGGAACAACCACGGAGGAATTTCTGGTATAGAAACATTGGAAGTATACTGCACGTTGCACAAGCCAACACTTTCTGCCTTAGCATTTCCAACCCAGCCTAAACTCCGGAAGTTTGACTTATCGTGCTCTGAGCACTCCTCTAATATAGCCTTTGCTGGGTGAGATCTTTTATGGCCCTGCAGGTGAACCCAGTATGCCAACATGAGCTTTACCCTTCTTATTCTTAATGGTTCTTCCCCCATCTCAACCTGCAGAGCTGCAACTGGGGAGGTCTTAAATGCCCCACTACATACCCTGAGTCCTTTAGCCTGCTCCACATCCAGCTTCTTAAGGTGACTTTCTGCTGCTGACATATACGCAACACTCCCATAGTCTAATCTAGTTCTCATCATGGTTTGATATATGTTTAATAGAGATTTCCTGGTTGCACCCCAATAACGACCTGACAGGCATCTCAAGAGGTTATTAACACTTTTACATTTGTCTTTTGTCCTCTCAGTGTGTTGTCTCCAGGTGAGCTTTTCATCAAACAGGACTCCCAAGAAACGAATGACTTTGACTTGCTCCAGTGTTTTACCATATAACTTTATTGATATGTCTTTGTGTCATTTTGCGAAACATATCACTTGAGTTTTTGCAACTGATAGCTTAAATCCCCACCTATTTGCCCATTGTTCCACTGCGTCAACCGCTGTCTGCAACTTCTTCTGTAGATATTTCAGATTCCTCCCCCTTACCCATAATGCCCTATCATCAGCAAATAGTAATTTACTTATTCCTCCTCCCACCTCCTCAAAGATGTCATTAATCATGCAGTTGAAGAGTATTGGACTGCACACACTTCCCTGTGGCGTTCCGTTTTCAACCATACATACTGGTGAATACCCTTTCCCTACTCTAACCTCTATCGTCCTCCCAAACAGGAATCCCAACACCCAGTTATATAGCTTCCCTCCTACTCCTAACTTATCCAGTTTAATTAACAGGCCCTCTTTCCACAGCATGTCATACGCTTTCTCTATGTCAAAGAACACAGCAACCACCATCTCTTTATTTGTCTGAGCTTTCCTAATTTCTGATTCTAGGCACAACACTGAGTCCATTGTATTTCTCCCTTTACGAAACCCACTCTGACATGAGGAAAAAAGATCTCTACATCAACCTCTCTGTAACCATCTTTTCCATAGTTTTCCCTAATTGAGATGTAAGAGCAATAGGTCTATAGTTTGATGGGTCTGATGCAGCTTTGCCTGGTTTTAAAATTGACACTATCACTGAGTGTTTCCATGCAGCTGGAATCTCCCCTGACTCCCATACTTTATTAATTAATTTCAATATTATCTCTAGTTATCTCTAGTATTATCTCTAGTGACCTGTCATCCATGTTGTCTAACATACAGCAGCAGATGTCATCTTTCCCTGGCACTGACTGCCGGGTGCTGGGGATGACCCGCTTTAACTCGTACATGCTGAATGGAAGATCCAGTTACTCTTCTGTTGTGGGTTTTTTCCTGTTAACCCAGGTGTTTTGTGCTAGCATAGTATTCCTTTGTTGCCTAGCCTCAGCTGATAAGTTTTCTGAACTGTGAACTTTGATTAGTGTTTCCGCCAATAGCGTCGCCTTTTCTAAACCACTAACCGCTGTTCTACTGTTACTTGTCAATACTGCGATTGTTATATTCCTTCTTATTCCACTCATTTTCCTGATCATTCCCCAAACCTCCAACAGCTGTACCTCCCAACCTATCTTACTACAATATTGCCTCCAGCAAGCACGCTTAGCTGCTCTAACAGTTTTCCTAACCACTGCTTGCGACCTTTTATACTGCACTAACGTCTCCATTGAATGATGTTTCTTTAATAGCCTAAATGCCCTATTCCCTTCTCTAATTGCCTGTCTGCAATTTTCATTTTCTTTTTACTTCTGCACCCTGATGTTTTTGGTATTGACTCATTTGCTGATTGTATAACAGCTGTGACTACTTCCTTATTCAACTCCTCCACATCTGTCCATTCCTCTTTATGTAATTGTTCAAATCTATTTCTACTCATTGCCCGAAAAAGCTCCCATTTAGCTTTATCAATTTTCCATCTTGATAATCTCGTGTCTTCCTCCCGTTGCAGCTCTATTCCAATCTTAAAAGTGATTGGATAGTGATCACTACCCATTAATGTTTCACTTAACACCTCCCAAGCAGTGACACCAGCTATTTCATTTGACATCAACGTTAAATCAATCACACTCTCCTTATTTTGCACATAGTCATACCTCGTTCCCCTCCCGTCATTCATACATACTAATCCTTTATCTTCTATAAATTCTTCTACTATTGAGCCATTTGTAACAGTTCTCTCACTCCCCCATAGAGTGCTGTGTGCATTGAAATCTCCAAATCTCACCACACTACTTTCCCCTGCACTTCTCCCAACACCACATTCAGTATATCTACACTCAGTTTGTTACATGGATTATAGTAATTAATTATTGATAGCTCATATTTGCCTGTCCAAATCTTAATTATTATGGACTCACATTCGCTCCCTAATTGGACAGTACTGAACCTTATTTCATTTCTGACAAAAGTAGCCACCCCACCACCTTTCCCCATCTTCCTGTCATTTCTTATAGCCGTGTACCCGTGTATTATGAAATCCCATTGCGCTCTCAGCCATGTTTCTTGAATACAAATTATACTTGGTTTATCCTGCAGACCTGAAACAAACTTCTTAAACTCCTGCCCATTAGCTACAAGACTTCTTGCATTCCATTGCAATATACCTAAGACCATGATGATCCACCACCCCATATAGATGATTGTGACGGTATCTGTGAGCTAGGTGAACCTGCCTTCAACATGTCCTCCACTTCCTTCCACCCAATGGCCTCAATTCCCAGATATTTCTCTGCTGCTTTCACTATTATTTTGATTTTTTCTGTTTTCTTGTCTGTTTGCGCAGTACAATTAATTACATCAACCATGAACAGTATGAACTGCCTTTTCTCCACAATCAGCGTGTCTTTTTTAACTCTTCTGCATCCATCACATGTTCTCATTTCAGGCCTGTCTGCCATCTTAACACTACTGCCATTTGGCTGCATCCCCACCTTTCTGACTGCTTCCGCGTATGTGACCCCTTGGGATACTTTCACTCGCTGCACCTCTTCTGCTCTCCTACTGACTTCACACCCTCTATATGCAGAAGAATGCTCCCCATCCGCAGTTACAGCACTTGAGTTTAGCTCCTACTTCACACTTCCCGTATTCATGCTCCCCTGCACATCTCCCACACCTTTGTTTACCCTTGCATACTGCTGCTACATGCCCATATTTCTGGCATTTAAAGCACCTTAGCGGCGGAGGAACATAGAGTCTAACATCATAGCTCATATATCCGATGAACACTTTAGCAGGGAGTCGGTCCTCATCAAACGTGATCAACACCGACAGACTGTCACATTTTTGGCCCTCACGAGTAGTCTTCAGGCGTCTGACTTCCCTCACTCTTGCACCCTTCACATTTTCTTTTATCTGTTCAGTAGACACACTCAGTGGAATACCAAAAATCACTCCTCGAGTGAGACCCCCACCCTTAGCAATCGTTACTTGAACTTTTTTCCCCTCGATCTTATTCAGCCTAATCGCTTTCCCAAGTTGTGCGCTGTCTCTGCAAAAAACCAGCAGTGCTCCACTGCGCAGAACTTTCGCACTTTTTACCTCTCCCACTAGACTGTTTATCTCCTTGGTAAGGAGAACCAGGTTACACTCAGCGAACGACGCACCTTCTTGTTCCAGCCTGATGATTACTTTGTGCTCTTCCTCGTCCTGTATCGCTTGCTCATTATCTGTTTCTTCTGATATTGAACTCCTACCTTTTTTCTTGCGTTTTCGCCTGGCTTTCCCCGCTTTCACCTCACTCCAGCTTTCAATTCCCCCGCCACTTCCGCGCTGCTTTCACTATTATTTTGATTTTTTCTGTTTTCTTGTCTGGTGATAAAAATGTTTGCTCATTTCCTCTTTGAGGATGAAAAAAAATCTTAAAATAATAATAAGAGTTAAATATTAAATAAAGGTATAATTAAGGGAATAAGAAGAATAAACTTAATTTATTCAGCACCTTTGAAAAGTAAAATGTGGACATTTCTTTGACACGTACCAACTACCAAAGCGTTGTTGCAGACCATGTAAACCCTTCCATAGAAACAGTACTCCCTGATGGCAGTGGTCTCTTTCAGCAGGGTAATGGACCCTGCCACAAAGCAAAAATGGTTAATAATGGTTTTAGGAACACAACAACAAGTTCAAGGTGTCAAATCAAATTGAGCAATTGTGCCTGCAAGGCGCACTATATACTATTCCCCGGGCTTATTATTCTTACGTATCCCAGGAATTTCGGCATGCTACTCCTCCCACAGTTTTGGTCGCAGAGATACCAGTTTCTTCCGATCACTCTAAAGGTCCAATTTCCTAACTTTAGCCACATAAATTATATATGTAGACGTTCAGGAAGAGCTCAGGATGCTCACAGTGAAGCCAGTTCAGTGATAGGAACTACGGTTTGGACAGAAATCCTTCCTGTTCGAGGGTTACTTTCAGACGTTTTTCTCTGTCTCTCAGCAGTGTCAACTTTCACAGGAGCAGCTGCGGTTGATTGCTGAGCAGTGTCAATAATAATGTATGGGGGCGACGGGGCCATAGTCAGGCACACTCAAAATTTCTTTAGAAATGTTTCTAGTTTTTTACTGCTTTGGATTGGTGGAGAGAGTTTTTATGTCATCTTGTTTTTAAAGTTTACCATAAACATCTTTCAGGAACATGCTGCATCTGTTGCATTTATTAATACTCCAGCCTGTTTTCCTCTTAAAATGTAACAGACTGTTGCATCATCACAGATCAGCTGGAAGGGTTAGAAATCTCTCCCTCAGTGTTTGACAATAATATACAATAAGGGGCCCCCAAATAGCATCTTGCATAAGGCCCCCAAACAGCTTAAAACGGCCCTGTTAACATCCACTAGTGTTCTGTGAATATTGAGAGTTGGTTTCATGAGATAAACAGTAGATGGCACCCATTCAGCAGTAAGAAAATCACACGAAGAGGGTTCTGTGCCCTGAAACCAAACGTGATCCACCACGCAAAACCTTTGGTCCGAAATCCATAATGTCCATTTTATTAGCCAAGTATTCACTGTTATCATCCATTGCTGCATAAACTGGATCTTTACACTTAACTTTGGGTGAGAGTAGCAGTGAAGAATGTGATTCTGCACATCATTATCAGAGTGCACCATGCACTTTAAGCAGGATTTGTGAAGAAACGGTATGGAGTGATAATCAATTAGCAGACTTTTAATGAAATTTGCAAATTGGTGTTGAACTCCTCGTAAAATCCAATGTTTGTATTCACAGTTTTGCCCTGCATATTTCTGCCATAGAATTATTGGTCATTAATTACACAACCTGGACTCTAAATAACTCCAATTTGTCTAAAATCTTACTTATGTTACAGCATTGTAATTATTGATGTTAGAACCTGCAATTTTTTTATTGACATATTTGGCTTATTGAAGCAACCGTGCATCAGCTGTGTATTTGAAGTGGAAGCAGTGGTGATTCCCAGTCATCGTATGACAATTTCATAGAGAACATCAGATTATTTAAGCATATATGTGGTAGAGTTATGTGCAATATTGTTGGCAATGGAGTGGGTGGAGGACATGGCGGACAGGAACATACTCATCTGTAGTGATTCAGTATCATCACTCTTAAGCATTAAAAAGGGGCCTATATGAAATAGGGTTAGGGTTAGAGTGGAGGAAGCATCTTCACAAAGTAATGCTTATTTACTGTATGAAATAGTTCTGTTACACTAAACTGTTAACTGTGATTTAGGAAACAAACATTGTAGCAGAAAAAGGCTTTTTAAATGTGTCATGAATCATATATAGGTTCATGTAAAGTCCGTTTTTAAATTATCCAGTCATCCTGGATTGATTCCTTTACAAAGTTCTGTTCATAGACTTTTTGAAGTTCTCATAATCTGTGGTCAAAAATGCAATCATCTTCTTAATCCCCTGATTTTTGATGGTTTTCTCAGAAATGTTGGATCTGCAGGAATACTTTAATCTTCAACCTTTTTCAGCCCAAGGACCCCTTGGACGAGATACAAACAGAAAGAATCTTTTTTCTATTTTTAGCCTTTATTTTTCATTTACTTTATTCAACTTTTATTTCACCTTATTAACCTACTTATATACTGGGTTATTAACCTATATGTGTTTATGATTAAAAAAGGTCATGCATAATTATTATTGGTTATTAAATGCCATGATAATTTCTCAATGATCTGCACCCTCACAGTCACCATTATTTTGGTGAAAATTGTCAATTATTATGACAAAAAATTGGCGGCTCCCCTGCAGTACCTCTCCGGACTCCCTAGGGGTCGTGGACCCCTGGTTGAAGACCCCCTTAATATACAGATTAAAGTTGAATCTGTGTCTGAACTGATTTTAAATGACTCAGTGTACTTGCTGAATTTGGTTGTCTTAGCAACAGTTTAACTACATTTTATGACACTTCAAACTGATTCACACGAACCAAACATCAGTGATTTTAAAGAAAATCTCGTAATATATAGTGTCACTTCAGACGTCTGAGTGTTTTATTTAACATCAATGCAGTTAAGTTTTGAAGGTAGAGTGACAAAGTCCGCTCAGTGGACTGATGTGATGGTTTATTTATGTGCTTTGGTTTGCATCCTCGTTCAGCGGGCCTCAGGACACGGTGACACAGCAGCAGCTCAGGCGGTGGGTGGGGAGATAAAAATATGATAAGAATAGTTAGTAAGACAGACAAATAACCTTTGAATTATTAAATAAGCAATATATGATTCACAATAACATAAATTAGGATGTACGGTACAGTTATTGTACAGTTATTCAATATGTGATATTATATGGATGCTTTGAAAATTCTGCCCTATTCTAAGTCACTTTGTTTCTGAATCGGAAGCTCATACTTACCTTTTTTCATCCACAGCTCCAGCGATGGAGTAAGAGAGAAAAAAGAGTGATTAGTAAGAGAGACAAATAATATTTAAATTAATATGTAAGTGATATTATATCTGATGAGAAGCTCGCACTTACTTTTTTCGTCCGGTGAGAGAACATTTGGTTAGTAAGATAGTTTTTGAATTATTGAATCAATCATATTCAATGTTGAATTTGCTCAGAAGCTCGTACTTACCTTTTTTGTCCTTGTGAAGAAGACGGAGCTCCAGACTGTAAAACTTTTTCTATTCTATCGTACTGTAAACTATTTCTACTGTACCTCCTGTAGTAAACAGTAAAGGGAAAAAAAATGATTTGCTTTTTACTGGAATGCTTTTGAATGTGAACATTACATGTGGACATACAGTTCCCAACCAAGAAATTTAGTGTAAAAACAGTGGATTGCATGTTTTGCATGCAAATACCTGTAAAACTGAAACATAAAAGTCTATGCAGTTTTTGTAATGTCAACAATAGCCAGTATTTTGAAACCTGGTGTACTTTGATTGACTGCATGTACCTTGTGAAGTGAAAACAAGTGTTATTCTTTGACAGAATAATTTCATTTTGAGTCAGATTTCCAGTGTTTTGGTAAAGTTAGTGTGTGCAGAGAAAGATGTGTTCTATTCTGAAGAGTTAGTAACAAAATGTGTTTTTGAGAAGAAAATTATCCATTTGGCCAATTGTGTTTTGTAGGTGTGAGTCTGTGTTAAGAGTTTAGAAAAAGTATCTGAAGTATGGGTAAGCGCTTGTTAGCGATTGAAAAAAACTGTAAGTTGTTATCCTATCCTACCCTGTACACGAGGGGTCGACAGCCCTGCCAGTCGCAAGGGCTTCCTGATCATCTTTACTGGAGTGCTGTGCAGATACTTAAACATTTTCTGTGGGCAATAACTGTTGGCAGAACATGTTAAACTGTGTATCTTTCCTCTAATGAGCAGTGTGTGGCATTAATAAGGCACCCAAGCGCTAAAAGGATGAAGCTGTATTCAGTCAGATTTAGTTATGACGTTCAGTACTTCTGTCTCTGCTTAGTGAAAGAAGAGTCAGTCAAGTTAACCCAGGTTTGTGTGACAGAAAACAGAAATCCACATAAAAAAAAACCTGCAACATTCCCGTTTTAGCTCCTGAAAACATCTTAATAAAATATAAATAAATACAATAAAATGGCATCTGAACAATGAGCCACAAATCTTTCACATTGTATCATACTTCAGTTATATTAAATATGGAAAAGGAAAAAATCCTGTGTAGGTGGGAACTGATGTAGTAACATTGTTTTTCATGTCACTGTGGGAACTGTGTGTCACCTCCATAAAGTCTGCAATAAGTTGTGTTTCTATAAATATCATCCTATCCTTGTGAACTCTCTTTGCTACAATAATCTTGTAGGAACAAAGATGATATCAGCCCTGATGTGCACAGACCTCCGTGCGCCATTATGCACGCTAATTGTGCCATTGTGCACACGGTCAAGACATCCAACGCCTGAAGCAGAGAAACAACCCCAAAACAACAGTGAACCTCCACCATGTTCGACCTTAGGGACCGTGTTCTTTTCTTTGAAGGCCTAACTTCATTTTCTGAAAACAGAAAAATGGTGTGCTTCACCAAAAAGCTCTGTTTTAGTCTCCTCTGTCCACAGGACATTAACCCTGAAGGATTTTGGCTTCCTCAGATAAGTTTTGGCAAACTTGTCGGCAGCTTGGTCTGCTTCTTCACTTCACTGCAAATGAAATCGATTCAGCCGATTG
Organism: Argyrosomus regius; assembly: GCA_946959425.1. Classification (NCBI taxonomy): domain Eukaryota; kingdom Metazoa; phylum Chordata; class Actinopteri; family Sciaenidae; genus Argyrosomus; species Argyrosomus regius. Next base: position 24,861,718 of record OX336897.1, on the reverse strand, counting down.
GCGCCTTAAAGAAGGTGCACCAGGTAAAGGCTAGAACCCTAATGCCCTCCCATTTATAAATATTTATTATTAACTTGTCTGACATGTTTCTGATGAGTTGAAGTGGGAGAAATGTTGTTGTTGTTGATGTTGTTGAAACGGTAAAGATAAATGTGATTAATGTGACTATATAACACCTTTAAATCAAGATAACTATGAAATAAAATACAGACATGTGCATGAATCTGTAAACAATCATCATTCAAGGTTTAAAGACATTTTATTTGTGTATATATATTACAACAAAAACGTCTTCAATAAATGTATTTTATTAAAATAATTCATGCAAGAGAGAGTTTAGAAACAAAATGAGAAAATATAAACACAATTATTCAAAATCCACCACAACTTATGTGAGACTCGGTCAGTTGAGAATTTAGATCGTAATTTCTGTACATGCAGACACGTTTTATGGTTGAATACACTGTTGTTGTCATTGTAAACTCTTGTAGGCTTTAGTGAAGTAACATAGGGGAAATGTGTTGCAAGAGAGAGAGTTTATAAACCAAATGAGAAGATATAAACACAATTATTCAAAATCCACCATCCATCGATACATTTTCACATGGCTTCCAGCATGGTGATAGATCTTTAGTTTTATTTTATGAGTGGAGGAAGCATCATCACAAAGTAATGCTTAATTACTGTATGAAATACTTCTGTTACACTAAAGTGTGATTTAAGAAACAAACATTGTAGCAGAAAAAGCCTTTTAAATGTGTCATAAATCGTTAAAAACATCCAGATAAGCACAACAGGGGAGAAAAATAGCATTCATGCAGAGGGGAAAAGCAGAGTCTGGAAGGAAATAAACAATCAGTGGCAACAACATTGGGAGAATCAGACAAAAAGAAGACATTTACATAAAATACAAAGTGAAGTAGGAGAGGCGGGCTGTAATGGAGATAATAGGAAGAACAAGTAATCATGAGTAGAATAAGAATAGGGCACAGTAATCTGAACAACACACTTTTTATTATAGGCGAACACGTACTAATATCATGTCCAAGGTATGACAGAGAGGGGGGTGATGCTTACAGGGCTGCGGAAATTAGGAACAGTGGGCAATGAAATCAAGAGTGTGGAAAATCTAGAGAGGGAAGAAGAGTTATTTTGAGGTTTATTATCTCAACCGGAAGAGTATTTGAAGTAGCTGTGCTTTTATTCTGAAAACACCCTCGCCGTCCGCCAGAACGAAAATAACACTTCCGGTCCCAATTTGTAAGGCGGAACAAGCGGCGGCCCTGCGGAGGGAACAAAGGACGACTGAGTGAGTGTGTTTACGCTGTTTCCAGCAGAATTATCTGAAAATGTTCCAGTTTTATTATTTCGTAACGTTTATGTAAAAACGACTTAAAGTGCAGCTGTTTGGCCGTTAGCTAACTCAGCTAGTAAGGCTAACTAATTAGCTCCATGTGCGGAGCGGGAGCTTGTATTGTCCGTTAGCCTAGCTGCGTTAGCACGGTTTATTCAAACGTCTTGCAGGCTTTACACACTTCACAAGTGTGAAGGAGCCGGTGTGAACACACGTTTCGCGTGTTTGCTGGTTTGTAGAAATAGTTAGCTTCGAAATTCATTGTGCTAGAACTCAAATTCGACATTATTATGAGGCAAATTGTCTCTTTGTGTTAGCGGGTTTTCCTCGAAGGCCAGGCCGGGTGAGCTAGCTGTATGAGCGCCGTCAGCCATTGTTGTCATTAATCGTTATTCAGGCCTTCTCAGTCATTTACCGACGCCTGAAAGATATTTAGTAAAGCAAACTAACGTCAGTAGCAGGTTGGTTGTAGTTTAGATCATTTGTGTGGCTCATTTTTTTTCTCATGTTTTCTTCTTCAGGTTAATCAATATGGAAATACTCCCCTCTCCTTAGCCCCATCTCCAGCCACGATGTCAAGTAAGCAAACTCTCACGGTGTTAATAGTGAAGACAGCTTGTTTTCAAGCTGGAACACTTTTTGCTAAGTTTTAATGTCTAATGGGAGCAGCCTTTTTTGAATTGGGGAATTTGCACTGTCCGTGTACATCCAATGAAAGAGCTCAGTTTGTTATTATATAGGATCTGTTCAGAGAGACGTTTTTATGAAAGATTAGTTTTCTCAAATTATACCAGAAAAAGCAGTTATTGCTGTGTTCAAGGCCTCCAGACTTCATTGATAAACAGCTCTGGTTTGGTTAAAACAAAGCATTAATTGAGCAGGGAGAAACAGCTTAAGATAAGATAGACTTTAATGATCCCACTCTGGGGAGATTCATTTGTGACAGCAGCTTGTGTGCACACAACTGATGTGAAATTACTCATAAGTGAGAAAAAAACAGAAGACAGTTAAAGTCATGCTGCTGTTAAAGAGTGTGACAGCTGTTGGAATGAAGGACCTGTGGTAACACTCCTTCTTACATGGTGGCAGTAGCAGTAAGAAGGAACAATGGACTACAAATATTTGAACAGCTAAATCCGGACACAAAATGTCAGTAACATTGCCTGTAAATTATAAATAATTTATGTAAATATCATCACTTACACTCATACTGTGCATACTGTATGTGCCAAATATCTTCATCATTAAGTCAACCTACTGTACAGTCTGTTTATTATATCCTCCCTGCACTATGCTCCACTGCACCATTTCATTGCACATTTCTATACAGTGTAAAAAATGTTATCCTTGTTCATATTTACCTTTTTAATATGTACATAGTTTTTATGTTTATGTCTACGTTTACTTGTCAAGTTCTCTGTTTTTGTTTTTTAACTGTACCTGTGTCTGTACTGTATATGTTTGTACTATGAGAGCAAAGTGTTAATTAAAGTGATTCTGATATTTTCGCATCCTGTTTATTTTCACAAATTTTAAAGTTCCTAGTTAAAATATTTAATTTACAATATTATGAAGGGAAAAAAATAAAAAATGTTCTTTTAAACATAAATGTACACCAAACCCTTATGTTTATATGTAAGCACACACATAGGTTGTTATAATAACTAATATCTTTTTTTTCCTTCTTCTTTGCACAGAAAGACCATCCTACGCCCCTCCCCCTCCCCCCGCCCCGACAACAGTAAGTGTCCGGCTCTGTTCTGCTCTCAGCTATTAGTGTGTATCGGCCGAGGGGGTCACGATAGCTCTGAACGCTCCGTTCAGTTCCTCTCCATCTTTCTCTCTCTCGCTGTCTTCCTCTCTCTTTCTCCGCATTTCTTTCATTTAAACTGATTTCCTCTGTGCGAACACACGGAGGTAGCCACAGATCCGTTCAGCTCTCCATCATCGCTCTCACTCCTGCCTTTTCCTGTCACGCCACCACTTATCGACGGCCTCGTGCAGAAGAGGCCGACGTGCCTCGTGGGCTTGACGAAGCATTTTTTTTATTGCTACTGGGGAAGAAGTTTAAAATCTGATCCAAGACCTGTTCAACATTTCAGAGCACGTGTGTACAGTTGTAGAATCAACATGCTTGTTTTAATGTTTTTCATTTCCTTCCATGCAGCAGCAGGCACAGCGTCAAGTTGAAATGTAACGGTGTAGACTGATTAAATGCAACCTAATAGGGGACGATGTGAACTCGCTGCAAGGTCCTGATTTACATACAGCATTTACATATTGTACACTCATGCTGAAGCCAGCCTGCCGGCCAGTTGCCTTTTCTTTGCCTTGCATGATGACGCCATGGAAAACAAACAAGCAAAACGAGATACATTTAGTTTCACGTTTTCCCCTTTTTCACTTATTTATGTTTATCCCTATTCCTCCTCTTGTTTGTGAGCCATTTCTCATTCGTGTTTTGTCTCATTTGTCTTCCATCAGCAAATGCCTTCCACCCCAGGGTTTGTGGGCTACAACCCTTACAGCCATCTGGCCTACAACAACCTCCGACTGGGAGGGAGCTCCGGAGGCTCCAGCAGGGTAATGAATTGATGGAGGGATTTAAAAAAAAAAGACAGAAGAGGGGATGGGTGCAGGTTAAATGGGGAGGGTAGCAAGAAACTGTCTTGGGCTAAATATTTCTTAATAATTTGGGTTCTAGATGAGACGGGAGTCATTGTGTTCACTTTATACATTTACAGCTCCCACAGTTTGTTTTTCAAACAGTCACCATCATTTCTCCAGTCATGTAGTTGTAGTTGGGCTCAGTGCATGACGCAAACCGTTCTGTTTGGCTAACACGTTTGGCTTCCAGGCTACTCATTAAGACTATTAGTTCATTTTGCTTTAGTCCGTACGGATGATATGATGGTTGTACCATCAGACTTCTCCATTAGTGTCTCTGCTATATATTCGTGATCTCCTTGCATGGTAACGTGATTTTGGCAGCAGGACTGCTTCTCATGTGACGTGAACACATTGTTTTAGTACTTGAGATCGGTCTTGGTCTGGAGACCTCCTTTTGACAGCCATGTCTCTGTCTCAGAACATTTTTTAAACACTGATGAGGGGATGACTTCAGCTGCAGAGGGGGTAGAGGAGCTAACTTGTCTGGTCAGTTCTTAAAATGGTTTTCTCCAGCGAAGCCCACACATGAGATGAAATCGATCCCTTCTGCTCCAGTAGAATATGGACCATATAAAACATGCCGTTCCACCTCGTTGACACATCGTGGTGTTGACGTTTGGTTTTGAAATCTTGCTGGATTAACGCTACACATCGTCTGATGATAGACATTTTTCTGTTTCATATTATCACAAATCCGTCTTATGAGAAAAACGTTCCATCATTTGAATGAAGCTTTGTGTCACACACAGTCACACAGAACGGATACAGTACAGAACATTCACTGACTTCCAAATTCCAAAAAGCTAAAAAAAAAAATCACATTACTTTGCAAATTATGCCGCAGACCGGTCCACACAAGAGACTCGTACGCCGCTAACCTCTTTTACCACCTCTGCATGAATCATACCAAACAGTACGGAGAGTCTCAAGTACTAAGAACAAATGGCAGACCTCGTAAACTGTAGCATACCAAATTAACCATTAAGCAGTGATATCCCACAGCTTTGACAGCCTGTGAGTCTGTTCATCTTTGTTGCTGTTGGGCTGTCGTTGAGGTATTTATTACACCGTCAGAATGTTTGGTTGCTGCTTGATAAACCAAGCTTGATAAGCTCGTGTGCAAAAACCAAAACCATGAGTGTAATTTGCCGAGTTATTCATGGTTCTTTAATGTGTTAAATGCAAACAGGAATGCACAACAGGAATTATACTTGATGTCTATTCAGCAGTGGTTTGATTCCTTATTGTTGGTCCCTAAAATACCAACCATTAGCATCCATTCAGGAGTCAACGGCCAGCCAATACCAGCGAGAATATTTTGACCGGTTACGCATGTCGGTGTATTTGTTAACTTGCATTCACACTGTGTTATCGGCTTCACCAGCTTCACCAGCTAACAGTCTGAGGCACGAAGCTCAGTGTGGGACCATTTCCTTCAGAGGCAACAAACTTCAGTTTAGTCGTACTACAGGAGAAGAGAAGACGGATGAGCCAAACATGGAGACAAGCTAAACCAGCAGCATATCTCACAGATAAAAGCTCCATCATCACTAACTTTCATGTCACATTGTCAATGCGGACTGCGGGATACAGTCCAGTGTGCTCCTCATTCAGAGTGCAGCACACATGGGACAACCTCGCAGAGAACTAGACCTGTGCAGTGGAGAAACGGGGCCTCAACGTCGTGTCTTGTATTTCACCTTAATCCGCGTTAGATTAGACATTCATACATGTACACGAAATGGGACGCTTCATAAATGCATTCATCCAGCTGGAAAAAGCATTCAGGACCACTTGAGTTAGTTTGTCATGTCTGTAGTCGTCATAAGCCTCTCCATAAGCATCATAATCAGCTGATGTTTTTTTGTTTGTTTTAAATCTCTAAACCTCTGTCCTTTTTCTTTTGTTCGACATCCCTTCCATCCCCTCACTCACCCTCTACTCCCCCTCTTTGTCCCCCTTATCTCCCTCTGTCTTCCTTCCACAGAACTCCTCGGGCATCACCGTCCCGAAGCCTCCCAAACCTCCAGACAAGCCTCTGATGCCTTACATGCGGTACAGCCGGAAGGTAAGCAGGAAGGTAAGACACCCATCCACGGTGTCTGCTTTTACTGCTTGTCCTCCCATCCCCTGAAAAGTTGCAGGGGTTTTAGGGTGGGAAACAGCCAAGCCATGACGCCTTCATCACCACCTCAACCACCTTGTGGAGACTCTCCACTCTGTTATCCCGTTGGCTTTTACAGTCCCGCTGTGTTTGTCAACGCTAAAGAGAAATTCAAACATCTCTTTGTTTCCTTCTGCACGCATGCTCTGCTCCTGCCTTCATTTCCTCCCCCTTCGTGCTCGTCGCTTCGCTGCTTCTCTACTTTAAGAGCTCAAGTTTTAACATTGAATACAGCATAAAGACAAAATGTACTCATCGACATAAAACTTTAGAAAGATTTCATTCCATTCCATCCAGCAAATTCAAAAATGCTGCAAGTAGAACTAAAGAGAACGGAAGCAGTTTCCAGGGGACACTAAAAAGTGATGAACACGACTGGGGCACACTTGTTGATATGCTTTGTGGCTCATGAGGTTATTAAAGTCACCTGTCTGTAAGTGGACTAAAGAAAGAGCTAAGATGTGAGCTTGTCCACACCTCGCCCAGGTGTGTCCATCACTTTTTATTGTCCCATAGAAACACTTGAATATTTGCTTGTGTTTTCTGACTTTGCAGCATTTTTTTGCAGTGGGTTAGCTCTCTGGACCACTGTAAATGTTTTACTGTTTGTCAGTTAATAGATCTGGAGTTAAACTTCTTCTTTCCTTTGCACTTTCCCCCCTTTTATTTCCTTTAGTTTCTTGTAGTAACCTAACTTACTGTTACCTGTAGTGATCGCTTGTTGTTTTTGTGTGTGTGCGTGCTGCGCATGTGCGGCGATGTTTGTTTGCACATGCAAGGTATGGGACCAAGTGAAGGCGTCCAACCCCGACCTGAAGCTGTGGGAGATTGGAAAGATTATCGGAGGGATGTGGAGGGACCTGACTGACGAGGAGAAACAGGACTACCTGAACGAGTATGAAGCCGAGAAGGTGAGCTGAGGTTCAGGTCCACACGCTTCTGTCGGGCGCAAGTCTTTGAAAACAAATTGTTTTGGTGGAAAAGAAAAACCTGTAGACCTCCAGATACTGTGGACTCCTAAAAGATGTCATCAAAATGTTAACAAAATGATCATTTAATGATTTTTTTCTGTTTCTCCCCTCTCAGATCGAGTATAACGACTCTCTGAAGGCGTACCATAACTCACCAGCCTACCTGGCCTACGTCAACGCCAAGAACCGAGCCGAGGCCGCGATGGAGGAGGAGAGCAGGCAGAGGCAGAGTCGTATGGACAAAGGAGAGCCGTACATGAGCATCCAGCCCGCTGAAGACCCTGATGGTCAGTGTTAGATTCTTTTAATATCTTCAGTCTGTGTAACTAAAAGCAGTTAGGTGTCCTGTGTTGAATGAACTTTATTTCCTCCGTCCAGACTACGACGACGGTTTTTCCGTGAAGCACACGGCAGCCGCTCGTTTCCAGAGGAACCACCGGCTCATCAGCGACATCCTCAGCGAGATCGTAGTGCCTGACGTCCGCTCGGTGGTCACCACAGCCCGCATGCAGGTCCTCAAGAGGCAGGTCCAGTCTCTCATGGTGCACCAGGTAACACACTCTGTTCTCTGACATACTCTATGTGAGCTGAGAGGAGCCCAGTAGCGACTTTTTCCGTCTAAATTTATTTTAGAGAATATTGTGCTGTGAACAAATGTTAGTTACTGATGAACCTTGGAGACAAACACTCATCGTCTTGGCCTGTGTCTCGTGTGTTTCAGAGGAAGCTAGAGGCAGAACTGCTGCAGATTGAGGATCGCCACCAAGACAAGAAAAGACGCTTCCTGGAGACCACTGACTCATTCAACACTGAACTCAAGCGGGTACAGCCGTGCTTTATTTACCTAGAGACTGCTGAGTCATGAGGTTTTTATTCCATACTTGTGTTTTCATCTGACTTTATACTAATTTGTCGACCAGCATCTTGTTCTTGTTTCAACTTGAGCTCAGTTTGTAAATGGAGAAAGTGTTTGCTTTTGTGTCTCCAGCTGTGCAGTCAGAAGGTGGAGGTGGACATGGAGAAGCTAGCAGCAGAGATGGCAGCCGCAGAGGAGGCGGCCAGGCGCCGGGCGGAGGAGAGGGAGCGCGAGGCGGCCGAGCAGGCGGAGAAAGCTGCTCAGCAGGCGCAGCAGGCTCAGCAGCAACAGCAACAGCAGCAGCAGCAGCAGCAGGCGGAGGCTGCTGGAAACAAAGCAGCAGAGCAGGCTGGAGCTGACAGCGCAGCTAACCCCAGCTCAGGGACCAAGGAGGAGGACAAGCCCACACCGATGGAGACAGGTACTGACGGTGTTTATGAAACCATACAGATACTAATATATCAAAATCGGTCAGGATGTATGAAATGATGCCAAAACATTAAAGTGATTTTCTCCATCCCTTCATTCTTTTCCCAGACGAGGCGGCGCCCGTGGAGCCTTCTTCAGACTCCCAGCCTGCTCCACCTACTCCTTCTGACGCCCCATCTTCCGCCTCCGATAAAGCTACACCTCCCCCCGACCCCCCCAGGGAGAGCAGCACTCCTAGCAGCAGCGCCCCCAGCGAGGACAGCAACAACAGCATGCCCCCTCCCTCCTCAGACGGCCCCCCTGGACCAGCAGCAGCAGCAGCAGCCCCCGACCCTCCGGCGGCCCAGGAAGCAAACTCCAGTGTGGCTAACCCCAACACGGCTGCTGCGACACCTCCACCTCCCCCCGCCTCAGAAGAACCAGCCCCTCCACCTCCACCACTACTGCCCCCCAACCAGAGCAGCCAACAGTATGATATGTAATGGTCAGTTAGTTACAGTGGTAGCTGTAGGAGCCACCCCCCCTCCACCCCCCAGATGTGAACACCGTGGCTCTGTCAATGACAAGTTCTGAATGGTCAATAAATAGTTAACGTGTTTCCCACAGAGTGACGTAAGCCTTTCATCAGTCAGCCAACCAAGGAATAGAACCCAGCATGCCTAGCTTAATGATGAGGGCAAATGAAACATCACCAAAGAGTAACGACATTTGACCCGAGCCCTCTTTCCTAATCATGTCAACGACTTCGAGCAGGATACTTTGGGGGGGGGGGGGGGGGCTCTAATATAACGGTCAGCAGTAACCCCGCTTGGCTGCGTGGATGTTATATACAGGTATCTAACTCAACACGTCACATCACTGTTTGTCCGAAATCCATCTGTCAATGTTCTTCTAGATGGCTGGTCCACATTTCATACATTTGACCCAGGCTCTACAGGTCAGCCAAGAGTCATTCTACACAGGACTGCACCTTAGATTAGATTCTAATTATTTTCATGATCAATTAATTAATCATTAGTCTGTAAAAAATGACCCTAAGGTGACAAACATTTGTCTTTTTTATTTTTCACTCTTTTGGCTCGATAAAACGAGCGAAGCGATTAATCGATTCTCACAGCCGCTTGTTGTTTTTCTGTCAACCAACTCGTCAAATCGACTAACCGTTTAAGCTATAATTCTACATCACTGTGCTACCATGTGAAGGGCGCTCATCACCAGCCGCGACGTCGCTGCTGTTTTCAAGCAGCAGTGTTCCATTGAACTCGTGTTCGACACCAGGGAGGTGATTTCAGAAGGCATGCTGATGGCTGTCCGCATAGTTCAAACTTAAAAACCTCAAATAATTCCCACTGTGTAGACTTTGTACTGTTGAATGTTTGACTCACACGTGCGTATATTGCTCAGTCTTGATGTATAAACTTTAATCAGCCCGTATATTTTTCTGACAAAGGAGCACAGCTGCAGTCGGGAGTTTTGGTTTATGACTTGTCTGAAAGCTCAGCGTACGTTCTGGTGATTTTAAGGGCAACCTTGCATGAAAGGACCTCAACCTTTTCCCCCATTTAAAACCTCAGAATTTTGTAGTTTATCAGTTTGTGTGATTTGCAAAACTACTACTGTTACTTTGTGTTTTAAGAGATCTAGTGGAACCTTTTAGATGAATATAATCAAGATCAGCCTTCGTATAAAACTTGTACTCTTGAATCAGACACCATTTCTAACAGTTTTCAGTTGGTGTGTACGACACGTCTCGTGCTGACGCAGATGAGCGTTTTTCCAGGTCTGAAGTTCGTATGGAAGAGTTGAATTATTTGTGCACCCACATTCTGCATGCTCTACTAAATACTAACATAATCCTGCAAGCATTTGAACAATATCTGAAGTCTTTTGTCAAAGAGTTGATGATGAGGAAAGCTGATATTTGGAGGAAACCACACAATGTGTCTCCATGGTGCTTTATTAAAAACTCTGGATGATAAACTGACTTGCATTGGGTATTAAAACATCTCCATCACATTTATGTAAAAAGTATTGACACCAACTCAATTAGCGTTCAATCTTTGAGAGCTTCTCTCCATGTTGAGGCTGTACTTATGTTTTTTTTGTTTTAAGACTACGTTCCTCCTTTAGACTGCATATTCCTGTTGACACCACGAGCGTTTAACTTCAGCAGAGAAATGCACACGCTACCCTCATCCAAGTGTAACCTCAGTCACTTGTGCATTTAAAGGACTGTTTTCTTACTTGAATTGGACTGTTTTTAGTAATATGCCTCTGTTTTTTGCATCTTTCTTTTGTACTGTCTGAACTTATCTATCCAAATAAAGATGATTTCTCAGTCTTTTAAACTCTCTTCTTGTTTTTCTTTCAATTATATTTCTGGATTGTGTTCTAAGATTTTAGTTTTATATTTTTTATAGCATGGTTCTCCTGGAAATATAAATATAAAAGCAAAGGAAACGACTAAACAAGCAGTTATGTACGGACACCCAAAGTGTTTAATGCGGAAATAGTTATATATGTATGTATGTATATATGTGTGTGTATATATATGTATATATATATATATGTATGTATATATATGTATGTATGTATATATGTGTGTATATATATATTTATGTGTATATATGTATGTATATATATATGTATATATATGTATGTATGTATATATATATATATATATATGTATGTATGTATGTATATATGCAGTATATATATATATATATATATATATATATATATATATATATGTACATATATATATATTATTTATATATATATATATATGTATATATTATTTATATATATATATATATATTATATATATATATGTATGTATATATATGTATGTATGTGTATATATATATATGTGTGTATATGTAATCAATGCAGCAAAAACTACATTTAGTTTTACCTGAGCTAAAGGATCCACACACAACCAAAAAAATTAATATTTCCACGCTAGTTTCAACTACAGGTAATGTTCTGGTAATGTTCTATATCATTTATCAGTTCTTTTCTCAAACTACTGTATGTGGAGAAAAGCACATATCAAATGTATCATATTGTATCAAAATGCTTCAAAATCTCAGGTGAAAATAAATTAGGAGATCGCTGGAATGTAATTTAAGTCGATTTTGCTTTTCCTGTAATATTTTGTTTGTTTTATGATGTGACCCAAATGTATCGACAAGATGGTAAGAGGCGGTGAAATGAAAAGGTTCAAAAAGTGCACATCAGGAGAAATTATTATAATAATAATAATTATGACGTCATTATTAGTGATTATATCATGATATAAAATTACAAGATCACAGTAAAATGCAGCTTCTTCATACTTAGTCATGTCATTCATTTCTGTCTGTGCCCCGATTATCAGGTTAGGATGCAGTTTTAAGCACTAAAGCCTCTGCTGGCCACCAGGGGGCCCCAAACATGGAGAAAGGAAGGTAAGGTTAATGACAGCAACTGCAACAGCAAAAACGAAAAAAATATATTTAGTATACTGATGTGACTTCACCTCAGCTAAAGGTTTGAACACAGAAATCGTTTAAAATCAACTGTTCTTTTTCTCTATCGACCATAGACTGTATAAACACTGACGTGGTATCTGTGACGTCACCCAGAAGTTTCTAAAGAGCTGTGGTAAAACTCTGTAAATCTGCAGAACTTGCAGCCTGATTATAATTTGAACAGGTGAGTTACATAGAAAATCAGAAACTGCAGTGGCTGTACTTCCCAGCCATGTAGGTTGTCTGCTATGTTTGGCCTCCGCCCACTCCTGAGTTAATATAAAAAATAATAATAATATTAAAAAAATGCAACTAGTTCAGCTTTAAACTTCCTGTTGAAAAAAAACTGCAGTATGTGATCAAATATCAAGGCTGGATTACACAGATGGAGAGGACAACTACTCTGTCACTATAAATCATCAATAAATCATTTCACATTTGATCCATTTGTCAAGATATAGATACATGTGATCATGTATGTCCCATAAGAAGGTCCTGTGTCACATCGGTTGTTACATCTTTAATATTTTAGTTGTTTTGCACATATGGTGCATATTCTGTCACAGAACCACAAAGTGACACACACCAGACATGGAGCCAGGTACTGTGCAGTGTGGACGATATACAGGCGAAATATGATGTCTGATATGATAGGACCTTTAAGTTAACATGCACAGAGAGGGAAATCCAGCACTGATCATATACAAATATGATTATTTTCATCACAAATAAACTAAACTAAAATTCTGTTCATTAATGGAGTGATTTTTATTATTTTAAAATCAAATTTCTGTCTATGTCAGACTCGTTCAGGAGGCTGTGTGTGACATCTGGATGACGCCGCACGCACACGCATGAACTCCCGGTGACACTGGCAGTGACACCGCGTCAGTACGCGCATGCCATCGGCTCCATCGGCGTCACCGGCGCGTCCTGACGGTGGGAGGAGAAGCTCACCGGAGCGCAACACAGCGCAGCGCACACGCAGGACGGTCAGTGTCGGTCACCATGAGCCACCGGCACCGCGCGCTCTGCTGCCTCTCCATCGCCGCGCTCGCCCTGCTGTTGCCTCGCGGTCCGGGGCGCGTCGCGGAGCTCGCGGTGGCGGCAGAGTACTCCGCCAAAACCGACTTGGACTACGAGTTCGGGGACTACCGGGGGAAGTGGTGCATCGACGACCACGGTTTTGTTTACGGCATCGGAGAGGTTTATTACCCGAGCCCCACGGCGTGTCCGTGCACGTGCACCGTGGACGGTCCAGTGTGCGTCCGACCCAAGTGTCCCCGCATCCACCCCCGGTGCACGCGGATCAAATATAAGGCATGCTGTCCGGTGTGCGAGGCTATGGCCAGGGTGTGTGTCTACGGGGGCAAAACGTACCGGCTCCTAGAAGAGTTCAGGGTGAGAAAGATCCAAACTTCTACACCCCCCAAACCCCCTCACCTCCTCCCTCCCTACCTCCACCCACACCCACTCCCCTCCTCTGTCCCATTCACAAGTTCACACAGATCCTAATGGCTGCAGTGATCGCGCGTTATTACATTTTTACGCACATCACCAATCTATAATAAAGAATATGAGTACTACTGACCTACAGGTACCCACTGTACTCTGTTTTTGACTTCTTTTATGACGTGATATTATTGACATGTAAACTTTAAAGGTGCCTGGTACCAAATAGTGATCATGTTATACTGATATTCTCTCACATTATGTTCATGTAGGCAGTGAAAAATAGAATATGTGCATATGATCAGTGCTGGATTTTCCCCTCTGTGCATTGTTTATGTACTCATCTTAAAGTTTCCATCATATCAGACATGGTGCACACCTGCAGCTTCAGTATATTTTAAAGTGACTACACTGCTCAGTAACCTGGCTCTTTGTGGTACTGTTCTATCTGAACAGTTTTGTTCTGTGAAGGAATATGCAAATGTGCAAAATATCTACTAAAATATTAAAGATATAACAACTGATTTCTCACAGGACCTCCTTATGAGACATACATGATCTCATGTCTGTATCTTGATAAATAGTGTGAAATTATTCATTGATGATGGTTGGGTCACAGGGTAGTCCTCTTTAGCTGGTTAATCCAGCCTTGATTAGATAAACTTTATTAATCCCTCACTGGTGAAATTCACTCGTTAGAGCAGCTCACAGTACACAGATGAGAAAGTACTCATAAATAAAAATAAAACTGAAAAAAATATATTAAATACAGAAATAATAAAATAAAATTAAAGTTAGATATATACCTTTGAAGTATAAGGATATGCATGATGGATCATTTTACAGAAATAATTGCGCTGTATACACACAGTGTGTAGCGTTATACTAAGATGCACACAGAAATATATATATATATATATTTCCTAGAAATTTTCTAGGTGTTGCCGTGAAAAGATGGTTGAGATTTTACAGCAGGAGGTAACTGTACAGTGCAAATAAATAAATATAACTGCACAGTGTATTATTTTAAGTAAGATAAGTACACGTAAGATTTAAGTAAATAAGAGCGTGCATGTATAGAGTGAAATTATAATGATATTTTTGATATTTTGATTCTCAATAACTGACAAACTTTTGGAAGGGCTCCCTGCCCAGCACCAAACAGCACGCAAATCTAGCAGCAAGCTGGTGAACACAGTGGATCATTTAGCAGGTGAAGGGTGCCACTCATTACAATAGGCAGCTGTTTGCTAGCAAGTTAGCCATAACTGCCTTTTAAGGAGATAACATGTCGTGGTGTGTTTACAGCTTGTTTCCACTGCCCCCAGGTTAATGCAGGTTTAAAGCATCTTTTTTATTTATTTTATCAACAAAACAAATGACTGTGTGATGTAATGTCACTTGTAGAGGCGATCTCAGAAAATGACCACCAACTCTGCTGTTCTCTTCATATCTACTCTGTGTTAGTGTCTTTCAGTTCATTGTTTCGGTTTTAGGATTCACAATGTTACTGTTTTACTTCACCACCGATATCAGCTTCATTTTCAGTCAGCTGATTTCAGTGAAAAATCTCTGACAAACCCAACTGTTCATTACCTGCCCAGCACCAAGCAGCAGACAAAGTTCCATGTGGTGAAGAGAGTGGAACATTTAACTACTAAATAGCCCGAAGATGGAAAGTAGCTTGTGCAGTCATGACGTGTGCATTAAAGGTCAAAAGTGTGCAGTATTGTTTGTGCTGTTGCGTCATCATGTCAACAAACAGCTTCCATGCTGACATGCAGCCATGTGCTCAGCGGGGATTGAGCAGTGGGAGGACAGGCGCTGACCCTGTTTTATGTAACCCACGATCCATTAGACAAAGTGCATCCAACCAGTCCATTAACACTAGAGACAGGTCAGCTGACTTTGTGTTTGTGTTTAACAATGACTGCCTACACATGTGCATGTGGTGTGAAGGTTTAGCCACATTCTCTGTGACATATCAGTGACATTAAGCCCACCCAGCATCTCTGCCATGGTCTCATTTATTTACTGTAGATTGACTGATTGTTAAAAGTTTGAAGTCAATGACATTGACACTGTGTGTTCCAGTTGTCGAGGTGTGAGCGATGTCGCTGTGAGGCCAACAGAGAGGTGTACTGCAGCATTTCGGACTGCCCCGCCCCTCACTGTGTCAACCCCAACTACGAACCCAACCACTGCTGCCCCATCTGCAAGACTGGTAAGACTCAGTCAGAGCTGGGTTTCCAACACTTTGAATCACGGTATCTCTAAAAAGAGTTTTTACTGTTCATGCTCCACAGAGGATAACTCACGTGTTTAGTCACTCTCAATCCACAAAGATTCAGTATATAAAACAGACAAACAAAGTTGATGATGAACTCTTTCCATTCGGACACTCAACAAGCCTTTTGGTGTCAACTTTGCACACGTCTCATCATGTAACTGGGAGATTGCTATAAAAATACTGACCACATTCAAATGAACAATGGCATAAACCATTTTGATTTTGTGAAAGTAAACACATCAATGGTGACATATTTTTTCATCACCATGAACACACACACTGTAGTTTATTTTGACTCAATACCAAGTACACTGTCCTGCTGCTTGAAACCCTCACTAGGGCAAACAAATGCACTATTTTTCAAAAGTTGAGCTCACCGTTCAGAAGGGTCAACGGTGATGCCCCTTTCTGCTTTTACCTGTGCTGGCTGATGGTCATCTTGGCGACCATTTCTTTCCATTTCCTTTTACTTTCAGCCAGAGCCATTTGATGGTTCACTCGGCAGCCTCTGCCAGTGACTTGATAGCCTGTTGGCGTTCCTGTTCATTGACTCCCATCCCTTCCAGCAGCCTGGTGGTTGACCTCTACAAGGAGCGTGCATGCATCCTCCCAGGCCCTCAGGCCTAATTCTTAAATGCTGGTACAAAGGCCATGGTGTTGGATAACCCAAGGGTTGAGAGTTAGAGGACATTATTGCTAGTATTCTTTTTCTCCAGCGCTAGTGCCAGTTGCAGAAGGACAGTTGTGTCTCCAGGTCTAGCCTCCTCGGGGAAAGCATCCACGGAGTATGTGCCGTAGGGATGCCAAACGCGACATGATGGGTTAACCCCTCAGATTCGTGGGACATTGTAGATGGCAATAAATGTGAAGCCAAGCCTGCCTCCTTCCATTCACCAAAGAGTCTTCTTGGCAAGTTTCCGGTGTTCAGGATTCCCAAAAACAGTTTTTTCTTAACGGGTTAAAGGATAGAGATAATCAGCCTTAAGACATATAACATTAAGACATTACAAAGTTGCGTGTTATGTTATGCGTGTTTCCAGCCAACTTGAAAACTTCAACCCTCCAGTTCCTGCTTTCTGCATTAGTAAGTAGACATTGGCAAAGAACTTTGGTTTCATACATGTGTACTAGTCACCCACTCCCCTCTGTGCTGCCGGAGGCAGCTTGCAGATTCATAACTACATGGGGTCGTAACCCATCTCACCAACTCTCTCCTTAACACACACACACCTACACACACTTAAGCCCATGCCCCCTGCATGTATTATACACATCATTAGTGAGCTGTCATTATAACAGTGTGTGTTCATCCTGCCGCTCTCAGAAGCAGCGCTGATTACGTCACCGCACACACCCTGCAGCTTACAGAGCCATCCGTTATGTCATGTATGCTTTCACTGCCACTGGCATTTAAGTCCCTTTCTATTACATTGGTGGGATTTGTGTGTGTGTGGTGCACAGGAATAGCAGCAGGGATAATAATAACTTGTTTATTGTGTGTTGTCTCTTTGTAGAGTAAAATAGAAAGCCAAAGCAGCTTGACAACCAAAAGCGTCATTTGATTGATTCAAATCAGATCACCTAAAAGAAGAGTCACTTCACAGTTACCTTGCTGCTTTACGGCAGGTGTAGTCAAGTTGTACTTTCTATTTTTACAGCTCCTCTGCTGGACAGATGGTTTGATTTGTTGCGTCACTGTTTTTCTTCCCGCTGCTGCCAAATTCCCTCACGTCAGCTGTGTTTTACTGAACACAGTTGGATCTGGCATCAGATGAACTGTACTTCCTGTCCTCCTGCTGAATGGCGTTGGTAATTGTTTCACAGGTAGCTGCCAAATAAAGGAACCCCCATCTGTGAATGAGGGAAATGATAACTGAGGCAGGCTGTTTACATTCTACCATGCATGATATTCAGTATTCAGTATCCAGCCCTAACAACACGCAACTGCTCTACTGAAAATATCATTGATTACAAGCACATGTTGAACGGAAAAGGACATTTTTATGGAAGGAGACGCGTTATAAAAGCCAGTATCTGTAGCTTTTCCTATGTTGCTCATGTTGTACACCCCAACTCTATTTATATCATACACCAGTGGTCTGCAACTGGTGGCGCATGGACCTGGCCTTAACTAACTTCAGCGATTTTGCCTAATAAAAGTGCAAGAAAGAGAAAGCAATGCTTCATTTCAATCTGAATTGAGAGGTTGTATTCTGAGCCGGATGAATATCGCCCACATTGCTCCAGCTAGTGCGGCTGCGTGGTCGTAAGATGCCACGGGCAGTGATCACTGAGCCCCAGAAAGCCCCGGCCCAATTTAACCCCAGATTGTCTGCTTTGTTGACCACTGTATGTACAATAATTATAATGTAATTTCTTTAATTGGAGAATTGTAAAATTTGTAGAACTTTTTTCTTGGTTATTTAGAGGCTCCTCTTTTAAAGGTCCAGTGTGTAAGATTTAGGAGTATCTATTAGCAGGAATGGAATACAATATTCATTAGTATGTTTTCATTAGTGTATAATCACCTGAAAATAAGAATTGTTGTGTTTTCGTTCTCTTATGTCTAATGAGCCCTTTATATCTACAGAGAGAGCAGGTCTTCTTCCATGGAGTCTGCCATGTTGAACTGCCATTTTTCAACAGACAAACCAAACACTGATCTAGATATGGCCTTTTGCTTTTTATGTGAATTTGGCAGCCAGTTTTTACTGTTCATGGTCCACAGAAGATAACTCACGTGTTTAGTCACTCTCAATCCACAAATATTAAATATATATATATATATATATATACTAAAACAGACAAACAAAGCTGATGATGAACTCTTTCCATTTGGACACTCAACAAGCCTTTTGGTGTCAACTTTGCACGCATACTGACCACATTCAAATGAACAATGGCATAAACCATTTTGATTCCCTGAAAGTATTAAAAACACATCAATGGTGACATTCTTTCATTACCATGAACCACACACTGTAGTTTATTTTGACTCAATCCAAAGTACAATGTCTTCCAGGCTCCAGGGTTTGAATCCGATCTGTGGCCATTTGCTGCATGTCATCCCCCCTTCAGATATATCTGTCAAACAAAGCTCAAAAAGCCCAAAAAATCTATGATAATGTTATAAACCCAACCAATATCAACCAATACCAGTGAGGTATCTATGTTTTTCTAACCATGGTCTCACCTGTCATCCCAGGTCCCAACTGCTTTGCTGGGAACAGGGTGATCCCAGCTGGGGAGCGCGTGAACATCGATGAGCAGACAGTATGCTACTGCACCTACCGAGACGGGACATGGCACACCCATCCCCAGGCCACCTGCGAGCAGCGTCCACAGCCCAGCGTGACACCCAACGCCCGTACCGAGCCTCCCGGAGGCGAGGAGACCAGGAGGAGAGGGGGGAGTCCAAATTTTCCCAGACTGGGTGTGATACCGTGAGGTGTCAAATAAATGTCTCATAGATGCAGAACCACAAACAAACTAACTTTATCTATTAGTACCAGGAGAGCTAGCATTACAAAACCTGCACATTTATGTTTCACACGACTGGTGAGATTATTTCTGAGCAGCTCCGCCTCAAAGAATGGAGGATAATCTGCAGGGTGGTTGGTTTTGAGAGTGAAGAAGGAAGTGGCAAAATGAACTAGTACTGAAATACTTAGTCAATTATCTGCTAGGCCCCACTCCCAATAGTTACTGTTGCTACATCTGTCTGCTGTCCCGCACATTGTAGGTGAGGGACCAAGATTTTGGTAGCGGAAGTGTTCTGGTTTCCATTTGTAGAGTGGTAATGACCAATCATATTTGAGTGAGCTTTGGCTACAACACTTCATGTGGAGAAACTAAAATGTCTAAAATGCAATCTTGGAACCCATCGGCTATCTTCTGAACATTTAGCTTTTTATTAGTTATTTTTTAAGAAGTTATCTGCATTCATATATAGATATCTGTCTAGCAGAAATGTGTCTTTTGTCATTCTCGCATATCAAGTTCAGACTGCAGAGGAAGTCTTGGCCACATATCTGTTACCCATTTTTTGGATATCTGCTGGCTATACCGGAAGCACTGAAACATTGGCAGTTGTCCCAAGAACATGATAGCCAAATTGTTCTGAGATTGGTTGATCGATTTGTTTATTGAAATGTGAAGAACAACGTAGGACTACTGAACCTTTGCCACCTCAGATGATAGTTATGTGAAAATTTAAGGTTGGGGCCACAAGATAAAATTGCACTGCATGTAACAATGTTGTAAAAGTAGCAAGAATAAAAGTTTTACCCAGCAGAAAATTCCCCAAAAAGCATTTTCTCTATCAACCATTAGAAAAGAGACAGGACACCTCCAACTGCAAACAAGGTCAATCATGATTCATTCTATTACGAATTTTTCATTGATGGAGGTTTTATGTTTGTCAAACTTTCCTCGAGCTGGTAAAAGCGAAATGGGCCGAGCAGGAACTCGCAGGTGGGGTACGTGGTTGAAATACTTCTGCACATATTTAGCAGGTAACATAACCAGGAAGTATACCAAGAAGCTAGAAATCATTTTTTGCAGTATGACTATGAGAATTCTCACTGGATAGAATAGGTCATCTTTGGGTCAGGTATCCAGTTCTACAATCCCTCCATAGTTATCTCCACACACTTACAAACATTGGTTGAGAATTTGAGAGGGGCAATTTTTATCATTGCCAAACATCTCAAAAAGCAACAAGGCCACCTTTGTATGGACAAATATTCACTCACTGCTGTTAAGAAAACCGTATTTAAACTGTATTTATTCCTCAGTTTGTCTCTCCCTGCACTCTTGACACTCCTTTACTCCATAAAAACCTCCCATCATTCTACAGGGGAATATGGATGGAGTCAGGGCGTGCCAGAGTGTGTGAGAAGAATCTATGAGTACAGTGAGCGACGACAGAGGGGGGAAACAAGTGTTGGGCAGGTGGCGGCCTGGTTTCTCTCCGCTGACCTGCTGGTTTCCATCTGTGGGGCAGAGCAAGGCCCGGAGATGTCCAAGTAGACCAACACACACACACACACACACACACACACACACACACACTGTGTAAGCAGAAATACAGATGATTCGCACACTACTTGGACTTACAGATGGTATAGAATATTAGAATACATGCCAGTAAGCATTTATCCTCCCTCTATACTGTACTCGTCCTGTCAGGCATCTTCTTGCTGGTCTGTTTGTGACATTATTGGATAATGTGGCTATTTTTCTTGAGCCACGCTCCTGCAGTGGGGTCAGTTTTACATCTTTATTTGATGAACAATATTTGAAGTTCTCCTTACAACTCAAAAATCAAAGTGCTGATTGCCAGAACTGTGTATTTTCTGTTCCGTTTGTTGGTGTTCAAGAGTTCACGTCATGTTGGAGACGTCCTGTGTGTTGCTGCTTAGGAAAGAGCGCCAGTCTGAAATCAGGCTCAAACTCACTAGATTATAATTAATGGTACTCAGGTTTATAACCCTGTCCCCCGTGGTCTGTTTTCTGTAGTCTGAATGCTCATCCTCCCTCTTTAATGTGTACTGTGCTGTTGTGCATCTCATGTGTAAGAAGCTCCTGTTAGTGTAAGAACTGTACAGATGTTAGTATAGAATGTTTATGTAAGCTGAAGCTTGTGAAATAAAGCTTTTACAAATTATTATAAAGTCCGTATACACCCCAGTTTTGGTAGGTTTCTGTGCGCCATCTAATGGTAGATCATAGGAAGTGCATGAACAGGATGCAACAAAGCTCTGAGGGGCATTTAGAGCTCCGTGTTTTAATATATCAATCAGGGAAATGTAACGTCGTAATCTACATATTTGAAAATTATTATATACACATAATATAGCATGTTACCTCTAACATGAGGGCTGGAACCACAGTACATATTAGCAATGCATTATCAATAGAAGTAGATTCCCATGGTTGATTCACATCAGACTTCCTTCTTCAAAACGCTTACAAAAAAGTATGAATGGTTATGACGTCGCAAAGAAGTCCCACAGATTGCCTTTCATACATTTTGAAATATAAAATATTATGTATACCATGGCTTGGCTGAATACTTCGTTCATATTAAAAGGTGCTCTGATCACTGGCAGCTGTATCAGTCAACACTGATCACAGCTCTATTGAAGCCTTGATTTTTAAGAGGTAGCATTATTCAACTATTAACACATTTAATATTAAAATGAAATGATAGTATCCTGAATTGACAAGAGTTTATTTCTCAGCTTAAATTCTACCTGTAGTATAACTTCCTTCATTTCTTTATGAAACTGAGACAAACTAGACAATCTGTGGTTAACGGAAAATACTGGTGGTGTCCCAATTTGTCCGAGAAGACTCTGGGTTAGTACAGGTTACTACAACGTTTCTGTTCCCATTCCCTCTCCATGAAGTGAAATGAAAACAGCTGACAGACGTGAGGCTTGATTACCAACAGTTTTTATTGAAAACAAACAGAGGTGCAGGTCCAGCTCAGGCTATGCTGCCAGCATTGGAGGCGATCCTGGGCCAAAGGTCAGCGCACTCTTTGGCCACTGGGCCTGTGATGGCTGAACCTGCAAACACAGACGAGGAAACGAGTTAGTTTAAGTTCCAACACTGCATGAGTCATTGAGAAAACATGATGAGAACAGACTGCTGCACTAAGAGCTGTATTTCACATAGTGTTTCCTTCATTAGAAGCAATACATATTTGATTTTGGAGTCTAGCCACAAATCAACTGTGATACTATAACAAGGACCATTATAAAACAGTATTAACCCTTAAACTGTGTTCACGTCCTGGACGTTGGTTGTTCTGAGCAGCTTGAAGTTGTCTCATCACTGATTGAGATCAGTCAGCCACAGTGTGTCGCTGCCGTCTCACCCACAGTGAAGAAGTCAATGTTCCCTTCTACGACAACTCACCGAGCCACTGAGCAGACAAAGCAAGTGCTTTTTGAAGGGGGAATATGATTGAGCTGTACGACACTCTGACATGTTACCACGGTGATGCACTTTGCATAAACTTTAAATATGAGGGAACATTCGACATTGAGGCGCTGAGAATGAACTTTATCACCACAACCTATTTCACTGCCAGACATGACAGAGGGGCTGAAGCAGCGCTGCTGTCAATCTGATCAATCTCATGATCATCACTAAGGACTCAACCGCAAAAAAATAAATAATTTCAGACAAATACCCACTGAGCTGCTCTCTATTCTGAGCTGGGAGGTTATTACACACTAATACGTTAATACACTGACCTAGCTGACGAGACACAGCTGTACAGTGAGCATGACCATGAGGCCTGGTGTAACATCCAGACACACCCACCTTTCATTTCTCCTTTGTTGTTTACTATGACACCCGCGTTGTCTTCAAAGTAGAGAAACACACCATCTTTTCGCCGATACGACTTCCGCTGCCGTATCACCACCGCAGGATGCACTGTGGACAGAGGGAGCGTGGTTAAGGCACGGCACACACACATGTATTCTTGTCTTGGGGAGGAAAACGCTCATGGCCACTGCAACACTTATTTCACTTGAACTGAGGCGTGAGCGAGTCACAAGATCAAAAATGAACACACAAACATGTTTTCAAAGCACTGCTTCAACATCTGAACCATAACTACATGACTTCTAAAAGTCAGTATGAGCACGCTGACTTCTGGACTTTGAGAGTCGAGCAGCTTGAAGTTGTCTCATCACTGATTGAGATCAGTCAGCCACAGTGTGTCACTGCCGTCTCACCCACAGTGAAGAAGTCAATGTTCCCTTCTACGACAACTCACCGAGCCACTGAGCAGACAAAGCAAGTGCTTTTTGAAGGGGGAATGTCTTCCCATAACTTACCACCATCAGTACCATGTCTAAACACTGATGCCACTTTAAGATTTCAGCAAGAAAGATGCTACATACAATATATAAGCTACCAAATCTAACACTTCCTGTGAAAATGACACTGAGCAGACTGAACTGTGCAGCGAGCATGACAGACTGACACTCACCCTTCTTCCTGAGCTCTGGCTTGCCTTTCTTCACTGTGGCCATGACCATGTCACCCACTCCTGCAGCAGGCAGACGGTTCAGACGTCCCTTGATGCCCTTCACAGAGATGATGTACAGGTTCTTGGCACCTGGAGGACAGACAGAAGGAAGGTGATCACAAACACTGGGACTTGTGAAGAACAGTGACGTTCAGATTTCAGTTTCAGAAACAGACTGCAGCACTCTGTCAGGTTGTCTCATCACTGATTGAGATCAGTCAGCCACAGTGTGTCGCTGCCGTCTCACCCACAGTGAAGAAGTTAATGTTCCCTTCTACGACAACTCACCGAGCCACTGAGCAGACAAAGCAAGTGCTTTTTGAAGGGGGAATATGATTGAGCTCTATTTTGTTATCACAGACACAAAGGTCCTGCTTGTGAGTCAATGTCCATTAAGTACAAGAAGAAAACAGGACAGGTAAGAGGCAATCTCTCATTCACGTCGCTGTAGTGATGTCACTTGAGCAGAGGTGGTTAAGCCAGCACAAAAAAAAAAAAATGGTGACTGGAGAAGCTCCCGTTTGTGGAAAAGGCAGCTTCCGAGCTGATAACTTATGTTGCAGTACAAACTACCATCATGATCACTCTCTACAGCGTGTGCAGCACAGGTAAACTACGCACAACCCCACCTGCACGGTCACTCAAGTTCATTTTTGGATCCCTTAACATCTGATTTTCACTTCTAGAGTCTTCTGGTTCTTTTTGTTACAGCTGTTAGCAGTATTTTTTCCCCAGACATTTGAATGTGGACATCACACATTTACACTTCCTGACCTCTTCATGAACCATGTTGGACATTATCTGCTTTCTTGCAGGGAATAAGACCTCTCGTCTGTCAGGTTTTCTCAGCATACAGACTGGAAACTGCTAGCCGGCTCACCTACCAATAAATCCTGATAGTTTGTTACATCTGACCAACTATAAGTGTACAAACATAACTCATTGCTTTACAGGGGGTTATGCATCAGATCATTTCCTGGCTAGGAGCAGTCTCCAGTGGTTGACTGGCATCTGGTGGCTCCAGCTATGCATTCAGCATAGAGATGTGGAAACAGGTATTCATCTCTTCACAGGAAGACATTTAAGTCATTTCCCAAAATGTTTGACCTTTTTTTAACTACCAAAAATCACTAAACTACCCATCATTGTTAACTTAGTCCAATTCAGTCAAACACTTAACAGATATAAGAGTTTTCCAAGTTTACTTTCCTTTGACTTCACATCTCCTGCTCAAAGCCTGATATGTGTATCTGAGCGATGACAGCAAAGATGCGTACCTGTGTTGTCAGCGCAGTTGATGACCGCTCCCACTGGGAGACCCAGTGAGATGCGGAACTTGGCTCCAGACGAACCTCCACGTCCTGCAAGGAGACAAGACAAGGTTAAAAAAAAAAAAAAAAAGGACAAACCATTTGTGGCGAGAGACGCCGAGATCATCCCGAAATACAAGTTCAAGTACAACATCCGTGTTTGGCATCTGTCGGTACGAGCCGTCACGTTATCCAACACGATTCGGTAAAACTTTAGCAGTTGACACCGTGAGCCATGCAGCCCTTCTAAACACATGAACACACGCTTTGTCTAACAACTGATAGTTTGAGATCTCTAGATCATCAAAGACCCAGACTTACCAAAGAAACTTAAGTCAAAATTTGATGACATCTGTATCTAGTTTCAGTACACCCATCTCCAACAATTAGCTAGCTATACTTTGACAACTGACCACTTTCTACAGTCCTTTAGTTCAAAGACTGGACTGTTCAAACACTAAGTCTTGACTTGTAAGACTGTCAATCTAGATATATACTTTATTGATCCCGAAGGAAATTCAGGCATCCAGTAGCAACATACATTAGAAAGAACCTATAACAGGAATACAGGAAGAGACAGGTGACAAAAATACTCTGACTCTTAATAAGATGGTCTTATTAGTAAGTAAGTTGTGTCAGCCTCACCTACGCTTAAAAAGGACTCAAACTTTAGTGAATAAGATTCTTCATCATTCCGGTAATTGAACGTAGCATGAGCTGCTTGACAAACACATGTTGCCTTTTTTCCCCAGTATGAGCCATTAGCTGAAAGCTAGCCGAACTTACTGGAAGCCAATGCTTCACAACGTGTTCAAACTAAGTCTCTGCCGCCACAATTCAATTTTAACTAACTCAACTCAACTCAGCCACCATTATCACTGACCTGTGTACCGGCTGTACCTAGCCTTTTCAGCTAGCATTAGCTAGCTCAGACCAATTTCACTTCGCTGACATTTTCTTAAGTGCGGAACCAAACATTTGCAACATTTACGGTACAACAATACGCACATTACTACTGAACGTGTGTGAAGTTAGCAGCGAGCAGCGCGTTCACATGTTGGGCCTCCAGCTTCACGAGCTTCATGCCTACATGGCGCTGACAGCCAAACATGGCTTCCTCCGAAAATGTCATCTTTCTTTAATCATAAACCGTTTCCATAAATTCAAAACGAATCACGTAGAATTGTTGTCTTCGTCAATATACTGCACACCAACAACATTATAAGGTCTGTCTGGGGGCATAAAACAGCAGATGAATGTGGATTTTACGAAGCGGGTTCATACCTCTCTTAGACATTGCTGCGGCAGGGAAAGAGGAAGGCGCAGAAAGGAATTGTGGGATATAACGATTACAACTTCTTCCGGTTCATGGTGCCCGCGAGCCCTGCCGCGTTCAAGACTATCGAAAAAAACAAACACGAAATGAGTATTTACTTTGCATTGTCTTTTATAGAAACACGATTAAAAATAATTATTACGACATAACGATTATTACATTGTATACATGCAAACAATAAAATTTTGCTAAAATTATCTAAATGACAAAAGACATCAGCTTTTGTTGTTAACACATTTTTCTAAATACAGTTGAGAAAGAAGAAAAGGGAAATTACAGAATTAATACAATTGAAATCCTGATCACGACTTGTGACGTCATTTAGATGTTAGTTTCTTTGGGTAACCCATCTTAAGGACTCACACCAACATGTTAAAATATTACAACAAAAAATGAAATTGCATTCTTTTACCAACTTCCCAAATATACCATTAAGGACATTCAGCATCCACTGTTTCCTTTCCTCCTTTTCTGTGTACTCTTTTAGGTACTCTATATCCTAATTTTATTTTTTTTGTTTTTTACTACTACTTTGCAATAGGGTTGTCGAAAGTATGGATACTTTGATACTGTTTTGATACCACATGTTTAAAACAATCATATCACGGGCACAGATTATAATGCATCATCCTGTTTTGCAAAAAATCTTTGACAGCAAACTGCAGTTCCTCAAATGGCCACTCGAGGCTGACTCCAAAATGAGTCACAATCTCCATAAGCACCCATATCAAAATGGCCAACTTCACAGAAATAAACATGTTTACAGCCTCGTTCAAAAAAATAGTTTAGGTTTTGGTCTCTGTAGTTAATTTCACCATTCATGACAACTGTACTGAGGCTGAATTCTATATACTGTCAACCATTTAAATCTTTGAAACCTATTGGGAAACTAGTTGTTACTACAACATTTAAAATTAATTTCCCTCACTAAGAATTTATTTTTATTTTATTAATAACCATATACTTTATTTCCACACAACCGGTATTATTTGTACTTCAGTACAGAAAGGAATAAAAACGGTTTGAGCAAGCAAGAGTTCATTTAATAAATCCTGATGACATCTGGTCTTTATTTTATGGTTTTGTTTTCTTGGTAAGTATTGAATATCATGCATATGTTGTACATGGCACATTAGCAAAGTGCATAGAGTAGAGTGTAGAGTATCCCTTTAATGGTAGAGCCTAATAGTAACATTTGTATATGAGTATGTGTGTTATTTACATTGAGTGAACAGAGTTAAGAATTATTTAGCTACGTTTATAGGTTATTAAACTAGTATAATGTACATTACTGTGCTGTTGGTGTGCACGACCACAAAGTGTCAGTAGTGTGACAAAGAAATGTATATTCACATCTCCTTACATACATTATTCAATTGCAGTGAGCATTCAATGTTTAAACTGTAAGTGTTTTTCATAACCATTTACAAATTAGATATAAATTGTTTTATGATCTTTTAATAGTTTTGGTTACATTTTAAAATTACGTGGTTTGTAGTTGTTTATTAGACAGTGTCTAAGCTCACCACGGTGGCCAAGTCATTTTATCAGACCCATTTATCTGAGTATTCTATGAAACCCATTAGTGACATACATGAGGTAGAAGGAGCAAAAGGGCAACCTGCCCCTAACTGGGTTATATAGAGGTTGACCTTAAGTTGCCAAAAGCCCTCCTTGAGTCAGAGCCTGAAATTTCGACCATGGCTTTAATCACTTCTGATCTCCCGTCAAACAGTGGTGTCCCGTTGTTATTTGGCAGCACATTGGACCCCCCTATAATCAACGTTGTGATCTTCACTTCCCCAAAACCTACCTTGCTTTGGCTACAGACATGTCCGTCGCAAAGTCAAACTAAGGAGACAACAAGCAGCAAGTGGAGAACTTGGTTTTGTAAACCTCAGAGGGAGGAAATAAGTCCTTCCAGTGAAACAAAAAGTGTTGCTTGAAGGCTATATGCACGTCAACTCAGTCAACACAGAGAAGTGTGTGCTGCTGGAGCAACCATCCAGATCAACCTTGCCAGGCGGCATGTGTGTAAACTGTTGCCGCATCTCCTTACACGGTCTAACAAGCTGCCTGTCCTTCTCAGAAATGAAACTGAACATGACATACTACCCACCAACTATGTTATTGTAGAGATGGCTGTTGCAGATGCTGTCATTGAGAATCATCATTCAGCTGATGGGGATGGGCAGAAGGCTAGTGTTGACTACTCTACTCATAAAACAGAGGAAACGTGTCAGGGGACAGAACTCTGACTTTGGTACTTCTCTCCCTTAGGACTGGAAGGAAAGAGGAAGTCAAGTACTTTTACTGATATCTCGACTTTGGCCATGCAACCATTATCAAACACCACATCAAGCTGAAGGATGAGACACCGTTCAAACAGAGAACCTGTCCAGTTCAGCCTCATGATTATGAAGCTGTCAAACCTTTCTTGATACCGGCATAATGAAAGAATCAGAGTCCCCATTCTCATTGCTGATATTGGTGGTAAGATAGAAAAATGGTGATGTTTGCCTTTGCATGGACTATAGGAGGCTATAGAAGGACTATAGAAAGACAATAGAAGGTGCTCATGTGTTACCAAACCTTTTCTGTGATGGATACTGGATACGGGAAACTACTAAATTGATATGAAT
Source organism: Argyrosomus regius (assembly GCA_946959425.1). NCBI lineage: Eukaryota > Metazoa > Chordata > Actinopteri > Sciaenidae > Argyrosomus > Argyrosomus regius. The sequence goes on along the minus strand of OX336897.1, from coordinate 24,832,679 downwards.
GAAAGTGACAATAAATTATCTAAAAGTACAAAGTAACTTTTAGATAAAAGTTACATTGTCCAATAGCTGTTGGAAAAGTGCACAAGTAATATCCATCTAAAGGAGGTCTTGCACACAAGCTTGAATTCTTGGCTCTTAAATAAGCAATCACAGAAAAGCTTCATGACTATCTGTATGGAAACTCCTTCACTGTTGTCACAGACAACAACCCCTTGACATACCTTCTTATTACTGCCAAGCTCAATGCTGCAAGCTACCATTGGTTAGCTGCACTATCAACATTCATTTTTGACATCAAGTACTGATAGTAGTAAGCTTGTAAATAAAATATGGACACAGATGGTCTGTCAAGGAGAAACCATGGTACACTGGAAAATGATGCCACATCATCAGCCAGAGAATTGACCGGTTCACTTCACACCCAATTTCCATCTAAAAACAAGTTTGAACTAGTGACTCAAGACATCGTCAAAGGTGCCTGTCAAAGACATACTGTGAGACAAGTTCAAGAGCTCTCACTTTTTCTCGGCTATGTTGAATCACAATCCATGCTGTCTTTGAGTAGGATGAATCACAGTATGGAGTCCTAGCTGTACCTCTGTCCAAGTCTGACTTCATCAGACTGCACAGAGACGATCCTGTCATCAGCTTGATGGAAAGTGGCAATGACTTACCTGCAGATTACAGAACAGATACTCCTGAAGAAAGGTCGATCCTGAGAAAGTGGAAATGTCTTCAAATGATGTCGTGCCTGGTATATCGGACACGACAAAGTGAAGGAGAAATCCTATTTCATCTGGTTCTTGCAGATGTCCTATGGCCTACTGTACTCAAGAATCTCAATGATGACATGGGACACTTTGATTGAATGTACCCTTGAACTCACCTGATCAAGATTCTATCTGGAATCGCACCTAGAAGAACGCTATCAGGCTGCTGCAGAAGACTCTCGCAAAGTTGCAGAGAAGAGCAAGAAGCAATTTGATAAAGCTGTCAGAGAATCCACACTAGATGTCACAGATCGAGTCCTGGTGCACAACCTCCGTCTCCAGGACAAACATAAACCAGCAGACCATTGGGAGTCCACAATCTACAGTATGTGGTTGTAAGGCGGATGGGACATTGACCTGTTTAATCAGTTAAATTAGAATAGGAGGAAGGAACCCCTTGGATGTTACACAGAGACCTTTCACTTCCTTGTCATTTTTCTTCCTGAAACTAAGAGAGAGGAACAAAAGATGGAAAGTATTTTATTAAGACTTAATTAGGATTATGCGTAAAATAAGAGTGTGGCCATTCTGACTGACAGGTAGGTGTCGTCAAAGGTGACTTGTTTGAGCAACCAGGCTTCATTCAGCCCGCCTCAGCTCCACGCTCCTCCTCTTTATCCATTTTTTAGAAGACCACACTCGCTATTTGTTCTGACCTGGCCACAGTGAAATTCTTCTCTAATTTCCATGCTCCCAGGGTCATTTCCTCCATCATGAATGTGTTTTTATTTTTTGACTTTGCATATGCAAAACATACTATGCAAGTTTCCTTGTTTGCACTTCCTCTTGATACCGTCTTTGGCTTACATTAGTAAGTGGAAAGTGGAAAGGAACAACAGGCTAATTCAGCAGGTCATTTAAATAAATGCAGTGAGAGGGAAGGAGCCCTCTGCTTCAGTCCATTTCATACCATGAACTTGTTGTATGTTCACATTAAACTGCACCTCACTGTTTGACTCTTAATTAAGATTTTCTCACATTGGGGAATGTGAGAATCTGCTGCTTTATTTATTTTATATAATCTTAAACACAATGTTTTGGGAGGTTAAGTAATTTAAAGATGTCTATGGAGTTCAGAAACTGACTGATGATGTAATAAAATGTTATCAGACAAGTCAAAAATGAACATGAATGAATATTTCTGTTAGTTAAATATTAAAAATAAAAATGTAAAATAAAGTTTTTCCTTTAAACTTTGACCAATTGTATCATTCTTTACTATCAACCAGATGGTCAAACAAATTAAAACATTTTTTTTTATTTTTAATCCCTCCTGTTTATTTGATCCTGACACACTGAATCCATTATTTTCTCATTTTCCTCTCTTCTTCCTACATTTCATCAGACTGTGTCTTAACTGAAAACACTGACAGCCAAACGCATCAAGCAGCAACAATTTCAGCAAACCTTTGTGATAAAACCACTTCATGTTAACCATCCATATACCCAGTATACTGTATATGTATATGCTATTGCACTTACTGTAATAGAAGGAGTTGTCAAATCCAGTAAAGTTCAAATCACCCGTCTCTCTGTAACTTTGCTCCGAGTGTGTGAAGCATTAACCCTGGGGCAAAACATGATGAGGGGGAGGCCACCTTTAAATTATTTGCCTACAATCTAGTGACTAGTGACTTGTGTGACAGTGTTTTTGTACTTTATGTACTTTAAATCTACCACCAGAGGGCAGCAAATCACCATCACTGTTTCTGTAGACGCTCCTCCAGCTTAGAGGAAATGTTTAAACTATGTTAACAGAATGTACACAGACACATAAGTTAAAAAATAGATCAGCTTACTGCATTGACTCCTTAAATATAGGTAGACAGTGTACAGTAGATCTAATATGAGTTGTGGTGGTGACAAGGCATCACATGACAAACTAAGATACTAGACTCCGGGTGGGGTGTGGTAGGTTTATGGGTGATTGTGGTAATTAGATTTATGCCACATTGATGAAAAAGTTTAAGGGCCATGAACTCACGCTATGCAAGGGTTGTTTTAATTACTTGTCACAGCCAAGAAGGCATTGCCCCTTGCCACCAGTACATCAATAACCTTCTGGATGTATCAGTTTTCCTTTTTTTTTTTAACCAAATCAAACACATTTGGTACAGTTGAGGCAATAATTTCATAATACTGTGGTGTAGCACTTGAAAAATCAGCAGTAGGAAAAAGAAATGCAATTCCCATGTGATCTGAGGAAGTTCTAAAAACTTCCACCAGTCTAAACTACCACTAACAACTACTACATCAATGAAAACTGGCTGTTGGAAGTATGGAAGCAGATTAGTGGTATATTGAACTCAACCTTAAAACCTTTGAGTATCAGTCATCTCTCATGGTTGCACAGTATCATCTGATAATTTTATCAAGTTATTGCAGAATCCTGGCTAGTTGGCCTGGATTCTTACTTTTAGCCTGGTGTTCCCATTGTGTGAGTATTATTTAGAGACCAGAGCCTGTTAGGTTGGCTATAGTTGGAGATACTGGGACCATGTGAGGTTTCGTGAAAGATGTGTAGCTTTGTTGCACCTGTGAGGGCTGGACTGCTCACACTTTCATGCATTCTTAGTGGTACACATAGGTCGATGACCTCACACCATTCCCAACATAGCTCCACCCATCAGAGCAGGTGTGCACAGTCAAGGAACAGTTGGCCATTTACACACCAAGCAGTTACAGAACATTATTTATTATGTTGTGTTTTTAATTCAATTCAATTCAATTTTATTTATATAGCGCCATATCATAACAAAAGTTATCTCATGACACTTTTCATACAGAGCAGGTCTAGACCGTACTCTTTATAATATTATTTACAGAGACCCAACAGTTCCGCCATGAGCAAGCACATGGCGACGGTGGCGAGGAAAAACAGGCAGAAACCTCGGGCAGACCCAAGCTCATTGGTAGATGGTCATCCACCACGACCGGTTGAGTTAAAGATAGGGCAGATAGAGAGAGGGGGAGGGGGGTAGACAGATAAATACAGAGAGCTAGAGAGACACAGATGCACAGCAGCAGCAAAACATTAACTAACTATAAACCGTAATGGAGATATGGTAACAATAATGACAGTAATAATATATGTAGTGGACGTCGTGCAGGACCACAGCAGCAGCCACGATCCATAGTCAACTGATAGAATTCACTTTCCTTTTAGCTCTTGTTTGGTCTCCACCAACTCCTGAGGGACATATCTGACTCTTTAACTGCTAAATGCTCCATTATGTTCACCGATCAACAGCTTCCTGCATCTGCTGCATCTGTTTAGTGGTGAGCAGAGGGGTGGACTATGAAGTGAGATGAATGTGTTAACAAGGTATGCTGAGCTTTCAATGCCACAAAAAGTTTCCATCTCTTTTCCTTTATTCATCTTTTTTTATCTTCAACTTGGATAGATCACTGCAGTAACTCATGCTACACACCTATCCTTCTCTGGAGGGGGTTCTGTTCTGTTCAGTTGTAAAAATACAGCAATATATCTCTGTGTGATATAGATTCTCTCTGAGGGAAGACGTTAGATATGCAAACTTGTCAAGCTCGGAGATCAGAGTTCAGAGATCTTCGAGATCATCCATACACTAAAAGAATAATGAAGGCAAAACAACAGACCAGTCTGAATGATGTTTTTATGTTTCGTCATGATTTGCTGCCAAGTTTACACTGCTTGTATTGCAGCTAATAGAATATCGATTAGAAAATGGATTAGTCTATTAGTATTTACCACATTGTTAGAGTATAATGTTTAAATCTGCTGTATCAAATTTGATGTTTAAGAGCTCTACAATGTGCAGTTGTCACTTAAGAAATAAACAGCATCGAGAGTGCATCGATTTGCAATTTTTCTACCAGCATTGCTCTCAACAATGTTGCTCTTTATTCATTTTTTATAATGAAAACCACCGTTGTGATACCATCATCTCTGACTAGGTTTTGTCGAGCCAGCTAATGCAAAGGAAGCCTGGCTATGTCGTGCTTGCTTCATAGTCCAATCATCTGGTAGTGTTCAGTGGGCTTTTAGAGTTTTTTCATTGAATACATGAGCGGAGGAAAATGTCTACCATGTGAGAAGCCAGATATTTTCCTCTTGAGTTGGTGAAGACCAAAGCGGAGCTAAAAGTAGAGTAAATATCAGTCAAAAACAAACTCCAGTTGGATGATAATTTTGCTCCATATCTGCTGGCACAGATAATTATTTGCTCACATTTTAAGAAGAAAATGCTCATACAGGACCAAACAAACCTCATGAGGCTGCCAAGACTGTTATTGTGTGTTAGGGTTTTTGCCCCCTAGTGGCCAGAATTGTAGCTTTAAAACAATAGTTTGACTTTGCATATTTGCTTTCATGCTGAGATTTATTGATTATTTATTCACTTATATATGTCTGATAAATGTATGCTACAGCTAAATAACTTAGTCTAGCCTAGCGCAAAGACTAGAGACAGGGGCAACCAGCTCACTTAGCTCCGTCGAAAGGGAACAAAATCTGCTTAACAGCAGAAAATTTGCTAAAATTAAGTAATTAATATGAAATATTTTCTTTGTTTAAGTTGCACAAAAAATAAAGTGTAGAAACAACAAGTTGCCATTTTATGGAGAAACATCCTGGAGTCTCTGCTACTTTCCTGACAACCTTATACATTATATATAGTTATAGTATACAGTTATATATTAACTATTTGTTTCAGAACACATAAAATGTTGTTTAATTTGTTTAAATGAAATATCATACTTTTGAAATCATATAACCAGACAACTCAAGGTCCACTTACTAGTGTTTTGCACTGCATCAATAATCCAGTTCAAATCATTGTGTTCTCTTTATAAGCAAATGCTTGGTTGGTTCAGCGGTCGAACATGTAGGCCAGCATGCACAGAGCATTTTGAAGATGTTTGTGTCACTGTTTCTCCTAAACTCATGTGTACAACTTGTATTTGTATTGTATTTTTTTATTACATGCTTCCCGAGAAGCGCTTGTTATCCAAAAACACCCTTCTAGGCTTGTGTATCTACGGAGAAACATAACTACAGCTTCAGGTGTTGTGGAACATTTGTCACATGATAACAAGTGGCAGTGACAGCTCTATTTTGTAGCACAGACTGGTGGTGTTGCTGCCAGTAAGTAAACCTTAAATCAAAATGATTTGGTCGCACGTTGTTCCCAAGGTCAAGAATCATATTCGTATATATGATACATGAATTTGACTCAACACATAATGATATGAAAATAGACAAAAGCGCAATTATTATTATTATTATTATTATTATTATTATTATACCTTTTTGTTCCTCGTGCCTTATGCTAGACCATTTTCCCCAGTTAAAGCCCACCACTGCCTCATAAACTAGCCCGTATCAACCCTTGGGTCCTGATATATGTCAAAACCCTAAAATAAAGGCTGTGAACCTTTTCCTGTTGGACCCCAGTATGTTTTATAGAAAATGAGAATGGTTCCAAAGATGAAAGAAACTAAATTCCACATTTCTTAGGTCCAAGGACTGAAGCAGTATAAAACCCCCTGAGGTGATGATGGTTAACATTTAGCTGAAATGTAGATGGGGAAATATATATTTTTACTAGATTTTTAGCTGAGTCCTATCTAACACGGTGCACATTGGAAATAACATATGTGTATTGGAAATAACACATGTATAATAGACCTCAATCCCCAACTGGCAAGGTAGGTACTAGTTTGTTTAGGTTATTTGATATATAAGTGAAAATCAAAGGAAAATACAGTATTCAACAGTTTAAGACTGGAAATGCATCCGTAGTCTTCAACATGGTGTGATTACCGTTCTGGCTTCAAGTTAAGTCTTCAAGTCTGTTTCGATGTTCATATTTAGTCCTTCGAATATATTCCAAGCACACAGAGTTTGGCATTTAAGTGGACTTTGATATTGCCTGTTTTGGATCATTTGACATTCTCATAGACAGTGAAGAGACAAAAATTTAGAGTAAAGCATCTGGAATATTGCTAGGCATATGATGAATACATTCTCATTAACCATTTCTATTGAACTAATTCAAACCTTGTTTTCATTGTCTCTATTTTCACTGTTAAACAAGCTCCATTCCAATCCATCTCATCAATGTTTGTCAATGTTTGACATTATGAAAATAATAATATATGAAATCAAACTTTGGCTACAAGTCAAAATGTCAATACCCCTACAACACATCCCTCCAACACCCAAAACAAAAGTCTCCACAATATCTGTAATTGTTAGCAATGCTAACAGTGTGGCTCTATGGATGGCAACGTCAGTTAGTTGGCCCACCAGTTTTGTCCAGATTATTTATAGATTACAATGAAACCTGATCCTCAGAGGATGAATCTGTCTGACAAGTTTTCCACCATGAGGTGAAATTCATAGTTTGGAGTCAAATGTCTAGACATCTGTTGGATGGACTGTTACAAAATTTGTTACAGATTCCCATGGTGCACCGAAAATGGTAAATGCTAAATGGACTTGTATTAATAAAGCTTTCTGGTTTACTGACCACAGCACTTTCTAGCTGTGAATCAAACCAGCAACCCTGTGATTACTAGGCAACCCTCTTTATTGCCTGGACAAAGTTGAATTCCAGTAACTTTGGTGATCCTTAAACTTTTCCCCTAGTGCCAACATCAGGTCAACTTTTTACCCAATATTTTACTTTATGATCAAATTCTGCAAAAACGTCATCATCCTCTCCTGTACTGTGAATTTAGTGGTAAATATCAGTGTTAGCATGCTAACATACCCATACCCAACATACCCAGTAAACATTAGCATGTTAGTATTGTCTTGAACATGTTAACATTAATGCAGAAAACATGTCCTCAGTGTCTTCAGTGGTACTTATGGCTCTTGGTATTAGTTCTTAAGGATAAAATAGAAGAACTTTGTTCTGATATGAGGGATGTGTTAACGCTGTCAGTACATGTAAGACTGCACAAAGACTGGATCTTCAGGCTTACAGGTATTTGTTCACGCCTGTGTGGCCTTGTCGTACTTTTTTCAAAGTCTCCTTGTGAAGTGAAAACCCATACTTACCGCTGTCGGACATTGTTCAATAATTCACACCCAGTGTCCTTCCTCTGCACAGTGACTTTAGGTGGTGGTGGTGGTGGTGGTGTTGGGGTGAGGGGATGTGCTCTTTCTCCCTGCTGTTTCTGTCTGTCTGACAGTAACTCAGTGGGGTTCAGAGTGCACATCATGTGCATGTAGCAGTGTACACCTGAGTCCAGCCTGTGACCTTTGATACATCATTTATCTTTCATCCCGTTGCTAAATCCTGAAAAGAAGGGCAAATCCCCCAACGGCTGAATCTAGTCACACCTGACAATAAAAGAAAGAAGATCTCAGCCTGGATTTTTCATGTTTTAAGCAATTATTCTCTTCCAAATATCCAAACATGCACACATACACCACACATAATCTTAATCTAATCTCTACTATCTATCTATCTATTATCATAACAGCTTTATGCTACTGTCGATTATGTCGATCTTCTGTTACTATTTTTTTGTCGCACTATTCCACTAATAAGCTGAAAAAAAGAATCATACACACACGAAAACAACAACGACAACAGAAAACCCAAAAGAAATTTTCAGGAGATGCTTGGTTTCATCTAAGGGCTACAGTTTGTCATTTCTGATATCCATTTTGGTATGGAGGGTGGAGAGGGGTGGGGATCCAACTTCCAAGTTGATGCAATACACTTTCTGGAAATAGCAAGAGCTATATCAATGAATTTTCTGCAACTCTGACTTAGTTCCTAGTTTGTTATGTTTCCTAGGAGACAGGAGTTCTGGGTCTGAGTGAGGCGGGGTGGCACGTAACACTGTACCCTCAGTAAAACCGAACCTGAAATATATATTTGAGATTATAGGTTTGTACCCAAGTCATTTTTCAGGGATGATGAAGCGAACTGTAGTTGACCAACAGTGGCAAACCATAGGTCCTCATTCATAGTAATGCCCAAGTCAGATTCCAACCTCTGTCTTGATCGATGTAAAATTTGTTTTGGACATTGATCCAACATTATTGAATATACCTTGCTCATGAATTGCCTTTACCTTTGTTACTGTGAAGCACTTCCTCCACCTTTGTCAGGTCAGGTAATATTATTTGTTCAGGGAGCTGCAAATAACAAAGGAATCATATTTCTCTTTTAGCTGTTCAAAAGAAATGAAAATGTCATCACCATAACATTGCTCAAAGTATCTTTTTTCTCTTTCAAAGATTTGAAAAACATGGATGATCAGCGCGTGCATGGAATCAAATAGGCACAGGCACAATATGCTGCATTCAAAATAATTTCTAATCAACTTAACTCTAATCTAATCAACAGTCTATGATGTTGGCTCTAACAATTTTGCATGTTTATTGAAATCTCAGGCAATCGTGGTTTAAAGTAATGTCATTATATTTTAGCTTAATAGTGTTTCAGAAAGAAGTTTCCTGGTTCAAACCTTGGATAGGGCCTTTCTGTGTGGAGTTTGCATGTTCTCCCCATGTCTGTGTGGGTTCTGTCCGGGTACTCCAGCTCCTTGCACACAATAGGTTAATTCGCGACTCTATATTGGGTGTGACTGTGAGCATGAATTGCTGTTTGTCTCTATGTGCCCTGTGATGAACTGGCACACAACTGACTTGCCCAGGGTTTCCGCTCTGTCTCTCGCCCTAAGTCAGCTGGGATTGGCTCCAGACCAGATCCATCCAGATGGATGGATGGATAGTATTTCAGGGTAGTTTGATGATTTCCTATCACTGTTTAGTGTGTTACTGAGGGCACATTCTTTATCTGCCTGCTTCTTTGGTGCAGAATGAAATATCTACCATATATGTACTTTATTCCCATGAAACTTTGTACAGACATTCATGATTCTCAGAGGAAGAACCCCTCTACCTTTGACTTTTTTTTATTGACATGTCCTGACACTATTGAATGAATTTGGCAGATGGATCTTCCTCAGAGTGATCTGTAATAACTTTGGTGATCTTCTGATGTTTCACCTGGCATCATCATCAGGTCAAAATGTGTCCAGTACTTTGGTTTATGTGGAACTAATTGCAAAACTAATGGCATCCCCATTGGTCTCAGCTGTACGTTTTGAATTAGCAACATGCAAACAGGTTAAACTAAAATGGTGAACACTGCAAACATTATACCTGCTAAATATCAGCAACTTTGTTAGCATGTCAATATGTTATCAGCGTTTATTTCAAAGATGTGCTGATAGATACAGCCTCACAAAGCCGGGTCTTGTTTCAGTCTTTGTGCAGCTTCTGAATGGTCTGGAAGAAAAAACTGTCACTCATCACAAGTCCCCCCGCAAATACCCACCCTTCTTCTCAACGTCTCTGTGGTTAAATATCTAAAATGGAAATGCAGCTCCTGTCTAGCACTCTTGTCTAGGGGGCGAGGATGAATAAAATCAGACAGAAGAGATTCATGGACAGTTAAATGTGATGACTGACACTGAGCCTTGAACCAAGGCTCAGCGGAAGAGATGACACAACCTGATGTCTGAAAGCCTGAAACATTGTGCTTGAATTCAAATAGATCAACTACAGTAATAAGAATCAAACAGTTCAAAACAGATTAAAAAGTGGTGGTCTATTTGGGTTATTCTTGTCCTGATACTCAGTGTTTACCTGCCACAACAGCATTCACATCACAGACATGTCCAGTCAACAGCACTGCATGTTCTAATGAGAACAATGTTCAGCCTGCAGACAGAGTTTGCAGCTAACAGGTGAATGTTCTAATTTGTGCTGTGAAAACCAAGCAGATGTCTGAAGAAGTCTGACATGTATGTCATCCACCTTCTGTTCCTGTCTCCTCTTTCTAACAGTGAAGATATGGTTGGAAAAAAAACATGATTTTTTTTTTTTCTTGGTTTTCTAGGAGGAAAGGGGAGCCAATTTTTGGTTTATCAGGGTTTTTTCCAGTTCCTTAAAGTCCCAGTGTGTCAGATTTGGGGGCTCTATTTATAGAATATGGCGGAAATGGAATATAATATGCATAAATATGTTTTTACCTGCTATGTTGAACATCCATGTTCAACACTGATCCCTTACTGGAGCAATGGTGTAAATGTGCAATGTAGCTGTTCCTATAATTGTTGTTTAAAGCTGTTGAAACATTTCACCCAAATGTCGACCTCAATGTGGCATCAGGATACATCATCTGGGAACCAGTTTGGTTGGACCAAAGTTTGACGAACCAACGATGGAACTGCATGCTACTCATGATGCTATCATTAGAATCTATAAGCAAATAAAAACTGTTTTCATCATACCTCAAGAATCAGTATGCAGGATTTATTAATCAATCAGTCAATCAATCAGTCCTCCTGAGCCTCTTAGTTCTGGCCTGGTGTCTCCAGAACCTTCTTCCTGATTGTAGCAGGAAGAAAAGGCTGTTATCTGGGTAGTTGGGATCCTCAAAGATTTTCCTAGCCTAATTGTTGCAGTGTCTGGTATAAAAGCCTTTTAGGCAGGTAAGGGCACCTATTGCACGCTCAGCTGAATGAACCACTCTTTGCAGGGCCTTGTTCAGTACTGTTTCCATATAGACAGTGATGTTCCACATCAGGATGCTCTTGGTGGTGTAGGAATACAAATTCCTCAGTATTTGAGAGGATACCTGGAATTTTCTCAAGGGTCTGAGGTGAAAAAGTTTTTCTCACCACAGAGTCAGTATGCAGAGTCCAGGTAAGGCCCTCGGTGGTTTTTGAAGCAGTCCACTCCACCAAGGACTTGCTGTTAAGGAGGGCGTAGTTCCTCCACTGCTTGTTCCCAAAGGAGGAACTTGTTGTCTTAGTGCTAGCAAGTCAGGTCCTCTACTTCTCTACCTGTACTCTTTTCACTGTTTTCATTGTGTCATCTGCAAACTTGACGATGGTGTTGGAGTCAAAAGTGGGTACAGAGTCATGTGTGTACAGGGAGGTAAGGGGGGCTCAAAACACAGCCCTGGGGTGCTCCAACGTTAAGGATGAGGGTGGATGAGGTGTGTCAACTCACCCTCACCACCTGGTGTCTGCCTGTCAAGAAATCAAGGACCCATATGCATATTGAGATGTTTAATCCTAGGTCCTTGAGCTTTGTGACCAGCCTGAAGTGAACTATTGTATTAGGTGAACAATGAACAGCAATGTGTGTAGCATGGTATGGAGGATGTGTGTTCTGGTGTCTTTGTCTGTTGATCGATTGGGACGTTAAGCAAACTGTCCTCACTGCTGCAGATGTAATTCTTGACCAGGCACTTAAAGCATCTGATCACTACAGAGGTGAACACCACTGAGTGAAGTCAGACTTGGACACAGGACTGATGGTGTACTTTGTAAAGCATGGGGGTATGATAGACTGAGCCAGGAGCAGATTGAATATCACAGTGAACACCTGTGCTAGTTGATATGCAAAAAGTTTGAGGAACCGCCCACTGATACCATCTGGTCCTACTAACTTCCTGAAAGCCTGACGTCATGCTCAGAAAGAAAGTAAGATGCCCTAACCCTAACCCTTCCATCCATATTGCCAGACTACAGCCCTAATTTGTAGGCTGCAGTTTATAGCAATTCGGGGAGACTCTGGTAATCCATGGTTTCTGGTCGAGAAATGATTTGACTATTGTTTTGGGTACTTCTGACGTTATATAAATTAATTCCACCACAGACTCAGTGACTTCATTGATGTCCTCAGTGACATTGATGGTCGTATCCTGGAATGCTCCATACTGCGTCATGTAGGGTGGCCTCTGATTGGTCAGTTTCCTGATCTCTCACGTCACTGGGGGCACGTGTCAAAGTTTGTTAACATAGTTTGCTCTCAGCAAGATGGCCACATGGTCACTTTTCCCAGTGCCGGCAGAGATTCTGCTCTGTAGCCGTTTGTTAATGGTGTGTAGCAGAGATCAATCTGTGTTGATGGACGTCAGGCATAATCTTCTTAAGGTTAGTCTGATTGAAGTCTCCAGAAACAATGAGCACAGTATCAGGATTACCAGTCTGTGAGCAGTTTAAGCTTCGTAAAGCTCCGACAGAGCAGCTTCTGTACTTGCCTGAGGTAGGAAGTAGACTGCTGAGATGATGACGGATGTAAATTCCCTCAGTAGAAAGTGCGGTGTACATTTGATTGTTAATAACAGGATAGTGGATAGTATTTTAATATCCCCGCTGTCATACCAATCCTTATTCGCCATAAAGCACACACCTTCTTGTTTTCATCTTGCCAGACTCTCTTGGTTGAATAGCGGCCTGGTATTCCAGGATTTAGCCATTTTGATGAGGACAAACAGTTCAGGAGGACATGCAGTTCCTGATGTGCTGTTGCAAACTGATGTGTGCATGGAGGTCATCCAGTTTCTTATACAGTACCTAGTACTTTGGCTAGCAGGATGCTTGGCAAGTGCACACATTCTCCTTTTATAAAGACTTGTTTATGTGTTGGAAATGGAGTTCACTTGGTTTTTGTGATACATCTTCACTCACCCTTCAAGGACATGTATGGCAATTAAGCCTCAAAGTGTTCCTCTTGTTTTGCTGAAAGCTGGAGGAGGGATTATGTGTTCTGATTCTGGTGGCACTGCCTGGCCTGTTTGAGGCTCTACAAGTCAAAACTTATACTCGAATAATGGAATATGCTTGTGTTGCTGTGTGTTTCAAGGCGTGCATCCTTCATGGTGGATGAGGTGTTAAATAAATAAAAGATGCTGCAACCAAAGCAGGTCATTTTTCTCATAGCTTGAACTGATGTGTTGATGTGTATTAACCTACAAGAATTCAAATGCAGAGCTCAGAATATTTAATGTGTGCTGAGGGGAGATGCCAGACTGATGTTACTACTACTAGTAAAGTTAGGTTGCTAGGATACAATGGCAGGCTGGAGTGAGATGGAGGGGGAGTTGGTGCTGTGTGTGTGTGTGTGTGTGAGAGAGAGAGAGGGGAGGGCGCTACAGAATCAGATGGTACTGCCACTGAATGCTTATCAGACATCTAGGAAAGAGCAAGCGTAACAGAAGGAGGTAGGAAAAGACAAAAATAGGGAGATGAATAAGAGGCAGGGAAGGCATAAAACAGCAAGGGAAGAAAGGATGGAGGGAGAGGAAGAAGGAGGAGGGCTGTGAAGATTTCTCCTGAGAGAAGAAAGGGAGTATAGGTGAGAGAGGAGGGAAAGGAAGAGAAAAATTGTGTACGTGTGTGTGTCTAAGTGTGTATGTGTGTGTTTGTGAAGCTGAGAATGTGTGGAAAACTCTAGGGAGCGAGGGAGGAAGAGAAATGTAGGAGGAGAGGAGATGAGAAAGCGAGAAGCAATTGTGTGAGAGAGATGAAGACACAATACGTGGCCAGAAGTATATGTGCATCTGAACATTGTACTGTATGTGATTGTTGAACGTGTGATTTGAAAACTCTGGGCATTAATGTGTTGCATTAACAACCTCCAACCTACTTCTGGTTTCAGTCTTTACACCATGTGGGACTCTGGCTGAACAGATTCACTCCCATTCAGCCACAAGAGCATTAAAGAGGGTGAGCACTGATGCTGCAACCCTACTGCAAAACAAAAAACACATTTATATTGGATGATTCAGAAATTAATTCCAACATTTAAAAATAAAAATGCTGTCTTTCTGTTCATAGCAATTCACTTTTTTTTGCAGAGAGTTAGATGAGAAGATTGATACCACTCTCATGTTTGTCTCTAAAATATGAAGCTTAATGAAGCCTAAATTAGCTTAGCTTAGCATAAAGACTAAAAACGGGGAAACAACGAGACTACCTCTCTCCAAAGTTCAAAAATATGTGATACATTGACCACAGTAACATTGTGTAACTTTTGTACCATAAAATAACAAATTTTAAATCTTTTTGATGCTGCATGTAATCAGAGGAATGGTGTTTCTGTCATTTGTTACGTATGTAACTTTGTGCTCTGGGTACGATCATCCCCGAGAAGTACTTAATGCTTTACGGCACTAAGTCACACACCACCAACTGTTTGACTGATTTTGGTGAAACGTAGTCATAGTGATTTTTATGGCGAAAATGTTTTCTGTTTTTTTTTTCTCTGATGTCCGCTGGCCGCACTGCCTCAACTCTCTGTAAATTACAGAGTTTCACAATGGACCGTAAAGTTAGCAGCACTGAATGCTTCCGGTGTCACGCCAGAACCGGAGCTGGACAAGCAGGCAATGTAACCGTGCTCAGCAGCCTCTATTGACATAATGACAGAGGAGAAGAGACAGAAGAGGACATTGACAGAAGAAGTTATGAAGAGAAAAGGAGAGAGTGAGCGAGCAAGAAGCTGCCAGACAAGAGTAAATCTGGCACTGACTTTTAGTTGTTGCCGAGAGCTTCATCGGTTTGACTAGTAAGTAATATTAGCTGGCTGCAATGTTCTGTGTTGTTGCACTTACTTGATGTTTGTCTGTTAGCAAAGCTGCAGACTCACTAAATGCAAAAACAACTTTCTACACAATATTGTAAATCCAAACATTTTCATCATAAACTTGTGATTTGTGTGGCAGCACCCTCAGCACCTCCTCATAGATGAGTTCAAAGGTAACAGAAAAAAAAAACTACCAGCACCTCTAAAGCTCATTTATTAACACATTACACTTTAAACATGACAGGGGCTTCACAGGCATTCTTTCAAAGCTGCACTGATCAATATTTTAATATTAAAATGGAAAATTATTGATGAACCCACAGATAATTATCACCTGACTTTAGAGTTCCCCTCAGTTCTCATTGATTTATTTATTTATTTATTTCTGCTTTATTTAATAGGGACAGTGCACATTAATAAAACATTTTTGCAAATGTGCCAGAGTTAGCTAAGAGGCTGTTTTTCATCTGTAGTCCCTGGACAGATATCGCGAAATCACCCTCAACACATATGACTGAAAGTACAAAGTTATTGAGATTATGCAAGCGTGCAGAACAATAATAAAAAAAAACAAACAAAGAAAATATTAAATAAATATTATAATATATAATGTGAGTAGAAACATCATTGATACAAAACTATAAAATGAGGGTATTAATGTGGCTGGGATAGAGTTCCATTGAACTGAGTGAAAGCACATTTCTGATATGCCGTTGTTCTTATGGTGACAAACTGTCTGAATGGAGGAGAGGTTAAGTAATGTATAATCTTCTACTGTCTCATCAACCTTGTTGTTTTCAGTAAAAATGCTTTGACTAACCCACTGTGCACTACCTTCCCAATGCCAAACAGCAGACAGACACAGTTAGCGGCGAGCTGATGAACATTTTAGAGCATTATGTTCCACTAAAGAGCCAGATATTTCCCTCAAGAGTTGGTGGAGAGCAAAACAGCTAAAAGGAGAAATTATTAAAATGATCAGGTGGAGACACACACAATCCAATGAAATGATAATGCTGCTCCCTTTCTCCTGCATGTGTAACACTTTCAGAAGGTGATAATACATCAATGTGTTCATAGCTTTTTGTGGGAAAAGAAATTAAAATAATCCATGTTTAGGTAGGGCAGCAAAACACTTAAAAAGTTAGAGAACAAAGAAAAAGAAAAGCAAACTTTAATTGTGGATCGGCCACTCCACAGATCTCCAGTCACCAGTACAAATGCATTTGCCTTCGCCAACCAACACCTCGAACACATTTCTACAAGGGGTACAACAATTCCTGCATTAGATGTAAGTCGTCCGGTCCGAATCGTACTGGGCTGATAAAGCTCTGTTAGACGAAGATTTACTTTATTGATCCCTTAATGGAGAAATTGTTTTTCTTTTCCACTCAGTTTTTACATATATAGGCCCGAAATACAACAACACACCTCGGTAGTGTCCAGGAACTCAACTGGCACCTCTCCAGCTACTGGAAAATGCTCCATACTCTGGTCTGTGTTGGACTTCAACAGGCTACCCTTCAGTTTGAACTGAGCTACTGCAGTTATTGCAAGTAACCCCCTCTCCTCAAAACCAAATGCATGAAGCGTTCAGTATTCTTGTCAGATCTCGCCACACCTTCTTGATTTAGGAATTGTGAGCATTCTCTCTTCATGAAGCAGGTGGCCAGATGTGCAGAGATGAGGAAGTAAAACAGGTTTGAACTTCTCCATCTGTTCTCTATCTTTTCAGCTACTTCCTATCAGTTCTTTGTGTGTGCAACCCAGTGAAACACCGTGAATGTCTTCAAAGAGAGATTGCGCAAAGGTATGTGCCACTATCCCCGTCTGTGGGATTCATTGTGTACAGCAGTTGTTTGAATTAATCCCAAAGGTGTTGGATGGGGTTGAGGTCTGGGCTCTGTTTGAGCTCATAAAAGGTTTTTGCCAAAACAAAATGTGTAAGCCAACTAAACAGGAAAGGACCATCCACAGACTGTTGCATCGAATTTCCAATGAGACAATTGTAGATTTCCCTCAATTCAAACTGAGGGATCTAGCCCTACCATCAACAACAAGTTCTGGCAATATAGTACAAAAGCCATATGGTGACAGACTGACCAACCTCGACATTATTGCTCACCATTCCTACACAGTCTTGTGTCACCAGGAAACAAAGTGTGAAATGCAAGGGATGAAAGATACATTTAGAGTGAGTGAGTGCCAAGCAGAGAGAGAGTGATAAAGAGACAATGAGACAGAGAGAGTGAACTAACCAGAGAAGCTGCATGCCTCTAACCTGAGGGCAGAGCAGAGTGTGATATTCCCATGGCTACTATTGTGATAGACACCGAAACCAAACCAGACAGCAGGCTGCTTAACGCTCAGCATCAGACCCTCTTTAATCTGACAAAATACAGCCCAGCTGAGAGCTGGATGGATGAATACGTGCACACACACTCACACACACAGGAAGAACAGGCTGGCACATGTACACACACACACACACACACACACACACACACACACAAAAGACTCCTTTTCACAGTTACAGCTCTGAATCCAAAATGAGGATAAATATTTGATGAGGAACGCCTCGTGAGTTGAATTTGTAGACAAATCACGTCGCTCACCGAATCTGTGGCAAAAAGCACCGCACTCTTTAACAGAGGATGTGGGTCAAATACAGTGTAGCTTCTTCAGACAGCCTACAGCTGGGGGTCGACCTCTGTGTTTGGCTCTAGACCTTTCTGCTGGGGATACAGTGGTGGAGACTAAAGCAAGTGTCAGTCATTTTCTTCTTTTTCAGGATCATGGAGGGTTGGAACCAGTTCAGATATTTCTTTACACTCCACATGTTACCAGTCCTAATGGACAGCCATAGCTGGGAGTCTACAGTCCACTCGTTTTGTAGGTATTGCTGGTCATTTCGGGGTATTGGATTGCAAATACACATAAGGATCAAACCCTGTAGGTATGCTGCACACCTGAATGTTTTGATTGTGGTGGAGGTGTTCAGTAGTGAAGAGTTCAAACAGATAATACAGTCAACAAGTAAATGCCACAGCAATGTGTGGTACTTTTGGGGACGTGTCCCATTTAATGTTGGAACTGCCCATCTGACTGGGGGTTGACCGGTTCTGATGTTCTAATAGGCTACCTACAGTGTACTGTAAAACAGGTTGTCACCTCCCCCTGCCCCTTTCAAGTGTATCTGTCCAAAATACAAATTAATCCATTAATTCGATCCTCCATAATTGATCCACTCCCACACAAGGGATGGACAGGTCCTGGCAAATTGTGTACCTAGTTCGACTATGAACAGTTGGAATCCAATTTTTTCACTGTCACCAAAATGTATTGGTCAAAAGTTAAACGTCCCACCGTGCTTCTTACGAAGCTCAGTGTACAGAACTGCAACACGCAGTAAACATGTCAAATATCTGTGGACACGCACACATTTCCATGTTTTTGCCTCACAGGTGGTCTTGCAGGTCTGTAACTTGCAGACACTGAAATGTTCAGCAATATATAAGCTCGCAGCACAGAATATACAGTTCCAAACACAAATGTACAAGTTTAAGTACAAAAGATAGAAGAAGACAGGAAATACCTTTTTGAATGACGCAATATTAAATATAATGAAGTCAGTCAATCAGTTTGAGTTTCATCAACATCTGTTTCCAGGCAGGAAAAAATGGCGGTGCAACCATTTACAGACTATCATATTACATCTAAACACTCATTGTGGTGACTGAAATTTCCTGATGATTGCAAAACAATTTTTGATTCATGGTCTGTGAACTTTGGCGTCCCACTAACTTTTAACCCATCATCAACTCAAAATTTCAGTTTGTCCAATCCTTCGTCCTATCAGTCTCACAGTTTGGTTCTGCTACAATGAGCCATGAAGTCTCACAGAGCAGCTTATAACATCTCTTTTCTGGCTTCACTATTTCAGACTCTCCTGTTGTTAATGATGGTAGATGATCTGCCATTAGGAACCTCACAAGGCTTGAGAGCATGGCTCACAGCTGAGATCACGGACTGTGATGGCTCTGATAACAGCCGGACCTGCACATTCTTTAATATTGTAGGTAAAAGAGAAAAGAAGTTGCTCTGTGAGCTGAAAATACTCTTTTAATAATCTAAGTTTATTACTATATTATGCATTTTCCCACCAAATAATACAGTAAAGCTTACAAGGAATAGTGTAAAGGATTTTTATTTCTTTCCACTTGTCAAAGATGATGTGCTTGTTACATCATCTTGGTATTCGGTCATCACACGCAGTGAAATGTCTTCAAACAACATGTAAGATGAACTCGGATTATTTACTTTACTGACAGTATGAAGCTGAGAAACCTGACAAGCCATCAACGTTTCTTAATAGCTGACTTTAAAGAGCATCTCCAGCATAGGACATGTTCCAATTTCATTGTTTTACAGTAAAGCACTTCACCACACAGCTGGGATACAGGAGCCACATGGAAATTCTGCTTCTGTGCTGTAAGTTTATCCTGCACGTTTCCTCTTAAATCACACTGACATGGAACACAGCACACACTCTGTTTCTATGTATCATACTATCAAAAAGGATGTGCATTGGGGTAAAGATTCGGTTTTGTAACTGTGAGTGTGACTCAGCTGAATATTGGACCGTTCAGTTACATAATGTGGGTTTTCCTTTGGGTTTATATATGAAGCCAGGACAGGTGATCTCACCTGGTGTAATGGGACATGCTTATGTAACCACGGCAGTCTGCTGCCTCGATGAATTACAGCAGCTGTGGCCTGAAAATTTCCCTTGGTTTTGTTCTATGTTTCTGTTTCAATGGCTACATGACAAATGTTTTTCAAATTATATTCCTAACTGCTAATGGACATCTGACATAGCGAGAGTTACTTGCGGTGTCCCACAGGTGTCCATACTTTGACCTTTTACATTCCGCATGTACATTAATGACTCACTGCATCTTCAGCTATCATAGGTATTAATAGTATATGTGATATATATGTGATATATATATCACATATGATATATATGATATATGTGATATATATGTGATATGTAATAGTATATGTTACATGTTCTGTCAACTAGAGGGCATTGCCAATAGAGAATAGGCAACCACATTATGGCACACTGCATTCTGGGTAGTGGTTACAAGATTTTAGGATATAGCTCTTTGGTTAAATTCATAGATTATACCAACCACGAGTGCGCAGGGATAACAAACAAATCAACAGAGAAAAGGGAAAAGAGATTACCATGGCTTTTGGCCTGTTGGCTGATGTTGACAAGCTACATTACATGGCTGTTGCCACTGGCTGTCAGGTTACGCTCACAAGCCTTGTTGTTAGCTTGTGTTAAGCCAAGCATTGGTGCACTGAAGTGGAGCAGACCCAGTGTTTAGCTCCTTTAGCACACCGCAGGACTCTGCTGCATATTGGCTCCTGGCAGCTATTTCAGACATGTTTTTTGTTGCTTACAGTGTACCATTATGAGGGTAAAAATAATATACCCATACACAAGCTGGGTAGCACTGGGAGACAGCCAATAATAGTACCTTTAGTGACAGTAGCCTAGAAGAAGATGCTCTCTGTGTGAGCTCTTTCAGGCTGGCATTTTTATTGGTTGTACCATGTGTTAGCTGCTGTTAAAATCAAGTACATGTAACATTACTTACATTCCATTGCGTAAAATAAAAAAAAAACTATAGAGCAGGGGCCACAGCGGCTGATTGGCATAAGATTTTTAGGAAGGCACAAAATCCATTGAGGGGACCAATAACTGCCAGGGTTGTTGTGGCTGTGAAATTCCTCCCTGCTAGTGTCTATGGTAATGTTAATATGCTTCTGCAGTAATCTGCAGGCCATATTTCATTAATATGCTTTTATTATAGCTCCTAATTAGAAAAAATAGATCCAGTATCAAGGGGTTTTATTAAAGTTTGTCCATTTAAATTGTGTTTAAAAATCATCTAGTCAACTCCCAGAAGAGAAAGCAAAAGAGAGCGATGGAGCATGAAAAGAATGGAAAAAAAACTAGCAAAAGTCAACTGCCAGAGACTCCACGGAGTTACCAGTCCCAGCTAAGATAAATAGTCCAGCTCCTGTAAAACTGCAATGTTTTTTTGACTTGAAAAAAAAAAGCCAGGAGCCAGTCTAGCTTTTTCCCTCTGTTTCTAGTCTATGCTAAGCTAATTAGCTGTAGCTTCATATTTACCAATCAAACATGGAAGTGCTATCAATATTCTTATCAAACTCTTGGCAAGAAAGTAAATCAAGGCGTTTCTCAAAATGTCTAACTATTCCTTCCTAGGTTTTATTTGATGAGTCAAAAGACTTAAATTGTTACATTGTGCTCTTCTTTCTCTGCGTATCTCTTTTAGCTTTTATCTGCTAAATCATATACTGTATGTATGTATCAAAATATGTGTAGGAAGGAGTGTAAATTTCCAGTCTGAACCATTTCACACCTCATAATGCATTACTGCAGTATATGCATTAGACCAGACTATTGCATAAGTGTTGTTTCACACTGTCAGTGCAGTGAATAGATGGTCGTAAATATGCAGTGTAGATGATGATGTGACGTGTAAGGCTGTATTCATATCAAATCAGGCGTTTCGGTGAATCACTGCAGGGTTGTGGGGTACTGGGGGTGTTACCACTATGAAACAATCAGGAAATAATTTCTTATGTTGCTGATTAACCGTCTTTCTCGATACCGGCGCTCTCGCACGCAGCGTAGACTGCGAGCCATACACAGATTTAGAAGCTGGTACATGAAATATACAAAGCCAGAACACAACAGATGGAGTATCATAGTTAAGCTCATTAATTCACAGCCTCAGTTTCAGAGACATTTTGAGCTGTGGAGGTTTACCTGATCTGATCATCTGATTGGCCGCTGCAG
The DNA here is from genome assembly GCA_946959425.1 of Argyrosomus regius. Lineage (NCBI taxonomy): Eukaryota > Metazoa > Chordata > Actinopteri > Sciaenidae > Argyrosomus > Argyrosomus regius. The sequence goes on along the minus strand of OX336897.1, from coordinate 24,810,613 downwards.
CGTCACGTTGTTTTTTTTTGGCATCCCCTACGGCCTGCACCGCTGCAGCCAAAACACACTACCCCCATTCAAATGAATGGAAAAACCTGTGTTTTCGCAACAGTTCTGGATTTGGTCTAAAACTGGCTTTACTCAAACAGTGTGTGCAATCCAATAAAGTCTTCTTGCTTACATTTTATGTTCAGGCACTGCTAATGCTCATGACCCAGCGTAGCTTCCATTTGTTATCCTGTTAGTGCTGTTTACAACAAATGTGTTTACAAAGAAGCTCTGATGCACTTCAACGGTAAACCCGCAGAGACACTGTAGACAGGCAATACTACTTTAACACTACCTGATGAATACATACATCTATTTGCACTAGTTTTAGCTTAGCTTGTAGGGGTTGCAGTTAGGTTATTTTTGAGTTTTGGCCTTTCGCCTACTTCTTACTTCTTGCCTGAGTTCAGTTCAAGAATTCCACAATTTTTAAGCATACAATGACAGCATTTATTTTTGTCCAAAAAGGTATGAATTTCCACGGTAATCCAGCAAAATCCAAACTCAGATTTACAGCACCACTCAAAGTGAACCATGAGTTTTATTTTAGGCAACCCCAAAAGAAGTAAAATAACGTTCATAGTTGGTGGTAGACTTTGTGCATTTCTCTGCTGAGCTACATGTTATCACATTGATCTCCATCCTCATTACAGTTCCATCTATTTATTACAGTTACATTTTGAAAAACGAACAGAAAAAAGACCATTTGGTTCCTTTCATGAGATACAACATCACAGCAAACTGAAAAAACAATCAAACAAGCTAATGACCAATGTTGTTGTTGCTGTTGATCCACGATATCCATCCATAATATGCTAAATATAGGTCACCCATTTTACAACTTTAAAGTCACTTTGAAACCCTACATTCTCACTGTGGACTAGAGGTCCTCATGGGTCCACGGTTCAAGTAACTGAGACTTGATCAAAAACCCAAGTAGGGCCGGGTTCTAAATATATTCAGGGATTCAGGTCTGTGAACACGTGAATGGATCCATGTGAACTCTACATCAGCCCTGGTCCCATGGTGTGTGGACCCATAAAGATCTATATTGGGAACTGTTGCTACCTGAGATCTGTTGGCTAAAGGTACCCTTTGGAGTTTATGACCGCATTTTCCTATGAGTGGACCCCCATTTTGTTTGTCTTGTGCTTGCACCACATGTACAAGCAAGTGAATGACGCATTCCATGCCAGTGGGTTCATACTGTTCTACTGATCTACAGGTGGTAGTAACACAACAATTAAAAAAAAATTGTCTTTGCAAGTGTTTCATGGGAAGAAAGAAATTGCACTCAACATATTGTTAGACCTTAAGGATACACACTGTAATTTGGTGAGTAACACTTTCCAAGAAAGCTCCAGAGGGAACCATTCATATTTCAGAGACACTGACTGAAATTGCATGATTGATTATAGCACAATTCGAAGGTGATTCATGACTTTAATAAAACACGATCAACAAGGTGATTTTCTTTTTAACAACAGTAGTTTTAATCATCGACATCATCAATGATTTCAAGAGGTTTAAATCTTTTTAAATTAAACCTCTGAATTATAAACTTTGCTGCTGCTGGATAACATGAACATCAGTTTCACCTCATGATCAGACTCATTTTCATGTCCAATTAACTTCCACTAAGCCGTACCCCCTTAGTTACTGTTGCTATTGGTGCTAACTTCTCACACAGCACCATGTTCAAGTCCTGAACCATGGATGTATTATAGAACTAGATACCGGACCCAAAGAATAAGAATACTGGATGCTCTTAGGGCAACAGGTGAATTTTCCGCTGCAATACCACGAATGTCCACGAGGCAAAATTGGAAGTGACCGTGTCAAATCCAGGTCTTGTCATACATTGATGTGCTGAACAAGTAACAACACGTGTAACTGCACAAAATGATGCAGTTAGCTGATGACATGCTCCTTACTTTTGGAAATAATACTTTACTTCTGTGAGTAAAAAGTTAAGCTAGTTAGCTAGGCATGCTAACAACTGCTGCTTACGTTCTCAACCTTGGGGGGGTGATGGGACCACCAAGGGGGTCGCCATATAATTTCTGGGGATCGCCAAATGGTTGTAGAGAATAACATGCAGGCAAGCAGTGAGGAGCTACAGGAAGCAGCTCTCAATAAGGTTAACACTATACAATCAACGCGGGAGACAAGATCACAGTTATGTTATGAATTTCTATCCATTATTGTTCTTTCAGGCCTGATAAAGGACATGTTGACTGATGTCTGTGAGGGTGCTGTTATTTAAATAAATCTAAATTTAAGCCAAAATCAAATTAGTTGTTGTTCTGTCTGTGGGCAAAGCAACGGTTGTCCTGTGGGGTTAGGGGGTTGAGACTCTAAAAGGTTGAGAACCACATAGAAACATGCGGTTTTATGTGTTTCGTTAAGGTTATGAAAGGTTATGCACGGTGGTGCAGTGGTTAGTGGTTGCCTGATGAACTGGTGACTTGTCCAGGGTGTACCCTGCCTCTCGCCCAATGGGGTAGGCTCCAGCGCCCCGAAACCCTGAAGAGGAAAAGTGGTTACAGAAAATGGATGGATGGATAAAAAGACTGGGAAGCCTTAGTAGCTCCACATCTATGCTGTGCTCAGTTATGGTTGCTAAGCTTTGATTGTACAATCGCTGCTCAGTTGAGGGGTTTATTGAAAGGTCAATTTGGTCAGTATAAACAGTTTGGTTTGAACATCTCTGGTAAGTTCATAGTTGCCGAGGGGAGGCCTGTCCTTTATGTTACTGTGTTAAGCAGGTACCTGATGTGAGCACCATTCTGTCACCACTTTTTAATTAAAATCCTTCAAGACGAGTGAACTATTATAAAATCATGCAAAATGAGTGACCTATTCCTTTCCAATCTCCAGTGACTCCATCTGTTCAGGTCTGTAAAATGTCAGAGTTGCAGTCTCTCCCTTCTTTTCACCCCCTTCAGCTACAAAAACCTGAAATTCACACATTTCACATTCTCTTTGAAAATTACCTTCTTTAGTTACTATTTGATATCGGAACCAGCAGATTTTTTTTTCTTTTATATATTTCTCATCATACCACAGCTGAGTGTTTCTTTATCGCCCGGGGTTCAGACCATCAATGGAAAAGTAAGAATTCCTCCAGTCAGTGGATGATCATTTTCATAACTGCCTCCTGTAGGCAGACTTTGAATGTGGACGAGCGACGATCACAGCCAAACAGAGCATACTGTAGTCTTCAGATAACATCCATCCCTCTGAAAACCAGCCAGAAAATGATTGAGTCTTTACATCTCCAATTTTTGTGAGTTTACACAACAAATAAAAACACAGTACAGCATAGACATCGGAGTCCTTATGGTCTATTTCACACTTTGGACTCAAAGTCTGGTCTGAAGCCTCACTGTGCTGGCCCACATGAGTTGTGTCAAGATTGTGTAGGAGGCCAGCACAGAAGATTGTTTGGAGTTCAGTTGGTCGAGCTTAGCTGAGATCAGTTTAGTTGAGATGTCCGTTCAGTTCAGGTCAATCAGCTCGGCTCAGCCGGTCTCCGGTTCGGCAGTGTGAAGTAGTCTCGAATGAATCCTGCATCTCGTCTCGTGACTGCTGCAGCTCGACATCTTTTTATTTTCTACTTCAGGAGCCACTGATTCACTGAAGAGAAGAGAAGAGAAGAGAAGAGAAGAGAAGAGAAGAGAAGAGAAGAGAAGAGAAAGGAGATAATTAGTACAGAAAGGATAGGCAGTTTGGAATAAAACAGAACAAAGAGACGCCTCAGGTTTCAGAAGTTGTGAAGACGAAGACAAAGTGTGAGAAGAGAATGTGTGCCTGAGAAACGATAATAAGACAAAGGTAAAGTAGAAAAAGGACCAAAACTCTGCCACAATTTCATCCGATTTACTAACTCTGAGCAGGTTATGCATATATAGTGCAATCACGGTAGAAAAGTGATGAAATAATGTATATGCAAACAGTGTGACACTATAGTCCCATTGGCAGCAACCTCCCTAAAGTTGCAGTCAGATTGTCGCATGTATTTTATCGTTATAAATGGTGTAGTATGCTGATTGTTTTATATACTAACTGCTAAATGAAATACTCTGAGGATTAGTGTGTGGATGGACTCAGTGTGGTATAAATCTGGCCGACAGGAACTCTTTGATTTCTATTTGTTTTGCTAGAAGCAGCTTTGCAGTTTGACATCTTGTAGGTCAAGTCGATTTTATTTATACTCCAATATTACAAATCAGAAATTTGCCTGAAGGGGCTTTACAATCTAAACAGTGTATGACACCCTTAGAACTTTCCTTTTTTTCTGGCAATTGGCTTCATCTGGACTACAATAGCACTGTTGTTATACTCATGTGACTAAACTGTTAAATAGATTAAAGGTAGGGTGGATATGTCTGAATCAAGATTTCTATTTTGTTCATACAGGTGGTGAACATATCTAGATGGTCAGCTTGTATTTGCAGTGTGATTAAATGCTACTTTCCACTGCTTTTCCCACCAGAGATCCTCTCACCGCCCGTGAGGGCTCTCTGCTTTCTGTCTCCCTGCATCGACTCTCCCTTTCTCCTCCACCACGAGGAGTCAGACCCACCAGAACACCTCTGTACCTGTGTGCGTCCATACTTTGGCTGTGCATCCGTGATCATTTTATGTCTGTTGCGTCAGCTGCCGTCATCGCTTTCATGGAGAATGCAGCAACGTTGGATTGCTTTGCCCGCAACCGTGGGTTGAGCTTCAACTACAGCTCGAGGCTAGTTTATTTCAGCGTTTGCAATGTTCACAATAAAGATGAACCTTAGGCAAAATGTATCAGAACTGAGTGTGAGTCTTTGTAATGCTACCTGTGGGTCCAAAAAAGAATGTGCAACTCTGTGCTGCCATGTGGGATTACCCGAGCTACAACGCTATGATATGTGCTCCTGTCTCAGAATATGTTTTGCATGTATGTGGGGAACTTTAGAACTTTTGAAACCTTGAGTTTGGCATTATGGATGTTGCCATCTTCTTTGGAGCCAGAAGTGACCATTTTTCGATAAAAGCGTGGAGCTGGATGATGTACTGCAAGTTGGGTTGCACTCGATTTTGACTCTGTCTTATATTACAGCTAAACAGAACACTAAAAGATAGTTCTAAAAACATTTGAGGGCAATGCAGTAACTGAATCTTGATTCATATTTGTCAGTGTGATTGGAGTTTCATGAGTCTGGTGTGTTGAGCTGCGGGAGGAGAATGACTTGTCAATCACAAGGTAGCTTCGCCATTTTATTCTAAATGAGAACATAATTTACAAAATGAACATCATGCTGTGTGGAAGAGGAGCTGATACTAGAGACCATAAACTCATGAGGAAGCTGTTTACTGAGGAATTAAATCAACTGAGAAATATGATCATTTTCTCAAGCTTTCAAACAATCTAACTTTTTTGTTTCATCCAAGTGCGCTGCCCCCTGCTGACCATTAAATGCAAGTTTAAACCACTGCAAAGAGTCTGTTCACTAAATATAGCGCCAATGTGTGAAGACAAGCCCTTAGTTGTGATGGATTGGCAGTTGACTCAGCTGATGTGCTTCATCAGGACCATGTGAGTGTGGTGTGATCACACTTGATTGGCAACGTGAGCAAACACGCCTTCAAACATTGCTACATTTTGACTGGTTCACAGAGATCTGTGACTCTCTCTGATCAGCTGACTATTTTGCATGTTTTCCATGCATGTCTCATTGTCTCATGTTTGTTAAATGTCATATTTTGTGTTTACTTTATGTATCCAAGACTTTTTTTGTATTGATGGTGGTTATCCTGAAATAAAAGTAATCAGTCTCAAAGCAGTGAGAAGAGCTCAAACGGAACAAAAAATTAACAAAGATCTAACAACAAAACCTGTTTCATCAAAATGTGTTGATGTGCAACGATGATGTAGAAGAATGATGATGCCAATTCCATGGTGCGGTTGACACATCATTAAAGGCTGCATTGACAAAACAGTAATTTTACCTTGCACATCATCATAACTTCATTCAAACTGGACAGAAACAAAATACAAGTCACCTAAGTTTTTCGTGTCAACAACACTTTTGTTTGACGTATGGATCTTGTCTAGTCTCATCTGATCACATCTCATGATCTTCCAGAGTGGATGATATCAGATCAGATTTATTTGTCCTTTTTGTCAAACTACTGTTTCCAACGTTGCACTCCTGTTACGCTGTCTGACTCCTGATGGACAGTTTTTATGAAAAACGATGCAGCACAACCACAGATGTTGTCATTTAAGTGTGTATTGCCAGGGGAGGATGTGATGATCCCCTTTTAAAAAAAATCTAATAATGCTGCATCTCCGCTGCCGATATTGAATTTGTTTAATTCCATTTGTAAGAGATTATTATTATTATTGTAGCAGCTGAGAGGGTACAGCTAGACAGAGAGGTATAGACAGAGGATAATGACATAAAAAATCAGACAGATTAAATTCCCCATGAAAAAAATTGATGTTTAAGTGTCTGCGCTATATGTCACCTATACTCCAGTATCTGGACCAACATAGACAAAAGTCATTTTTCAGGTATTCTTAATGGTATTTTAACATTTGTCATTTCCTGATAAACAATAAAAAGTTGTTAAAAAGCCATATACTAATTTTACATTCAATGAAACGCCTTCTTACATATGACACCGCCAGAGCAGAGTGATTCCTGTTATATACAGTAATTCTGAGGGCTGCTGCATGAATCTATGGCCAGGGCCTCACTGACTATTGTATAAAAGCACAACTTTATAACTGCTAATTAACTTTTGCTAAATGTATCTGCTGTTTTTTATGGACTTTTTGACGAAAAGATTGCTAAGTATCAAATCACTAACTGTTGTTAGCTTAGTCATCTAACCTGACTCAGCCCTGGGATGCAAGGTGGCAAACCTGTCAAGAAGGCCACCTCTGGGGTGTCGTTTAGCTCAGTCGGTAGAGCATCCGCCCCATGTACAAAGGCTCAGTCCTTGCCACAGCGGCCCAGGGTTCGAATTCGACCTGTGGCTCTTTTGCGCATGTCATTCCCCATCTCTCTCTCCCCACATTTCCTGTCACTCTTCAGCTGTCTCTGTCAAATAAAGGTCAAAAAGGCCAAAAAAAAAATATCTAAAAAAAAAAGGAAGGCCACCTCTGAAGGTTACTGTATTCAGTGTCAAACTGGCTACTGCTGGTTTCCAAGGTTTGTGTTTGGTTCCAGGTCAGGCCGTGTTCACTAGAAGGTAGACGCTGACACTAGCTCATAGCTACTATGTGCAGTTGGGGGTTGTAACTCACAATCAGCGCTATTGGCTATTGTAAAGGCCAATAAATAACAACATAACAGGAAACACGTAAAAATGAGGAAGCCAACAGCACTCTTGCTACCGCTTTCCATTTCATGGGGACTTTAAAATGTGTTTTTTTAACTTAATTTAAGTGCAGACGGAAGCCTCTCTGGACTGCCAGAAATTCTATCAATTTACTTTAGAAAACTCGTACTGCTGTAGACACAACCTGAGCTAAAACTGCAGTCTTGCTCAGCTCAACTTAAATTAGGTCCACAAGTTGTTACAGCAAACGTCATACCGGACTGTCTACAGTCTCAGCTCTTCCCTCTGCTTGTCTTTCTTCACATTAATTCAAACACTGTTTGCTGAACGTGGTTTCAGACACCTCTACCACACAGTAATTCTCTCCCTGTTCTTTAACCATGAATACAGAATCCTGTTGGGGTTCTGTATTAGAACAAACCATTATGAAATAAACAGAAGGGGAGAGCATGTTGCGTTCGACTGGATCGATAACAGATATTTGGAGAACGCAGTGAGAGGATACGAGGACTCCTACATTCTCTACGTAACACATTCCATGTTTGTTGTATGTGTGTGTGTGTGTGTGTGTGTGTGTGTGTGATGTACCAGCTATCTCCAACCTACACACTCCCAGTTATAAACTGCACAAATAGATAATACGCTCCCACACACTTTTATTCCTTTTTTCCCAACTTTCATGTGTCTTGTGTTCCCAGGAAATCTCAGTTCATTCCCTATTTTCACATTCGAGACTCTGCTGACATGGAGCCATGTTCAGTCAACCTTCCTTCCACGCTCCAGGCGTCTTCAATGATCAGCTGTATCTCTATACTTACGGGGACCTTCCACTGACTTCTCTCAGTTGCTCACATCTAGCCTAAACCTATTTCAGATTCAAGCCGTACACAGAAGTCCACGTCTCCCTGCTGCTAAGAGTAGGAACACACTCATGTTTTTTACGCAGATGGATGCCACTGCTGTGTGCTGCAACTCATGCTGCTGTCTAAATGTCATGATTTCTCATTGTATTTTTTTATATTGCCCCTAATTACCATATTTAATGGAATTGTTTCCTTTTTTTGTTTTAAATTAACGTCCTCCCTCAGTTTCCTGATGGCACGAAAAGCAGTTATAGTACAGTACTTTGAAACACAGCTGACAGGAGGGTTTTTGGTTTGTATGGACTTGATTGTGTGCATGACCACGTTCACCCCCTCCAAAATTTTCAAGTTTTATTGTTTTAAAATGTTGATTTAAGTCCTTTAAGTCGATTTAAAGTCGACTTAAAGTATAAGTAAAATTAAGCAAACTGGACTCTTTCTAAGGGCGTGGTTAGCACATTTGGTTTTGCTGGAAATGTGCAAATTGGAGAAGGAGGTCGTGTTCAGACAAACATTATCACTAGGTGACAAAAAGGGGACCACTTTGAAAAGCTGATTCCTGATGATCCTGGGAGGTTTGGAAAATCCACTTAATCATCTTTTCTGATGAATTAGAATATTTTATGCTTACATAATACATGATAATAAACTGTCTCCCCTCCTCTGTATTACCTCTGTACTGTGGACGGAGGGCGCGGTTGTTGGGGCAGTCGCGGCCCTGCTTGCTGAAGTTGATATTGGTTCGGATGCAGCGCTGCAGCAAAGGCTGGGTCGGCCGAGTGTTGTCGCTCATGCTCATGAAGATCTTGTAGGGCTCGTTCTGGCTGAGGAGGCGCAAGGAGTGCATCTGTGGAGGAGAAGTGGGGTGGCAAAGGACAACAGGTGGAGGGTGACATTGCTTTATTCGAGTTCAGCAGTTTAATTCATGAACACAGTTTTGTTCAGCTAAGTTTGGCTAGGTCAAGAGGCAACCACTGACCCCAAGTCCAGGTGTTGAAATCCTTTCAGAGAATTAACCTATGGGTCCCTCTAATGGGTCCATGGAGCATGAAAGAAAGGAAAGTCTCAACTTCCCCTTTGAATATAAAAAGAAAAGAAATCTACTAAAGATACTTTAATCTTTGTCACTTCTTCTTCTTCTTCTTCTTCTTTTTTTTTTTTTTAGCATATTTTGGGGAAATCTTGCCACTTCTCCCAGGTGACCATTTGCTAAGCAACATTTTGCTAATGACCCTGGAAAAGGGTACATTGGCACAAATGCAAAAAGTCTGCATCCTCACCAGCTAATGAGCCATGTAGAATAGCCTTGTCTCACCTGTGGAGATACTCCTTGACTTGGGATGGCAACTCAGAACCTGGAGGGGGCACTGTACCGTTTTGCTGCAGAGTGCCATACCTTTAGACTTGGAGTTGATTCTTATTACACAAAAGGTTTCAGAGTTTCAATCCTGAGGTCACCTAACTGGACTTATTGAATTCGCAAACACAATCACAAATGGCAGTGAAGAACAGCTCTGGCAGAGTCTAACCCAGCCTGAGAAATATTGAAATAAATGTACCATATATCTATTTAGTTACGAGTTTATTTCTATTTTTTTCCTGTTGCATAACATGGCATTTTGTTGCTTAGACATAAAATGACATGGACAAGATGTAAGTGCTTTGTTACTACAGTTACAGCAAGTCTTGTACTGTATATCTTACATTTACGTATACGTGATATTTAGTTGTCTTTATGCGCATAATTTCTACAGAAATATTCCCTTTTGTTATGTTGCCTTCAAGTCATGTTAGAAATATCATAAAGCAGAGTGGAGACCATATTAATGAGCCAGCAATGTATTTATTATGACTCAAAGTGTGAATGTATTGCTGTAGGCGTTATCTTTATTAAGACCCTAAAAAGACAGATTTGATGTCAGTCATGATTTAGACTCCCACTGGTGGGTAGGAGGTCTAATGTGGGTTTAGGACTTCAATATTAATTGAATGTAACTGTGGCACTGCAAGCGAACACCCCATGTTTTATGGTGTAAAAACAAAAAGTAATGTAAAGAGTAGTGTCACTTTCTTATGGGAAAGGATGTGGCATACAGTATGCATGCAATACATCCACATTAGGTGATAAAAGGCGCTTCGTGTCCTACACGGAGCTAATTGGTTAAATTTGATAGCAGTTGATGCGTTTACTAGTTTAAGATGAGAATTTGCTAAAAAGTAAAGGACCCAACACCACTGTCATGATATTATAAAACCTGACATAAAATACAAGTGTTATATAAAAATATTACATTAGGAATCTAAAACCGGGGTTGCCAGCTGCCACTGGATGGCGCAGAGGACGGCTGTCATGTCTCAGGCTCCTCCACAGCTTCACCTGTCTACCACTGTATCTTATGCTATTGCCTAGCTGCATTACATACTGTATGTCTGAGATTATACTTAGATTTTGTTCCTATAGGCCTTTACATATTTATATATATATGAATAAGAGCACTGTTTGAGGGAGTCTAAGATGCAATTTAATTAGATAATGTAGTCCCGTTGGCCACTATTCCTTGATTTAGTATAAACTTTCTTTAGCCTGATATTGAGACACTGAAGAGACACAGGAGTTTAGACTTAGTCAAATTCTATCACTAAATGATGATCGCTTACTAAAGAGCATGTCAGACCACATATTAGTTGACTGGAAGGCTTCTCCCTACTATGCACCCAGATCAGTGAAGCAACAACATCGCCAAACATTACAAACCTTCAGAAATTCTTGTGTGGAATTCAAATAATTTTATGCAAAAGTATGATGATATCACCAGACCAATTAGCCCATGCAAATTAGTCTGGATTCTCCCTGTTCATTTTGGATTTCCAATGGGCATTATCACCAGGCACAGACCAAAACACCTCCAAACGCAAAGTGTGTGATGTAGCGCTGAGGCACACATGCAAGTTGGGGTGGTGTTTGGTCTATTTTCAAGCAGGTGAAAAGTTTTTCAAATTACAGCTAAACCGTATCTTGATTCATATTTGATTACCAGTTTGGTGAGGATAGATCTACATGTGACTTTTTAGGTCTGGCTTCATTGTGGCTTCAGGCCATCCGCAGAGAGGGTGAATATGGTAAACTGTGGAACCAGTCAACATTTGTACACCTGTGGCAAATATTTCATCATAGGTTAGTAATGATGTTATTGAGTAAATGACGTGTGCCGATTGTGCTTGTAAGCAAATCAGAAGAGAGTCTGAGTGATGGTGTAGCTAAAGTTTTTGCTGTGAAAAAATATGGCCCTACCATAAAACAGCTGCTTTTAAAATGGAGTTGCACTTGAAAGACCAAAAGGAGAGCGGAGGGGAATTTTAACTTTAATAATTCACATAAATTGAGCCGACCTTCTAATAATGAGCCCTGCAAACAGCATAAAGTAACATAGGAAGTGAGGCTAAAACAACCCATTTTATACTTCTCTGTTATAGTAAAAGGTTGTTCTACAGTATAAACACAAACGACTATCAACATAGGGACAGCAGTTCTGCTTCGCTATAATAACGTCATATTGGACAGACTACCAAAACAGAAAAACAGTGTCTTAATGACAGAAAAAGTGACATGTTATTAGAAATATATTACTTGGAGATAGTTAGTTGTAAGTTCCATCCACATTTGATTAAGCCAGACTGAAAGGGCACCCTGTTTCTTCTATGATGGTACCGATTGTTGTTCGGCAAAGACATGTGTACTTGTGGACTGAGCGAAGGATTTGGACTTCTGGTAGTTCAAAAGAAATGCAGTATTCTTATTTTTTTTTTGTTTAAAATTGGTCATGTTAGAGGGCCTTCGTTTACCCAAAAGCAGGTAGGGGCATGACGCAAGTTACCAATGCTTTCGTCTATGCTTTCTTAAGTAAACTGTTGAGATTGGCCCGACCAGATCTAAGGGTGGTGACAAAGAATTTAACTACTCCAACGATTTAGCAATGCAATCCTATAACAACGGACAGTTTGATTAAAATCGACGCAGCACAATCAGAGGTATCATCGTCACACACGTTCACAACCTGGAGCCACAACGCAACTCAATCGCCAGCAGCTCAATCAGAGATTTGGGTGTGTTGTACTCGTATAGCAGCTAATGTAGCAACAAGCTGCAAGCCTTAAGCGGAGTTGAGGAGCGGGCTACAGAGATCTGGTATCCTCACTTCTTTCTAACCCCACGCCCTCCAGATTTTCATTTTCAAACTTGTAGGACATTTATCACACACCTCCCTCTGGAATCACAAAAGGTTTTTCAGTTTTTTACATCTGCACTGGTATTCCCAAGACCTGTAAACACACTTTGATGTGTAAAACCGGTCGAGCTACCCTTTAATAAATGAAAACCTGTATGTATATAGAGCCAAAACTGGTGTAGAAGATGGGAGGAGAGAAGGGTGAGGGATGAAGAGATGGATGACAATAGAAGGCCAAGAAAGTTGTTGGGTGGAATAAAAACTGTAATGAAGAAAAATGTATAAAATACTGTTAAAAAAAAGAATCAGCAAGAAAAAGGGGATGGAAAAGAAAGAGACAGAGATCAGACAGGGTTGATAGACAAATGGGAACAAAGGACAGTTGAGTGAGAGTGGGAGTAAATAAAGTGAGAGTAAATGGCAGATGGTGTGTGGGAGCTGATTACTTTGATGCATGCAGGTGAGTGCCGTGCTGGATTGTAATGTGTGTGCACTTTGACGTCGAGCTTCCTGATTTGAAGAGCCGGGTTTTGAATCTGCTCCATCCAGCTGCTCCTCGGTGACATAAAAAGGCTCTCTGGTCAGATGCCAGCCACAACGTGATGTGTAGATTTATAGCTGCGTCACCGTGACTGCATGCAGATGTTTTTTTTTTCATTTTTTTACATCACCTACTAAATCTAGTCCTGCTTAAAGAAGCTTTTTCAGACCTTGAGACTACTGAGAGGCAAAAGTGGGAGCAATTTCACATATGGATGGTTTTGTGTGCTCTGTGTACATGCACTGCATTTCATTAAATTACTGTTACAACACAGCCTCTTTTATCTAAACCACTTAGGGAGAAGTAGATGCTTTCAGTTGCAGGTTATGAACTGGTAATTTGCAATTCAAAGCTGTTTGCACTCTGTGACGGCAAGGCATATAAGTAATTACATTTTGTTTTTGACTTATCCCGGGCATTCGCATACCTGCATCTGTGTCACGTAGATAGGCTTGTTGATGAGTATCCAAGTGGACGTCTCGTAGCACGGAGGGACGGTGATGGAGCCCTCGTAAGTGATGTAACGCGTGGTGTCGGGGTAGAGGTCGGCTATGTTCAGGCCCATCAATAGGAAAGCGTCATCTAGAAGAGAGAAGAAGAAGAAGAGGCAGACAGAGGGAGTGTTAAGCTGATGCAGTGTGTTGTCTGAAAGTCCGTTATGTTCAGACCCATTAACAGGAACGCACTGTCAGAGGAAAAGATGTATCCTGTGTGTGTGTGTGTGCGTGTGGTTTATGTAGAACACTGCATCAGGGTATGAATCTATAATGTTTGGACCAATTAAAAGGAATGATTTTCCCTGGGAAAAAACATAAATATGTTGGAGCAGAGAGAGTGTGTGTGTGTGTGTGTGTGTGTGTTATTGTATTAATTCAGGCCAGAAATCTATTCATACCATTCACATTATGGGGATTCACCTTACATTTACGGACAAACTGCTGCTGGTTCCCACAGGCTAAACCATTCAGTTTTAAGACTTGCCTCTCGGTTTCGTACGTCTCCAGAGAATTAATGTAAGTTAATGTAATGTCCTCCGATGTGACAAAAACAAGCTTCTCTGTGTGTGTGTGTGTGTGTGGTTGTGTGGCTCTGCTATATTAAGCCCCATTAACAGAAAGGAATTCTCCAGAGGGCCGTACACAGCAGAGGTTGGAAAACAGATCTTGGCAATGTAGCACTACTTTGTATGAAATTAAGGATGCATTCTTGCTGTTTTTGTGTAACAGTATGAAGAGCACAGTGTCGGCGAGATCTCCCATTATCAGGAACGAACTGTCTACAAGAAAAGGAAAAGATGAGTGTGTCAAGTTTTAGCGGGTTCTATGGTGGGTCATTCGGTCAGTCTTTGGTCTAGACCGAAACATCTCAATGACTGAAGGAGCCAAGTTTATAAATGTTTTAATTCAATTCAATTTTATTTATATGGGGCCAAATCATAACAGAAGTTATCTCTTTCCATATAGAGCAGATCTGGACCCTACTCTTTATAATATTATTTACAGAGATCCAACAGTTCCCACCATGAGCAAGCACTTGGTGACAGTGGCAAGGGAGATCTTCCTTTAAAGGACCAGTGGCATCTGGCAGTGTAATTGCAACCCCCTTGTTTCACCGTCTTCTTCCTAGTGTGAAGGAGAAACTGTAGTTGCCACTGAAACACGAAAGACCCTGTCTAGAACCAGTGCTTTGTTTGTTCATTCTGGGCTACCGTAGAAACATAGTAGTTCAACATGGCAGACTCTGTCAGGAACCACAGCGTCTGTAGACGTAAAAGGCTTATTCTAAGGTAACAAAAACATAATGATTCTTATTCAGGGGTTTATACACAAACAAAATATAGTTATCCATATTATTCTTAATTTCTGCCTAAATAGTACACACTGGACCTTTAACAGCCAGAAACGTCAAGCAGAACGCATGTTGGATGGCCAACCGTTTGAGTTGAGTTTTGAGAGGGGAGGGGAGGATATAGAGTTAAATATATAAGTGGAATCTGTATTTTGTTTAATAATTTAGGTAAATTGAAATAAGTATTACTATTAGACTCTGTATTATCGTGTGTATCGTCCAACCTTTTAAACCAGCAGCAATCTTTATACATAAAAAGCTTCACAGTCTTACATATGGAAGATGAATGTGGCATTGGTTTTGTTCAGTTGAGGTAACAACTGAGCCTCAACTCAGCAAGAAGATAATACAAAACGGTGGAATACAAACACTTTGTTTATCCTTCTTTTACATGAGAGTCTTGTGGGATTTTTTCCAAGGTTCCCACTCTTTTCTAGAGATAATTTTCCAGGACTTTTCCTGGAAATTTTTAAATAATGATCAAGCCGGTCAAACAGAGAGGGACTACACTAATATGTTCCTTACTGTGGAAGACTTGTTAGATTTAAACTTGTTACTTGCTCTGTCTTCTTGACATTCTGTCACTCACTGCTGCTCAATACTCTGTATTAAAACAACACACATTTTTTATTGTATTCCATCATTGTATTTTATATAGTTTGTTTTGGAAAGCCCCATAGGCCATCAATGTACGATTCAACATTAGAGTGAAGTTTGCTATTTGAAGTGCCACTGACTCTCTCAGTTTGTCACACAATGCTTTCTAGTTAGTGGAGTCTTATCACAACCACTGCTACAAAAGTTTTGGGAAGCTCTGACAGACAGCCTCGTAGTGCATTGTCAGCTAAAATCAAATGTTGAAAGAATTTTCCAGGACGTTTCAGAACAATGTCTGTTTCTGCTGCCACTTTAGTGATTTTATCGACAGGAACAAACGAAATACGTGCAGCAAATGTGCAGAAATAAAGCAATAATCTTAAAAATGTATTTATATAATATACTTAAGCATTCCTCTGCATTTAAATCAGCATTTGATGTGGTTAAAGCAGGACCCTGGGTAAATCAGTATGCATTCATCTATAAATTAATATGAGGGATTCTTATATATGTTGTCCACAGCTGATTTATTCTGTATGAAAAGCTTCTCCTTCACTTCATTAATTCCCCGCAGCACGGACATGTTGATAAATCTGCTGCCTCACGGATGTCCACCGTGTTTATCTTGATTAAATCGCATGCAAACGACACCAGGCTGCTACAAAAAGAGCACACACACCTCTACACGCATTACACCGGTCCATTATAATTTTGCAGTTTATGTTGGAGACATCAGATTACGGGAGCTCATTAATCCTGTCACAACTTAAAAAAAATAAATAAATAAATCAGTGGCTCATATTTTATTCTTGAAACACATTACAAAGCAAATGCTGCTGTCACATTTTAAGATATGATGTAAACATTTATTGCAAAATTGCAATAAATTGGCATTTCTCTGATTTAGCATCCTCAGTTTTAGAGTTTAATACCACTGTTGTATATATGGACAACTCTACATGTGTATTTGTTATGATTATAACACTAGCAAGTCGACAACTTTGTTCACAGCCAAAGATCAAGCATGGTCAACAACACAGGCTAGTCCAACAGCAGTCAGCCCAGTTCGGCGTCTGTCTTTCAGCCTTTGATTTCACTAAGCTCTCGCCAATGACTACAAGTTCTTAGCTACCTCCATCAACATCCCCTTAAGTCTCTTCTCCACTGTCATTATGTCCATAGAAGCTGTTGAGCCCAGTTACATTGCCAGCTCCGGTTCTGGCATGACACCAGCTCCGTTCCCCATTAGCTTTCGCCCGTGTCCCCAGGCTGAAAACCTCCTTTCCCTGATGGTCCAAAACTCCTGTGGTACAAACACTAACACTCCCCGAACACACCCCCCCTGTATCCACTTCCAGTCCCGAAATGACTCACCTGATCATTGGCTCGTGGCCTAACTTCACACTGAACTTTGCTAACACACAGGGTAACACATTTTTGAGACACCCTGCAAACAAACAAACATTTGGGACTGGAAATACATGGAGGTGAATGACCCAGTTTGTGATTCATTGTGACGTGCAATAGATTTTAAATCACAAGAGGAGCACTTGGATCTGCATATGAATACATAATCTGTCAGGCAAGGGACCAAGATTTTGGGGCCCACCCTACATAACTATCACAGCTTCAGAGTAATTTTGAATTCTACCACTTTAGGCGTGACAGCCAATGAGGAGCCTGTTGGACACCGAGGTTTTTTTAAACGGAGGAGATAGAACACAGATTTTTATAACCATCTCATATTATGTAGCAAATGGGTTATAAACAGGTAAATGGAAGACCTCATGAGAACAAGATACAGCCCTGTAAAGGGTGCAGAGCAGAATTAGCTTGTCTCAGGACAAAACACAGAGAGATACTTTGTGTGTGTGTGTGTGTGTGTGTGTGTGTGTGTGTGTGTGTGTGCATGAAGAGAGAGGGTCTTACGTCTGTAGTTGATTCTGGTGATGGTGTCTCTATTGAGCATGCGGTTGAGGAAGGAGTTGGAGTTTTCAGAGAGCTGAGAGATGACAAAGAGAAAGGAGGGGATCAAATATTCATCACAAACCACAGCACAATATACACACACACACACACACACACACACACAATGCAGTAAAACACATGTAGCACATAGCCTAAGCCTGAAACAACTGTTTTTCCTGCACTAGTCCTTACATTACTGTAATAACAATCCATAAGCCACAACTACTGTAAGAGGTTATGTTTTTAATCTACCTCTATGAGTGAGTTAAACCATCCGATAAGATGTGTTACAGCTCTGTTCTTAATTGGTCCTTCACTGTGTTTCACTGTCACTGTACTCCCAGAAGGACATGCTGACCTTTATGAAGATGGAGACCACAGCGATGCCATGAGGGCTCTTAGCTGCCTCAGTGTAATTGGCATACAGATCCTGGTTATAATGGATCAGCTGGACCTGAAAGAGACACAATGACACGGAGAGTTGCAGGCTAAACTCAAGTAATGAAAAGAACGTGTCAATATTGTTGATTCACCACCGTTCATTCAAAGAAATATACTTTATTTTTATGATTAGGTGTTAGTGAAACACAAATACACATAACTGGACAGACAGATCACCAGGAGTAATACAGTACAGCCTCAAGAAGAAAAAGAGGCATACAAAGACAACACCAGCAGGGCGAAAAGTCAGGATCTCCTCAGACCTATAATCCTACAATACGACAAGTTTTTTTCATTTGTTTCTATGTAATATCCATATTCCATGAGTCTTAGAGGGCAGAGGGCAGGTTTTCATTATTATATATTTCCATTAAGAATGCTATCTCGTTATTACTCTCCTCCCACTGGCGAGTCATCGTCTAACCATTTCTTAATTATTGCTTTTTGGATGGCTTACATTAATTTTTCAAGACGGTACTTAGACTATTTCTAGCCAATAGGACTGGTTTATTGGACAATTCCAAAATATGTACAGTATTTATATCCAAATAAGTGATCAGCCATTGAGTTATTACATCGTCTCCAGTGCCAAGATTTTCTTTATGGGATAATAAAAACCTGGAATTTTGAAATGTACACTCGTCAGACCACAGTACACTTTGCCACTTCCTGTCGGTCCATCTCAGATGAGCTCAGGTCCAGGGAAGTTGGTGTTGTTTTTACATGTTGTTGATATCTGTCTCTCTCTTTGCATTTGTAGATGCAGTGATGAACTGTGTTTACAGACAATGGTTTCCTGAAGTGTTCTGAAGAGCCCATGTAGTAATATCCTTTGTACAGTTTATTGATCACGTTGAACGTGAAATTACTTCTCCGCATTTAACCCATCCAGGCTGGCACACATGCGCACACATGCACAGGGTCACACACTCAAATTGACAGATGCCAGATTGACTGGAGCGGTGGGCATCAACTCACAGCGCCCGGGGAGCAGATGCTGGGGGGTACGGTGCCTTGCTCAAGCGCACCTCGGCCGTGGCAATCTTTTTTTTGAGCAGCGAGAGCTTGTTTAGCCTGTTCAAACTTTTTTTTTTGGAACCATTGAAAATGATTTGCAAATCATTACATTCTGTTTTTATTGACATTTTACGCAGCTTCTAATTTTTTGGGAATCTGAATTATCGAATGGTTCTTGGAAGATCTTGTGGATGTTGCTCTTATATGCATAAATAAAACCGTTGATGAGACTCATTTCAGTTTCCTCATCAAAGTGACGCCTAAGCTGCAAATATCTGTCAAAATCCTGCTTATCTAAATTGTGGGTGTCAGTAAGATACTGGAAGCTTTCCAAGTTTGCATTGGTTGAGATTAGGCAGTATGATGTAATCCCTTTGCAGATCCACTGTTTAAACCTCAAATCCAGCTGTGCAGGTTTCAAATCTCTATCATATGCCACCAATCTTACCAGCTGTCCATTTCTCTCCAGTTTGACTTTGTTTGAACCTGATTTTGAGAGGAATTGTCTAATAACTTCATTTATCTTTATTCATCAATCTTATTAATTGGATTTGTTTCATCATAAAGCTCGGGTCGCACCGGAGCGCGGTCAGTACAATTAATCCATGCATCTTTGGAAAATATGTGAAGCTAAGTGATAGTTACTGCTTTATCTGTAGCCAGAGGGGCTAATGTTAGTCAGTCAGGCTGCTTGTTAATTGATGGTTGGTTGGTGTTCTCTCTCTCTCTATTAAGGGGGGGGGGGTCTGTTAGGGTCGACTGCATTGTCTGACTATGCTTGGGTCTCTCTTTTTTGGAAAATTCATTTATGTATATCTGCTTTGGGTAGGTCTTCCATGTGTTTTTTGGAAAAATATACCCAGAGTATTGAGTCCAGGTGGATTGTTTTTGTTTCTGTTTGTTGATAGACTTCATTAACGTAGCCTCATCCTGCAGTACATACTGTTATATATTGTTCTTTTTCTTGCTCTGCTGAAGGAATTTTGACTCAAACCATTGAGATTTTTTATACTCCAGAACACAAACCCAATCTGCATAACAAGATGGAGACGCAACTCAAATGTTTACAGCTTCCTTTTAACATCCAGTGGACCGACAAAACATACGCAGTGTTGTGATCATTGACTAGTAAAAGACAGAGCTCAAGAAAACACTCGCTGTTTCAGTCCTGACAGCTAGGTGTGAATTCATTTCAAGGCTGATAACAAGCTTTGAGGAGACTTTTCAGACAAAGATACCTCACATATGAAAAGATTTCCTCTTAATGAGAGGTGACTGTGTCAGGATAGCATCTGTGTGGGTGGTGCGTGTACATGTTTCTGTTTCATGTGTGTGTTTATCAGAGATAAAATAAGATAACCACGTAGTCATTAATCATAACGAGCTTGCCGGTGTCTCTCTCACACTCACTCCTCTGTTTGTGTGTTTGTTGCTATCTCGTCTACTTACCTCTCCAGGGAAGCCCTGTCCGTTGAGTAGGTGCTCTGAACCTTGGGAGTCCTCGCTCCCAAAGTGGAGGCGGACCTCCTCCAGCCTGTAGCTGTAACCCAGCGGGCCCCCCGAGATGTTCACCAGGTGGGCTTTGTCGGGCCGCAGGGATACATGCTTTCCCGTGTTGTACATGGTGCCTCCCATCTACAGAGAAACAAGCAAGCAAAGGTGGGCGTCAGTGCTGCCTCATATCTACAGTAGTATCTGATGCTGTTGCAGTTCAAAATTGTGTTTATCAGAAGGATGAAAAAACTCTTTTTCTCAGAACTCACAAAATGAACCTAAAACAATGTAATGAGACACATTTAGCACCAGAAATCAGTGAAACATTTAATATCCATCCATCCATTTCCTGTAACCACTTAATGTTACCATGGTCATGGGGGGCTGAGGCCTATCCCAGCATGGGTGAGAGGTAGGGTACACCCTGGACAAGTCACCAGTTCACCAGTTCATTACAGGGCTAACACAAAGAGATGAACAACCAATCATGCTCACCTACGGGCAAATTTAGAGTCACCAATTAACTTGCATGTGTTTGGAACCCACATGAATACAGGAGGAACATTTAAACATCACACAGAAAGGCGACAGTGCTGACCACTGCACCACGATGCCAATCTCCTCATATTTCAAATGGATTTTTGTGGATTGTGAGAGAGTGGAATGTGAATATGCCTGTTTATGTCCACCTCAGTTGGTAAACTATCAATCTCAAGGCTGTCCTACATGTTTCCACCGAGCACACTGGCCTAATCAAAGCAGTTTCACTGTTTTAGATTGAAATCAGCATAATCTATGTTAATGGCCATTTGACATTGACGTGCTGCATCAGTCTGACTCGGTTCAGAGAGATCACAGAGCTCGTCAACGATCGTTGAATCAAAATGTTATTTAACCAAATCTCTCCTGCTTTTATCTATCTACACATGTGATGTAACAAAACATCTTTTCATTGGTCAACAAGATTCTAAATGTAGTTTTAATCTGACTGTGATGATATGGTCTGATGGTAAATGGTGATTTTCATACAGGCCCTGAATGTGGTGCAGGTAAATGGCAGGAAATTAGTGCTAACGTGACTTTTAGAATGCTAACGCAGCATTCAGTGTTCCTAATTGCAGCTGCACAGAGCTGCTAGTTCGCTGCAGACTCTTAGTGTCACAATATTCATATTCAGTTTCACTGTCACTTTCTTTTTAATGCAACTGTAACAAGCTTTTACTCCATTACCATGTGGGTGTTGCTTTTATTATTATCCTCCTTATTCATTTCTAAGTGTAACAATGTGACACTTTCACCCAACTGCTGTAATGAGCCCCTTTTTTTATTTTTAACATGGGTAATCCCATAGCCTCTGGCCCTAGCAGCACCATGGCCCACTTATAGGACTACAGCAGCTTTGTCTTCTGATGAAATGCAGAATGGAAAAAGTAGGATGTGCTGTGATGTGTGACAGGGTTTGCTGCAACCTCTTTTTTTATAGATTTTTATGGGGACTTTCTCGACCTAATTATGGAAAGAAAAAAAAAAAGGACAGCTCTGCTTTACTTCACTTGTTCACTTGGATATTAATGTTATGTAATGCTAAGTTATATAAAGTCAAGCAGAACAAGATGAAGTGTATGTTCTAGGCAGGACCAAGTGCTGTCTTGCTTCATGGAAGGCCCATAACATATTTAATATCAGTGATATTAACCTATTTAAATGTTGTGATGGTACACCTACCTCACACACAGCCAGCCAACCAACCACAAAACAAAGAAGAAGAATGAGTAAACCATTTCTGTGCAAGAAGTTGTGTGAGATTTTTCTCATTGTGGAAATTAGATGCATGAAGATTTATCTTCACCCGAGTTATAGTCATCTGAAGCGTAGTAACACTAGTAATAGGGAGTGATAAATCAAAAGATAAAACGCAGCTTCACTCCAGAAAAAAAACGTTTTTCCACAAAGAAAACATACCAGCCCCAGTGAGTCATCGCTGTGGTGAAAATGCTGCGAAAACTCTTCAATCGCTCAGCAGCGTGTAAAATTGATTGATTTGAAGGGGATAGTTTGGGGGCATTTTGAAGTGGGGCTGTTTGAGGTTGCATTATGTCGAGTCAGTGTGTTACCTACAGTAGACAGCATTCAACATGCCCCTAGAAGCAGACAGATCCCAACACAGAAGCAGAGCTACGCATCGCTGTGGACAGGGTCAGCAGAAAAACTTATTTTGGTAGCATAAAAAAGTTTACCTTGCTGTCAGACAGTCTTTTTTCTTTGGCACTAACCACAGAACTTCTGTATTCCTGCACATGAGCCCAACAGTTCTGTGTACTGTATTACGCAGATCCGCTAAGACTGAAATCAATCCTAACATGCTGTTGTCTGGAAATCTGGAAAACAGGTGTCAGACAGGTGTACAGACACGTAAGACTGTTCAGTTCAGTCCTTTCCTTGGCCATGATACACACTAAAAGATAGGACAGGACAACGTGGGCCCACCAAACCCAACCGGAGGAAGTAACATAGTGAACAGAGACTTGATTTGTTCAATTAATTATAGTTACTTATTCAGTGATACATGAACAAGAAAATGATTCTAATAATATAGAATAATTTAGTGTTATAATTGTCCACTGCAGTACAACTACAAAAAAGTACATTTTCGAAAACATTATATTAACTGAGTCAACACAACAAAATGGAACATAAATCAACAGTTTGCATTTATTGCAGTTCCATTTAGATTATTTCACATTAACAAGCTGAAAAATATTCCAAAACACTTCAGCATTCACCTACTCATACACTGATGGCAGAGGCTGCCATGCAAGGAGCCGACTGCTCATCATTCCTATCCATCAGGAGCAATGTGGGGTTTAGAATCACTTCGACTGGACTCAAGCTGAATCAAACGGGACCCTCCGATTATTAGACGACCCGCTCTACCACTTAAACTACCGCAAAATTCACAGGAAGCAGCAACAAAACAGCTGGGAAATCACAAAAAAACATGCAGCATGCAGCAACATTTACAAAAGGTAAGCGAATGTAACATTATGGTAAGTGCGTAAATGGGCTTGGTCGGTTAACATTACTTTCAGTAATAGGATTAAATCAGTGCTTCCAAACCAAGCAGCAACCTCTATGACTGTGAAATGAACCTCACGCTGAAGTGCCAAAACTGCAGTAGCCACCACCACACTGAGCTTCAGAAACCTTTGGGCGACGTCCCGATACGACATCCATATTCATATTATATATATTCTTAGAACATACATGACAAAAATGAGATGAACATTTTACTAAAACTAATTTATCTACATATAAAACATTTTCTTCCAAAGACCGGGAGTGAAACTAAATTATAATCAGTGAACACCTCTCTACACTAACTACAAGTACTGGTGTAAAACATTATCATTCAAACTGGACAGCACAACAAACACGGCACCAAACATAATTCATTTTAGCAGCTGTTCTCCCCTCACTGAATCCCATTGTAGTCGAGTTCTGGTGGTCTGCGCTCATCACACACACCAAATACCTGAAGACTTTGGTTAATTAGCATATTAGAATTTCTGATGAAGCCAGAGAAAACAGAGATAAACAACCTCATCCTGCAAATGGAACCCAGATTATTTTACCCCTGGTGGCTCGATGGATGGCACCACGGTGTCCAAGTGCACATTTTTCTGTGTCTTCTTCTCTTGTTTTGTCCTGTAATACAATCTCTCTATATTTACAGTGGAAGACAAATCATGTGATTCTGTGTGTGTGGATTAAAACAGATTTTACTGTTTAGGTCCTCACAACGCCCCTGGCATCACATAAACCATTAATGCTCTTTACTTGCATGCCAACCTTATTCATCATACATATTATATGACATTTGTTGCATTCACATATTCATTACTGCTGTTTGTATATAATGAATGAGGAGAAAGCACTCCTCAGCCTCAGTGTAATTGTGGCATGCCACTGCCGGGGTAGTGTGAAATTAAACCATTACTCACCAGCCTGAAATCTATTGACAATATAATCCTGAAAGAAAAGCACAACATCGTTTTAAAAAGAGGCAGAGGATTTAGAATCTAAAAATGACTTGATCTCTCTTCTACGTCACTCAACAGGTTCACTGACACACAGCACAGACACTAAGCGTTTTCAGAGTAATGTATAGGAGCGAGGAGGGGGCAAACTCATTTTCATTTTCATTCAAGCACATTCAAAGCCCAATCTGATCACAAGTGGGACAACACCTCTGAATTTGTCTATTTCTTGTAGTGTAAAGGAGTACATTCTGAAAATGTTGAAGGGCCAGCGTGTAGGCCATTTAGCAGTGCTGTTGATGATTGGAAACCCCTCGCCTCACCCTTTCCCGCCTAACGTGAAGGAGAAACTATGGTGGCTACGAAAACATTAACGTCTGTTTTTGTCTTTGTCTGTTCTGGGCTACTGTAGAACATGGCGGACTCTGTGGTATGTGTAGAGTAACAAGTCAACTTATTTTCAGGTGAAAAAATGTGCACATATTGCATCCCATTACCATTTTCTGTAAATAGAGCCCGTTGAATCTTACACCTGTGCACCGCACAGGACTCCAATAAGAAAGGTGAAAATGTCGTTCTTTGTTGCTGTGTTCGTCATCAGCACCAACCAATGTGAAGTCTTATCAACTCCATGAATGATTACAGCCAGTTGAGCAACTTCTAATGTCATCAACTGCAACTGAAAATGCAACTAATGACTTAACTTTTTGTTTTATTTGGCTCCAAATCTCCAGAAAGATTTGAAATCCTATCTAGAGTTTCTCTTCATGTTGATGTTGGCAAAAGTCTGCTGCTTGTCGGAGAACACAATTTCTGCAGCCTTCAGCATGAATGTCTTCACAAACTCACCCTCAGAGTGTGATGCTTTGATGCCATTTCATTAGCAATACGGTAGTTAGCATTCACAGCTGCATTGCTGATCTCTCAGCTTAAACTAAAAACCTGACATAGAGATATTTTTTAAAAGAAAGCAAACATGTTATCTGAGAGTTAAAAAGAAGATCTCCACCCCAGAGAGCTGAAGCTTTTTGATTTTTCAATAATTAGACCATATTACCACAGCTATGCAATAAAGGCCTATAGAAATACAGAACAAATTGTTTGACATTAGACACCACATAAACACAACAAATGGGAGGCAGTCATGTGATAGATAAGAGAATACACTCATAAAGACAGCTGACGTTATACTGTTGGTTGTTATGATGGCATCCATCTGGACGATGAAAGACTGAAGAATAAAGAAGCTGACTAAACAAGCTGCTGGAATGAGATTTTTCCTTGCAACTGCTGATATGTCCAACAGAGTTTAAATTTAATATTGCATTTTAATGTATCTTAAATGTTATTTCAGCTGATTTCAGATGCATACCGTATATGAACTCATACATTATTCAGGATATTTTCAAGGCCTGGTTACACCAGCATGTAACTGTAAAGTTATGCAGCAGTTATTTCCAATGGAATTGCATTTTTAGGTTTGTTTGACATAGTGAGGTAAATCTGTGGAAAAAATTTGGCAAAACATTTGGATAATTTTGACCATTAAACTCGCTCTATTGAATAGCAATCTGCTGACATAACATTCAGTCATCTAGCTGATGCTTTTATCTAAAGCAACTTATAAAAAAACATATGTAAAACAGAGGCATTTAGAAATCTGTGCAGAGACGGAGGGATGCTCAGATAGAAATGACAGATAGAGCTGTGTATCATCTGCGTAGCAGTGATATGAGAAGCCATGTGAGTGGATAATCGGACCCAGACAGGTGGTGTAAATAGCACAGAGAAGGGGCCCCAGCACAGAGCCCTGGGCCACCCCTGTGGTGAAGTGGTAAGATGTCCAAGCCAAGATATGTTGAATGAAGTGTGAGGTAGGATTCATACCAGGAAAGAGCCAAAAGTCTGGGAATACAAAATGGAAGAAGCTTTTTATTCACATGCATTTAACCTCTTCTATCTGTGTATACATTGTTTGAAAAAAAAAAGTAATGGTTTGCAGACAGTTATAAGACAGAAGTAGATAGCAAAAACATGTCTTTAAGATAAACTGGAGAAATTATTGTCCACTTAGCAACAGAGCTAACAGACCTGTTTGATTATTTAGCTTTTTTTATTGGATGAAATTATGTGAAATCTACAAACGAAATGTCAGGGTAAACATCCGTCTATATAGGAAAATAGAAAGAATTATGACTATTGTTGTAGCTGTGGCATGACATGCCTGTCTAGACTGTTAGCATCTAGCTTGCCAACTTGTCCTGCATCACCTTCCCCTAAAACTAAATATTTTGTGAACTAGCACAAATTAATTTTGCTTTGCTACTTTGTGATTTTACTGGATTTTAATTCTCAAGTTAAATGTCATTTTCCCAGAAGGCAGACTGTCAGTATATGACTTGTATGACAGGCATGGACCAATTGTGGATTTTGACAAGTTCTCCTCATCCTCGTCATCAAATTTATTGACGTCTCGTGAGAACAAATCTGTCTGCACAAGAGTTCTCACATGGGTCCCAATAGGGAGCAAAAAGCCCTGAAAATGTAAAAAAAACCCCTAAAAATCGGGACAGCGTATACATAATTATACGTGGAAATTGCCTCGGTGAAACAGCATTATGACAGCTAAATACAGACACAGCTGTGTTTTTTTCACATTCTCTAAAATATAGCATGATCTGAAGTTACAGTGGAGGAGCAGCTGTTCCTACAGATGAGCGCCAGAGATCTCAAAGGAATTTCCGAATCTTTTAACACAACTGCATTAGATGGAGGTGTCATAGCACAGCAGGTGGGGTTTGCCAATTGCATGTGGGAGCATTTGATTGAGGAAAACAAATCAAACACACTCAAGGTAATTGAGTACAAACAGGTTAAAGCTGTTTGATGTGTGGTCGTATAAAACCAAACCAGCGTGAGGTAAATCTTCAAAGCCTTTGTCTGTTTTCTGTGAAGCATCCGATGGAATCAAACGTATGGGGAGAGAGGAAAGACTGAGATTTATGAAAAGTCAGGATAGCCAGAGAGACTAATGAACAAAATTAGAAGATGTGGGAAGGGTGAAAGAAAGGCCAGCAGGAGAATTGGGAAAATAAGATGAAGTGTGGAGGAACTAAAAGAGAAAGGTAGATAGGATGGTGATAAAGACGAAATGGAGAGCTGTGATAGCAGGTGGCTCAAACCTGCTGACAAAGAGGTGAAATGGAGCAACAATAAGTGTTTGTCTTTTTTGTCTGTAAATGCTCTGACTGAAGTGCTACTCATATGAAGAGCACAGCTCTCAGCCTCATCAGCCACCTTTTCAGCTTACTGGGCCACTGTAGCTTTCACTGGATGGAATTATTAACTGAATACATTCTTGTTTCTCACATGTTTTTCAAGGTGGACCCTCAGAACCACAGCTGTATTGAAGGGGTACTCCAGCGATTTTGTATCCTACCTTTCCAACAATTTTAGAATGGCAAGAGATAGATCTGAGGAAGAATCGTAAAACTCAAAGCATCAGGGGCCAAGATATCCTCACTTTTAGTCCCCTCTACATTTCCCATACTGCAGCTCAACTGCCTCTTTTCATTATGCTGCAATCTATTACAAGTCAGACGTCAATAGTTCCGAGTTGATATTCCCAACTTCCGATCTAAATCCGTCCCAGTGCATCTGCTTTGGAAACCATGGACGCCTGCAGCAAATGTTTGTATGGCATAACTCTACACAAGCTCTACTGAGGACTGATGAGCACATTTTAAAAGAGACGAGAGGAGTAGGGTAGTACCACATGCTCAAAAACACGTCTATCAAGCATCAACTGAATGGCATGTTTCACAACATAAATGCTACATATCATGCAAAATAGCTGACAACTGTTCTATTCACTGTGTTGGCGCCATTGCTATGACATCAGGCTGTTTATGTGGGCAAACTGAGGCTAGATGCATCTCGCCAAAGTTTCAGACTTGGAATTTCTGCTTGGATGATGATTCCAATACATATTTTGGTGTTGGAGGTCGTTTTTTACTGTGTTCTGAGTAAAATAGAATGCAGGATTCGACTGTCGTTGTTTGCCAAACACCGACATCTTTCAAACTTCACAACCCCAGTTTATAACTCAAGTCCAAACCTAGATAACCCTGTTGACTTCACTATGGTTATATTCTCAGAATTGCCGAAGCTCCTGCCAAAGAATAGCTGAATACAGGGCAGTGAGACAACCTTGGTTCCAAAAGTACAAAAAGCACAGGACGTACCAATGAGCAAACAAAGATTTGTTATTTGTGCAATAAAACCTGTTGTGCAACTAAAAAGAGGAACTAAACTGACTATTCTCTAAAGCCCTAGTCCAATAAGTGTTTGTCATAGCTTAGCAACAGTAACTAGGCACAGCAGGCCGGCTTAGCTTTGGCTTTCTCCTCTTGTTGAAGCAATGTGCATGGGGCTGTAGTCAGAGTGATACTGTGTATATAAAGTATAGAGACAAAAGGGAAACTTTAACTATGTATCCTATCTCCTCATGGTAGAAGAACATAAACAATCCTGGTGAGATACGAAAGCTGTGTGAAGAATGGTCCGAAACAGCATTGCGGCCGCAACAGAGCTGTGCCCAGTGGAATTCAGGCATAAGGAATGGTGTGTGTACATCTGCTCTAACGTTAGCAGCAAACAATAGATGTCTAGCAATTAAGCATCAATGTCTTCTTTGTCCATGTATATGTAAGCTAAGCAGCTCAAGAGGGTTATGTTAGAATTAAATCACAGTCATCAGACATTTTTCATCATCATCATATGTACTAGGAGACTAGGACTAAGCTTTACACGGCAACACAAGAAGTGTTTCTTTATTTCCATCTTCTACATGGATCATCAACACACTATGGATATGCAGCTTTAGCCTCAGCCACTTAGTATGATATCCTGTATATAACCAAATGCATATCTAAGTCCCTTTTATCAATGATATTGTTTTCAAGCCACTCATGGAGTCAAAGCTAGAGCTAATAAAATCTGCCTGTAGCAGATGCTAGCAAGCTAGCAGTGAGAAATAAGAGCCATGCTATACCTCTGTCAATTTTTTTTATATAGCGCTAAATCATAACAGAAGTTCTTTCATGACACTTAGACCGTCTAGACCGTACTCTTATTTATTTATCTTATTTATCATTTAATATCATTTACAGAGACCCTACAATTCCCACCATGAGCAAGCACTTGGTGACCATGGCAAGGAAAAGCTCCCTTTAACAGGCAGAAACCTTGAGCAGAACCTATAGGTTAATGGTGAGCGGCCATCTGCCATGATCAAAAACCCAGAAAGTGTTTCAAAGATTTCAAGAAAAATGCACAGAAGCATATACTCATTATTAGCATATAGCATATATTAGCATGTATCAGAATAAAGTATGTACAGCATGTTTGTGAAAATCTCCAAATTGCATGTAGCTGCTGTTGTTTCGGGTAACAGGAGAAACTACAAGATGAATATAAAAGGTGAAAAGGCAGAGAGAGAAATTCTATAACACAGCGAGAGAGAATCAAGGTTGATTTGAGCTTCACAGACAAGTCATTAGTCAGAGAAAGAACATCAGCTCATACCTTTTTCACTTCTTTTAGGGGTTGAATTTGCAATTAGCAAAGATGTATGACTTGGGCAGTGAGTGTGAAATGAGCTGGAAACAATAATAGAAAGATATCTCTCCTGTGCCGAGGTGGGCAGGGTGTCATTGTGGTATGTACAGTAGTTATATGCACCATCATAATACATGAAGCTACAGTACAGACTACCGATGGGAGCAGAACTGCTGTTTTTATACTTCTCTGAACGTCACAGATTATTATTTTAATTAAAATATCCTGAAGATATGGAGCACACTGCATACTATTAGCCCAACACCCCATAACATCTCACACTAGAGGAATTAATTGAAAGAGAAACAGATACCGACAGAGACAGAGAATCAGGAATCAGTCCGTCAAACAATTACACATCCAGCAGGATAGAGGCAAAGGAGAGCTCGAGCAGAAGTGACGAGGAGAAAGACGGAATAATAATGAGGGAAAGAGAAAAAATGTGATGGAAAGAGAAATGGACAGAGTTAGGTGCAAATTAGACAAATTCTAATGATTGGCAGAGAGGAATATGTTGAAGAGAGTTTCTTTTGGACAGAGAGAAAAAAAACGGGTTGGGAAGAGCTTCAGCTCCTCGGAGAAACAGTACGTAAAATGAAATGCTAATATTTAAAAAAGGAAAAGTGATCGGTCCCACCTGGGCCTGAGCTGTAATAGGCCACTGCATAATGCATGTAACCCAATGAGCACACAGCGAGGGCCGAGATTTTAATTTAAAGTCCTCTGCTCTGTCTGTATCTATTAGAGACAAGCTCTATGGCTATCCCTCTGTTGACACTGTGGGCTTAATTATCACACTAGAGGACGGTGAGTAGAAAGCTCCACTTTCCTTGCTCTGCTCTTGCAGAATAATGCTGCTGAAGACCGGTGATTTCGAACCCCCCCCCCGGGGTTCCCAGATAGGCACTTGTGATAAAGAGACACAAAGCTTCAAGGCTGAGCATATTTTACCGGGTTAATCCACACAAAGATGTTTACTGCTTCTTGTTCAGCAGCATAATATGTAGCATTTGTAAAGCGAAGAGAAAAGCAGCGATGATCCTCAATTACCCTTTTAACCCAAAGGTTACACAGCTTAGCCTCAGCTATAGAGATGTCCATGGAAGAGCAGTTTAGATCTAGGAAGGAAGGAAGGAGGAAAGAGGAAATGCAAGGTCCCAATTCAAATTGTAGCTCCACATACAGTATTGGGTTTGAAAGTTGCCTATTAGCTATCTTCCAGAACGTTCACCTTCTAAACTACATGGACTTCAAAAACCAACATGTCATGTTCAAATCCAACGAGGAAGTTTCCAGTTCAACATTCAGCTCCATGTACTGTATTAGTTTTGTTAGATGGCATGATTATTTTGGAAGTTCAGGTCTTTAACCCTCCATCTATCCATGCCTGACCTCCTCCCCATGAGGTTTAAACAACACCATACTATGTATTTATAGCCAGGTATTGCAGTCACAGAACACTGGTGATAATGTCGGTCCAACGGCGTCTCCGCATCCCATTACACAGCATGATGCAGTGTAATGTAATGATCTGAGTTCAGTAGCAGATCTGCCATCCGTTATCCCCACTGGTATTCAACCTAAGGCTGTCACTGTCCAGAGATCAGTGGGAAAGTCACTCATGTGAACACATCTTGAGGGATGCTAGCAGCTAGCTAGCTATTGCTGTTATTTTTTGTTACTTATGAATTTTGGAAATTATATAATAAATGGATTTGTTTTCTATTGCCCTCAGACAGAAATGTCAGATTGTGATTTTGAATAGAAGTTTAATAACAGGGTCAATTTGGAAACTGTGCTGAGTGCTAACGAGTTTTGTATGACCTCGGTTATCATTACATCCTCTCTCTTGCTGTGGTCTTTGTAGCATAAGTAGCACATTTGATCAGCCTCTGATGTCTTTTGACTCTTAGCTGTTGTGGTCTGCAGACTAACATGTCATTTTGGTACAATGTGCAGTGTTTTCTGTATGTTCTCTATGTCACGTTTGCCCTGGTTGTATATTGATATTGTATCACATGCTGCATTTTCATTCAGATCCACCTGTTGTGCTCTATGAACTAGCTCTCTCTGTGAAAGAAGTGTGTAGCAGTCATGGCCATGTCTGTGCTTTCGATGTAATATTGTGTGTGAAAAAACATATTTTAGTCAAAAAACAAAACAAACAATAAAATAGGGCAGCATGCTGGTGCAGTGGTTAGCACCGTCGCCTCACAGGAAGAACCCCCCGAGTGGGTTAGAGCCTTTCTGTGTGGAGTTTGCATGTTCTCTTGGCTCCAGCCCCCTGCGACCCTGATAAGAATAACTGGTTATGAAAAATGGATGGATGGATGAATAAAAAACCTCTACCACTATTACCATATTTCAGTTTTCCAAAAAGAGATACTGAAAGGAAGTTGACATAAAAAAGCCTATTATATCATCCAAAACTGGATGCCCCCAACTTCAAAGCTCACTCTGGTACCACTGATTGTAATCCACTAGAGGTCCTTATCAGGTATGCTTGAATGTTTAAACACTGGTTTAATGTTATGTAAGGTTAGGTAAGTATCGTCTTTGTGAGGGTCTTTTTACAAAATCTCTCTGCCACAAGGTTGCTTGAGTTCTGCAGACGTAATGAGACATGTAATTACAGAAGGGTAGAAGTGTGGTCAAACTGTTCCTTCACTATAAAAGCACAGCTGTGAACCAACACTGGAGCTGTAAACAGAGACTTTTATGTTGCTAATGGGGCGTTGCTGTAGCTCACATGTCATAACCTTCTGTCTCTTTGCTAATTGTAGAGCTCAGGACACCTTAACAATGATTTTATGCCCTGTTCGTGAAATGATGCATGTGGGAATCATCAATCTGATTGATTGCTTCCAGAAGAATAGCACTTGGTTCATGTAACCTTCAGCCAAGGCGAGGCTATTAACATCTGCTTATTAGCTTTGAAGAGTGTAACTGTTACAGGTTATTCATATTCAGAAAAAAATCCTTCCTTCATCCAAAGGCCTCATTAAACATCTTTTTAATTATGTTTATTTTGCTATTTATCTATTGGATGACTGCATCAATGCAACCGTTCCCTGATCTGTTCTTTGTAATTTCCTGAATTTACATCAAATGCAGGCCATACTTTCATATCTCCCTTTTTTTTTCATAGAATTAATAAATCTCTGTGTCCTGACTGCACTGCATGCTGGGTATTCATGGCCTCAAAAAGCTTCAAACGTTTTTTTTTTTTTTTCCCTGTTCAAATGTGAAATTTCCTCAAGGGCTTTCAGCTGAAAGTTTGTAGGTCAGTAGACTTCTTCTTTGGGTCATAGAGTCTCTGAGGTATCAACACTCACTGAAAGGTTGTCTATATATTTTCAGTGGAAGCAGATGTTTTGACTCGAAGATGATGTTTGAGATCATAGATTTAGTCGCTAATAGCAACCAACTTGCACTTACAGTATAAATAATAACTAGATAGATGTTCTTACATCCAGGCTCTTAGACTAATTTATGTTAAAAATGCATAGTCATCCACTGGCCTATTTGACCTTCATTAGCTTGCAAATCTGGTGCTGAAACAAGTTTTTCTTTTTATCCACTAATTTCATTTAATAGAGAATGTGTCTATGTGATGGAAATGCGATAAAAATCACTCTGCAGTCATATCATATACCTGACTGCATAAAACTTGTTTTAAAAGTTTGAATCATTCTGAATAAAACACACAATGATGGGCTGAGACAAGAATTAGGTTGGACGAATGACTTTCTGGGGTCGTGCTCATTGTGGCACACCTGTGGGCCTCACTGATTATTGTATAAAAACACAACTTTTAATAACTTTTCTCAAACTAGATCATACTTTATGTAGAACATAACTCGATGATGAGTTTCCTGATGGTCAAATAGCTTTTTGCTAAAGTAACATATATTAACTGCTGCTAACTGAGAGCTAAGTTTGCTGTTCTTTTTGCTGTAGCTGGTTAGCAGTAGACAGCGGCCTATTTTAACAACAAGCAGCTGAAGCTGCGGAGGACATCAGAGGGAAAAACAGGAAATCATCCAGAGGAAGAGAAAAGAAAACAGAATTACAGTATGTCTCAGAACTCAAATTCAGGCTTTAATAAACACAAAATTTTGACTTTAAAGTCATAATCCTGAGAAGAAGTTTGATTTCAAAGTCAGAATTCAGGTTTTCGGAGTAGTAAGTATTTGCACTTCCCAATGAACTACTGAACCCACTTACAGATTTTGTTGTGATCTGAGTGAAATAAATTGATTAAAATGATCCTAAAATAACTACAACATGATGGCATTTAGTAAAAAGTCTGGTTTCTCAGTTTTTTAGTTATTCTAACTTAGTTCATGGTAAAATACAATTGATAGCTCTGACCTCCTTGCTGACTTTTCGTCAAGCTTTTTTACCTTTCTCTGCTTTTTAATGAAATCTTTTAATGCTTTAATGAAGTGGTATCACCACAGTTGGAGACCGCTGCTGCAGACAGGTTAAGAAGCGAGAAAAAATATACTCCACGCTGCCCGGATCAGAGCAAAATCTGGTCTGACTGGCAGTTTATTTCTCAAGAAGCTCCGGCTCTGCCTCCGGGTCTCTGCTGTACAGCTCTCCCAGGCTGCGGAGGTTGGGTTCGACAAGAAGAGCCTTCGCTCAGCTCCGTTCTTTCTTCATCTTCATGTTAGATTGAAGGCAGATGGAACGCTGCAGTGACTCCCTATCACCTCTTGAGGCATGAGTGGTATTACAAGAAAGTACAGGCCTAAACTAAGCTAGCATGCTAATTTCAGTTGATATCTCTGCTGCTGCAGTTTTTGTTTAAACATTAATGAGCTATAATCCTGGCCATATCTCATATTGCCCCTTTAATAAATAACAGAATTAATACAACACAAGTAAATTAATATAATGTATAAATATAAAATGAATTCTAATGTTATTGTTGGTGCATTTAATTAATTAATTAATTTATGATTTTGGCAGCTATGGTCCTCCATATGTTTCACTTTATACTAAGAAATCATGCTAAAAATCACATATTTACTATCACATAATCTTTTGGTTGGTCTAATTTGCTTTCACATCAGAAGCAAACTACACAAGGGTCTGTTTGGACTTTTGAAACCTTTGTAGGCATGAAACAGAGTGAGACGATAAATCACCCGGGACTATAGTGAACTAAATGACATTTTTAGGACTAAAAATGCCAAAATAACCGAACAAATTTAAGAGTTCCATATCAAGAAAATCTGTTTGGAATCAGAGAGGAGCAGATCCATGTGTTATCATCACACTCATACAGATCCGCTTGTTTTCTAGTGTGACTCTTTGTACTCATAAGTGTTTAAGTGACTGTAGGAGAGCATGTGATGTATGTGTGTGTGCACGGCAGAGAGCTGGAGACAGATAGGCTGTCAAAATGATTAATTCCCTGTTTGAATGACCCCGCGCTCACCTCTGTCTTCTTGCATCGACTCCCCTCCTTCCTCTCCTCTCCTCCTGCTTCTCTTTTATTCTTTTCTCGTCTCTTTCAACCTCCTGACTCGTTCTCTCTCCTCCACTTCGCTCGTTCCGCCCCTCCTCTCGCCACCTCCTTTTCACTCTGTTGTCTTTTGTTTCCCCAACTCATTTTATTTCACTTGGTCTTCTCCTGACATTTCTGTTGTCACTCAAGTGAAACTGGTCTTTAGCTGCCTCCTCTATTCTCCTCGATGCTTTATAAAGTAGAGAAACATCCAACTTCTATTGATTTCTCCAGCACCAATCATTTATAAACAGACTTCAGTCTTAAATCTATCTGGACTAGATGAAGTCTATCTCCTGAAGGCTTAAAATGTGGTTGTAAAAGTTGTAATTCATGAACCATAATCCATTTCTCTTTATGCCTCATTCAGTTACTTGACCAGATTTCGCCTCAATCTTCACCGGACAATTGTGTCGTTGCTAACTTCTAAATCTGTTCCCCTCTCTGCAGCTGTCAGCTGTCATTTCATTCACCTCCAGTTCATCACATTCAGCGTCCAGGTGGAGCTCAACAGAAGCCTCTTCATCACATCCACGTCTTCCGCGTTCTCTTCATCCCTTTAGCACCTCCATCAGTGTCTAGACTCCATCAGGTGGGCTTCCTAAACTAACCACGGCTTCACCAACCTGACATCACAAATGTCAAGTCCAATCATCAAAGATTTCTTAACTTTCTTGTGCATATGCCAATAAATATGTTGTTCAAAGCAGTGATCAGTTTGCTCATTTGTGGATAAAGGTTCTGGGGGACCTTAGCAGGACAGTATGTAACAGTTAACCGTTTGCTAAACCCCACCACCAACCCACAATTCTCCCAAATTCCACCGGGCACAGATGTGACATGCTCTGTGTGCGCAGCGGCCGCTGGAGCTAATCACGGACGTTCTAGTCAATGTTTCAAACCCCACCGGCCCCGCCGTCTCCACACTCACCTCTGTGGGGAATATGCGGCTGTTCTATTTTTGACAGACACCGCGAGCAGTCCACGTCAACTTACACTGAGCAGCTCGAGCTGCCCGGAAGCCGGTCGTTAAAACAGCCAAAAGCGAAACATATTAACTACTTAGCATATTCACATATTTAGAAGCACATAAACCCGGAAAAATGACCAAATCTGAGCAAGTTAATCTGAGCAAATCTGAGTTGATAAAGTCTGGCGGGGAAAAACGCTTCATGTTTCAGAGCTGCGACGTGACAGAGAGCTGCCTGGTGGGGTTTTGGCGAAAGAGAGAGCATGTGCAGCTAACTGACTGTTACATCCGAAGGCCAAGGCACATGTAACTTCATCATTTTGTGAGGTTACATTACATAAATACCTGTTCAGGACTGGAACATCTCTGGGGGCATAGATGCTGCTAGTGACTGTTAGACTGGCTGTGTGCTGCTCTGTATTTGATTTGGACAGTTTTCTATTGTACAGAGCACAGCTGAGAGAAAAAAAAAAAGTGCCATGTGTAAATCTGTACTCTCGGTTTACAAATCCGTCACTGTATAAACCATAGTCTCAGATTCATAATCCGGATTTGCAATCCGTGGCCACGGTTTACAAATCCGCGGGCACGGATTACATTTATGATCATAAATTAAGGTTTATATCTGTGTCTGAGAATGTTTGAGTTTATTGAATTTATTTATGCACTGACCTGCATTTTAGCAGAGAGGACTCAGTGTTATTCACACTTGGCATACTTTATATTAGGAGGCTTCAGGGTGCCTGGAGGTAAAGATGAGATGTCAACACATTATTTTTGACTCCAGTCTGGTACCATGATTCTATATGAGTTACTTTATGTTTTTGTTTTTATCTTTTTTAACTTAATCTTTAATTAACCAGGAAGGTCCTTGAGATTGAAATGTCTTTTCTGATGGAGACCTGCATGTGTCCACGTATCTTCTCTGATGTGTGTTGTGATTAAGTTTTTATACTTTTATACAGTGTTTATTTAGCAGTATAGCTAAAACTTATGAAATGCAGATCATTAACCACCTTATTCCAAATTTGTCTCAAATATTTCTTTCCTTTTGTCACAACATCAACGTCAGAGTAAGCGAATGACTTTGCCCATACAAACTACACAGTATAAATATTATATATATATATATATATATAAATAAATAAATATTATACAATACATTGTTCTTCTTCATTATGGTTTGATGATGATGATGCATACAGAGTTATGAGAGGTTCAACTTATCCTTCACTTGCCAGCAATGATGTAAGATATTTTATTAATTTCTAAAGTCAACACAACTAACAAGAGCAAATGATGAAGTGTTCAAAAGTATCAGAGAAAGCTATCTAGCAGCCCAGATATTTAGGCTAAGAAGCCACACGTAGCTGTTGAGACAGTCATATTCCCAACATACACAGCAATCGTAGAGGATTTGGTTTTTCAATGCGTTTTAAACAAGAATGAATTTAGATTTTTTTTAACACATCAAGTGTCCTTTATGGCTCAATCCCACCATGTCAGACACAGAAAACGGCATGGAGAATCCAGTTGATTTTCAAAATAAAACACCCTGTGCAGACTTCTGATCATAAAACTCAAAAGGGAAATGATTTACCTGCATAATCTCCTTACTCATGGTAGAAGCACATAAACCAAACCAACCAACCAAATCTGAGCTAGTTAACAAAGTCTGGAGGGGAAAAAGCTCCACTTCTGAAACATCTCTGGTGGGCAATGAAACTGTGGAGAACAAAACATCTGAGCTGTGCCCAGTTGGATCCAGGGGTTATGCGCAAACCTGTTGATTCGATACCTTAAACAGCAACCCAATAAATAGTTTCACATAAGCTAGAAAGATTTTCAAAGTGATACAAATCATGATGATCACGTATGATCATTAAATCTATGGCACAAGCCAACAGATTCAAGGGGGGAGACACTATGCAATCATAGGCCGCACAACATGTAAGGCAACAACATTTTCAAACGTATCTGTGGTCCACTCAGTGGAAGGCTAACTAACTTTTAGTACAGTTTTGTTTTACATTCCTTTCATCTAGAGATAAACTTTAACAGAGATAAAGCTTTTGAGTGCAGGGAACTGAAGGACGAGCACATGATTCGGCACTCCAAAGCTCTTCGAGGCAACGCTCAAATCACATCAGATGGATGATGCAAATGCGACACAATCGCTAATTACAAACACAGAGGAGAGTGTAATTTGTCTCTTGGCCTTCAAGATCAAACTCAGGCGCTCCTTCAGTAGAACTCTCTGAATATTATTATTTAAGGCCAACTAAAACTCAATGAAATCTAATAAAGTTTACTTAATGAAAGATTGTTGTCACAGATCAATTACTGTGTGACTGATTGCATGTGCATGTGTGTGCATTTGTGTACTGAAATCAGTCCGTGAGATCGGATATGACTAATGAACTGTCACTTTCGCAACACACACGTGCATGTGTCCGATCTATTAGTAAAATGTCAGCACGCTGCAGAGCATTCAAAGTTTTGGTGAAGTCAGTCGTTTGTCATATTCGGGGGTCTTATCACACCTGTCTGTCTGTAGCATCTCTTTGCTGTGAATGTGAAGGTCACTCTGTCACCACGTCAGATGGAAATGGAGTTGATGGCCTTTTCTGAGCAGCGTGGTTTCAAGATGACATTATAATAGACTGCAGGATGATGCTGTTGCTGATTGGCTATTAATGAACATCTGCCCTTGAAACTGTGTTATCTGCCTGTATAAAAAGACTGATAGCAGAATACAAACAGACTGAATATTGAAAGCATAACAGGCAGGTGAGTGTGTTGAAGTGGATTAAGAGCGCAGTTCGATTGTGAGCTGCTTGGCAGAACATTTCTTCATGAACACAACCTCAAGCTTTTGACTTCTACCCCAAAGAATAGGTCACAAGATACCAACTTTCAAACTTTATTGACCTTCTGCATGCTAGAAACATCTTTTAACCTTCTTTCTACACTAAAAGTGGGAATGCAACAAGCAGGGGGATCCTGAGCCGTTCCCAGGCTAGATGGGCTATGTAGTCCCTCCAGCGGGTTCTGGGTATGCCCTGGGGTCTCAGTCCCAGTTGGACATGCCCAGAACAGCTCCAAAGGAAGGTGGCTCCCTCAACTCGCTCCTTTCTAAGCGAACAAGCAGCAGCTCTACTCCGAGCTCCCATAGGATCTCCAAGCTCTGCCGGCCACCGGATGGAGGAAGCCCATTTCGGCCACTTGTATCCTCAATCTCATTCATTCGGTCACTACCCAAAGCTCATGACCATAGGTGAGGGTTGAAACATAGATGGACTGGAAAATCGAGAGATTTGCCTTCTGGCTTAGCTCCCTCTTCCCCACAGAGGTCTGGTACATTTTTTTTTAAACTTTCTTTCTACACTAAAAGTGAGAATGCAACACATTGCATATATTGACATCTGCTGCTTGTGATCAACTATCAAATAGCTGAACAGTTTTATGATAATATGTATGCATGGGAATCAGGGCTGTCAGGGATGGAAGAAAATGAGAGACTTTTTCAGAGACAGTCTTGGAATTTTTCAACCTAAACCTGATTTCCCATGTTTTTGTATCAAAGTGAATAATGAGGGCACCAAGTTTTGAATTTGGTCCAGTATTGAGGGAGAATGCTGCAACCTTGAAACAGGCTACAGCTTAATCCTTGTGGGCAATTGTACACCATCAAAATAGGCCTTTAATTAAAAGAGCTTCTTTTGTCTTTAGTTTGACCTGCTGTGGGTCTGACCAAGTCTCCCTGAAGAAGAAGTCTCATTTTGAAATCTCTGGAGAGATGAGGTGACTTGTTGCAGGAAGTCATCAGTAGAAACGAGAGTAGTGATACAGAGTTTGTTGTGTTGGAATACTAGCTTAGTAGCTCAGTTTTCATGTCATGGCGTAATATTTATCTGATTTCAACCATGTGGATGAGGACTTCTGAATCTGATGGCTGCTTGTAACTACTTGAGATGGAACATACGGACAAGACTACATGCAAAGGCAACAGGCAGAGGAGGAGCTGCTTCAAGTCTATGAGGCTCAGGAGACTGTGGTGGTTCTGTAGGTGCTGTGACCTTATGACCATTTTCCTGTAAAGATCTTCCCAGTATGTTGTCAGACACTTCTAATAACAATCTGAGCCAGTCTGTGGCAGAAACAAACACTTTCAGTGGACGTACCTTGACTGTGCTAAATTAGAGCACATTGCAGCCAGTTTCTGGCTACAGTTTTCAATCTCTCAATACTGGACCAAATTCAAAACTTGTTGTTCCCATCAGGTATAAACACTTTTGCCTTCTAATGCAGACAACACGTTGTCCAAGACAGTTTTGAACCTCAGAGTGTGGTGGCTCTGTCTGTCGCCATCTTGGTAGTCGTGCCTCTGCTGGACCCTAACTCCTAAACCACACCGCACACGTCTCTGGCACGTCGTGTACGCGCTGCGGTTTTGGTCCTTCTTGTACACGACTTCAAACCCCGTTTCAGAAGCGGAACGTTTAGCCCGCCAGACTTTGTTTACTTGCTCAGATTTGGTCATTTTCCCGGTGTATTTTCTTCTAAACATGCTTCTACATGTGTAAATATGCTACGTAGTTAATTAGTTTCTCTTTTGTCTGTTTTTACGACCGGCAGTTTGCACAGGGTATTTTATTTTGAAAATCCACCGGATTCTCTATGCTTTTTCTGTGTCTGGCTTCCGCCCGCTCGAGGTGGTCTGTGTAAATTGACGTGGGCTGCTCGCGTCAAGCGTCAAAAACAGAACAGACGCGTATTTCACACGGAGTCGAGCAGAGAGCCTCTTCTGGGACGCTTCTGAAACAGACTGTGGTGGAGCCGGTGGGTTTGATACATTGACTAGAATGGCCGTGTATTGCTCCCACTATCAGTCAAAGCGACCACTCTCTTAATTCTGCATAACTTTAAGCCTTAATATAATTTGAACAGGTCACTTCTATGAAAATTCACCCTCAGTACAGTTGTCATGAACGGGGAAATTAGCTATAGAGACCAAAACTGTTTCTTGTACCAGGCTGTAAACATGTTTATTTCTGCTGTGAAGTTTTAATATGGGGACTCGCTTGATTGACTTTTTCTGTAGCCAGTCTCAAGTGGCCATTTTAGGAACTGCAGTTTTTGGCACTTCCGCAATGGCTTCATTTTAGCCATAGAGGTTGCCACTTGCTATTTAACATGAGGTTGCCAGCCAGTCCTGACAAACTTAAAAATAAAATTCTATAAATCTTCATAAAACTAACCAGTACTGTCAACTTGTGGCTGCAAATCTGGGAGCGCACACAGAGCAGATATCTTGTTATTGGGAGGTTAATATTGTACACTTATGTGGATGATAGCCAACACGCAAATACATTTATCAATGACAAAACAGAAACACTCTACACCGTTTTATTTTTACCCTCAGCCCATAAATCAATAATTCAGCCATAAGCCCAACAGGCGCATGAACAGACGGACAGGACTTCTATCTATAAGTATCAGATTTGTCCGTACTCAGAGCTCTTCAGCTGAGTTTGTGCAGTGCTTAATTTGTGTGTGCCTGCATGTCTATATGAATGTGTGAACAGTGAGGATTACTGTAAAACTGGATGTAAATGTTGCCTGTGAATTTCTAAGCAACAAAGAAATCTGTTGCTTGTTAGCGGGAGCCAAAACAGCCAATCTGTTGTGCAACAGCTTCTGAGGAAACTCGCCTACAAGAAGCTAGAGCACGAGAGAGGCTGGCCTGGATAACTGGATAACACACAGGTGCACACTGAACAACGCTACATGCACACACACACACACACACACACACACACACACACACACACAAAGTCAAAGGTGTCCAATTTTGTTTTTGACTCTGTAACCTGCACATACACCCACAAGCAATCCACAGTTGCACAAACACATGTGCTCGCATTTACCCTTGATCTCTGATACTGGTTTCCTACACACAATCTCGGCGTACACATGCTTTACATCCCTCTCTCCATCTCTTCTCAGTGTACACACACACACACACACACACACGCACGCACGCCAGGACAGATGGCCATGCTATGTGCTCTCGCTCAGCAGATGCACAAGAGCATTAATCATGAAAAAAAAGACTCAGAGGATTTAACTCTTACTACAGTTGTGCTGCTTCCTGTAAAGAGCCGTGATTAATTTCTCCTTCTAACATTTCTTAAACAGTGCAGATGCAGACGTGCCACACAAGACAGGAAGGAATTGGCTACTTGAAGGTTTTAAAACCAAGAAATAATATGATATGATTCCCTCAGACATCAAGAATTGGAGAGGAGAAAAGCAGAAAATCTGATTTACTGAATATGCTGTTATAAAATATTAGAGCAATGTATTTATATTAGGGTGATACATAGCAGTGATAATGAAAAACCATGTGGTAGCTAACACTGGCATAGTTAGCAG
Source organism: Argyrosomus regius (assembly GCA_946959425.1). Taxonomy (NCBI): domain Eukaryota; kingdom Metazoa; phylum Chordata; class Actinopteri; family Sciaenidae; genus Argyrosomus; species Argyrosomus regius. The sequence continues at coordinate 24,767,665 of OX336897.1, read as the reverse complement.
TATTCCTCCCACCAGGTGCAGCCACAGTCATATTTATGCACACATGGTAATGTGAGACTGGATGTGGATAAAAATGGCTAACTCTGGCCAGCAGTCTGATCAGTTGGCACTCGCACACGCTCAGTCCCTTCATTCTGATAAGTCTTGGGTGCCGATGAAGTGCTGCAGCTTAGAAAATCCTCTGCAGGAAAGGTAAACGAGTTGTTTTCCATTCTGTGTGCAGAATCCTGAGGCATGTTAGTGGTGTCGCACTGGGGATGGCGCATTTTTGCATAAGAATTTGCATAAGACACAAAGCTAAGAAGTTAGCATTTAGCTCGAAACACTACTGTGCCAAACAGATTTATAGAGATGCTAGCATGGTTGTAGACTCTACATCTTGTTTTAGCAGTTAGCACTAATGTTAGCATGCTAATATCTGACATGTTTACCGTAAAATAGGTGTCAGGTCAGACCTTAAACTTACAAAATGTTGTTTAATAATGATTCAGTTTGTTTCATAAAACATTATGCTAATAACAATTGAGCCAATGCTAAATAACATCAGTTAGCTTAGCCTAATCAGACATTTCCCTCTCATTATATACTTTGTGAACACACACATTTCTCCATGAATGCAGACAGAAATAAAACTAAAACATTTACAAAACATATTTTAGCCTCTAAAAACTGTAGTTTTTGGAAGTTATGGTAGCTTGTGATGTTGACTTCCTTACTTAGCTTACATAGTTGATTGCTCTTGATTGGACGATGCTACAAATTTAGCTACTGTATGAAAGTCTTTACCAGCTGAGACATTTGTGAAGTTTTAATGGTTCAACCTGATTTAGTCAGTTTGAAACCAGTTAGTGAGAACTGAGGATGGACTTTATGCTCAGAGTGAAGGATCAAGCAGTTTTAGGAAATTTTAGATTCTGGGCAAGTAAACACCAAGGTTGACATACAAAAGTCCTGTCTTGATTTGCTTCATTTGGCTCCTGTTTCTTGCAATCCTCAGTTGATCCGGTCCAATAGTGACCCCCAGCTCCATGGCAACCTCCAATGCGCTGTAATAATCTGTGCAGTTTACAGGTGATAGTGATCTAGCAGCATATCCTTTCAACAACATGCACAAAAATTTGAAAAGTTATCGCCTGTGAGTACCCCTCTGGCACTATTCATTCCTAGCAGTGCTATTGGAACGGCCAGCGACCAGAGGAAGGACCCCCTCCAAACTTTGAGAAAAATACTATTCGCAAGAATGGAACACTCACTAAAGATGCAACTTTTTGTAGGCACTTCCTACAGTCCCTGCCTGTTGCTTATTTGGCAAGATGTGCTTCTCTGTTTTCTGCTGATAATGTTTCAGTCAGTTTTCCAGAGTTCATGGTGGTCTACTTCTGCATCTGCCTGTCTTTTGTCTACTTCTTATCTAAAAGTCCTGTTAGATTGCTGAATATTATCATTTCTGTTGAAATTGTTTACATTTTTAACTTAAAGCCCCTGAAAGTGTTCACTATAACATGACACAGAAATGTAGCAATACCAGGAAAGCCATGAACATTTTCGGTTTCACAGTTCCTCAAAGCAGAGAAAATCCTACATGACCTTCCCATAATGCAGCTGGCCTGGCTGCCACAAAAAAAATTAGACTCTGACCCACTGTTAAAAAAGGAAGCACACAGCCTGCAGTCAAACATCTGTGTGCTAAAACCATCCCACAGGACAGGTCCAGTTAAACCTGGTGAGGTAAACAACATAGATTGTGGATTTGATGCACGGTCGGATTTAAGCCCCCCAGAGCCCGACCATGGACACATCGATTTGTCTGACCATTTTGGACAGGGACCTCTGGGGAATGGAAAGGTGCTAGGACAATTTCTTGGTGCGTTTTATGACTTTATTTGGATTGTGACAGCTGGAGACAGACAGTGGTACTTTTAGACCACCTCTAAAAGCAGCTCAAGTGTACATGCATGACATGATTCTATCACATTTATTCTGTCTGATCATCAGCCAGGCTTCTCAATAAATAATCAAACAGTAATGGAGAGTCTGGTGATAATTCTCTAAAGTATCATTACAGCAAACCGTTTTCATATTACAAGAAATAATGATTATAGCTGCTTTAAAGCAATTTAGCACCACAGTTTCAGAGTGTAATCACACTGTGGTAAATATGGACAGCTGTACACGTGAATTTGTCATGATTACATTACTTATGATCAAAAACTAGCAGGTTGACAACTTTGCTAACAGCCAAACATTAAGCAAGGTCAACAACACAAGACATAGCAGCCAGCTAATATTACTTACTAGTCCAACAGCTGTCAGCCCAGCTCGGCGTCTGTCTTTCAGCCTTTTATTTCACCAAGCTCTCACCAACCACTAAAAGTCAGTCCCAGATTTACTCTTGTCTGGTGGCTTCTTGCTTGCTCACTCTCTCCTTTTCTCTTCTTAGCTTCTTCCATCAGCATGCCCTCACATCTTTTCACCTCTGTCCTTATGTCGATAGAGGCTGCTGAGCCCAGTTACATTACACTCTTGCCCAGCTCCAGTTCTGGCACAACGCTGGTTGCGCTCCCTGTCAATATTCCTCCCCGCCCATGGCGTGGTGTCATGCTGGTCCAAAACACCAATGGTACAAACACTAACATTCCCCCAGTGCTCTGAGCTCACAGTCTGGGCAGTCTGGCTAACAAACTTAGCTAACAGTAGCTACAGTTGGCAGCAGTTTGCTTTACTGTCCATCAGAAAACTCTGTCCATCAGTTTCACCAAAATCAGTCAAACAGTTGGTGGTGTGTAACTTAGTGCTGTAAAGCGTTACGTACTTCTCAGAGGAGATCGTACCCAGAGCACAAAGTTACATAGTGCAAGAGCAGACGTATGAATGACGGAGACATCATTCACCTGATTACACGTGAATGTAACATCAAAATGATTTAATATCTGTTATTTTATGGTAGAAAAGTTACACAATGTTGCTTTAAGTCATTAACAGCAAAAAGAAATACCTTTTTAGCAAGTCAGTGGTAATGAAAATGGATTCCTAAATGTATAATCTATTAATGATGCATTCACCTCATTAATCATCTCACACCAAACCACTTTCAATAACAAAAAGGATAACACTTTATGGTAAGGGTACATTTATTATCAGGACTTCATGCATGAAAAAGCAATAATTACTTAATTAATTAAACAACTAAAGTATTTTAATCAAGAGTGTCAAGCAATCTAAAATTCTGGGGGGCACAATTAAAGGAAATAATGATGCAATTTTCTGCAATTTGACATCATCAAAACTTTACTAAATCATCTCCAACTTTATATGAGCGGAAATAATGTACATTTATTTTTAAATCGCTTACTTTCACCTACTAACCAGAGTTTAAGGAACTCACTTTAGACACACGAGCTGAGTCTGACACCACCTAACAGTTGTGACATGAGTTCCAACAGATAGCGGGACAGCCAGGAGGCCACAACAGAGCTGAGCGGGGAGCACCAAGAAACCACCACAAAGCTGAGGGAGACCCAGAGCAGCCTCAGACAGCTGACACAGACCATTACTGAGCTGGAAGAGGAGAACACCAACCTATGAGACTAATTCAATTAATTTGTCACATATAATCATACAGGTACAATCATAGTGAAACAGGCGCTGAAACTAAAGGAGGACTTCAGCAGTCAGCTGTCAGCTACACTCATGCCACACCTCCCCTCTACCCTGCTGCCAAAACACCAACTCCCTTCGACTTATGCAACTCCCTCCACCCCACAGCCTTTACCCACCTCTCCAACCCTGACACCCAGCGACCTAAGAACTACAGACCACCCAGATACCAACAAAGAAGTCAGAGGAGCTCTACCTCCCACCCGGCTGCAGCACTCTGTCCCCATCCTATATCACACACTCCTGCCCCACCCAGGCACAGAAGATCCCCCCAGTGTTGATGAACAGTCGTACACCTCCGATATCAACTACACCAATATCTCTATAAAACAGACTACTGCAAACATGAGGTGCAGCGCTCTCTCACACCTACACACACACACACACACAGACACACACAAGATTAGTCTAAATGTATTAACTTTCCTGTGAATTGGTTGCAGTGGATTGGAGTTTCATTTATTTTGTATTTTTGTTCAGGTTGAATTTATTTCTTTTTCTCACAAATCGAATCTTTCATAATAAGTTTTTGGAAAATTCAGGGTTTGTTCTCTTTTGAAACTTTTGGTTTGAGACAGAGCCTGTTAAGTCAACATGCTACTCAACTCCTGACACAAGCTGTGGTCATCTCAAGACTAGACTACTGTAATGCCCTCCTGACGGGCCTCCCAGCGTGCACAGTGAAACCTCTTCAGATGATCCAGAACATGGCAGCGCGCCTGGTCTACAACCAACCCAAAAGGTCACATGTCACCCTGCTGCTCATCGAGCTCCACTGGCTACCTGTAGCAGCCCACAAAATTCAAATCACTAATGCTGACTACAAAGTAGTCTCCGGAACTGCACCTACCTACTTGAAGGCCCTTGTACAGGTACTGTATATGTCACCTCACGACCGCTGCGCTCCTTCAATGAACGACGCTTGGCTCTGCCACCTGTTCGCTCAAGGCAATCCAGACTTTTCTCGTCTGTTGTTCCCCGTTGGTGGAACATCCTACCAGTTCCTACCAGAGCAGGGGCGTCCCTCTCTACCTTTAAAAAACTCCTGAAGACCTCCAGCTCTTTAGCTCCTCTCCTGGCACTACCAGCAACTGGACATGATAAATCTACCCCTTCAAGAATTGTCACAGCACTTACTGCTGCACTAACACTTTCTTATCGCACTGTACCTTGATACCTTGTTCCCTTCTCTGTAAGTCGCTTTGGATAAAAGCGTCAGCTAAATGACTAAATGTAAACTTCACATGCTTGACATAAAAACAACATGTGTGCTCATATTTAACATTTCTTTTGTTCTGAGGAGACAAACTAATATCTGCTGACTTCACATTGATGAATCTGCAGCTTCAAAACTCCACACCGAACTCAACATTCCCAATGGGATTAAAACTACAGCCACCACCACTAGGTAGAGACATTGCATACCTTGAGGAAGACAGCGTGTATACTGTATTTTATTTGTTAATCTTAAAGCACGAGTTTGATGAGCTGGAACAGCTACATGCAGCGTTCAAAGAGCATTTCATTTCTAACTTTTATATGCAGCATAGCAACAATGCTGCTGAAATAAAACTCAAAGACTGAATGGTTTGTTTTTGGAAATATGACTCATGATATACAATCGCTAGAATTGTATGATTCAACTTTTTCCCATGGTCTAAGTGTACTTGTAGAATAAGAATTGCAATACTTATCTAATCGGCACCCCAAGTATCATGATCATATCAAATCAGGAGATAAGCATATCATCCTTGTGCTGTCTGATACAGCTTCTCAATGTTCTTCAGGATGCAGTGAAATTACAGCACTTCAGCTAAACTGAGCACAGCACGCTATGATAGAGATCTCACCAAACACATCCCAACTGTAAAACAAAGCAAAACCCACATGCGGTTCATAAAAAATGAATAAACGCATCTGCATTTGTGAGGTAGATTTATATCCCTGTCCAATATACACCCCTCCATCAGACTCACAATACCACGAAGAAGAGTTCTACAGCTCCCTGCACACAGAGATATGTCACTTTCAAGCTGAAGGTAAAATATTGCTGCATGGGGACTTAAATGCACGGACAGCTTCAGAACTTGACTGCATAGTCCACACAGAGGATAAACACATAGTCAGACAGTCATTTTTGACCCACGAACCCATGAGATACAACCCTGACAAAACAATGAACAGAAGTGGGAAAGACTTAGTGCGTCTCTGCACAGCCTCAGGCGTCTACTGTATGTGTTACATTGGAAGATCAGAGGAGACAGTTTGGGACGTTTCACCTACTGTTCAGCTCTTGGGACCAGAACTGTTCTGTCCTTCAATAAAACTAAAGTTATGGTAACTCTCCAAATAGTCAGTTTCTTTTTTTGGTACTGCTGAGTCACGAGCACCTTCACCTCATAGACATTTTGTTTTATTCAAAAAATAGTAATTCTCTGACTGCAGGAAAAAAATGAGGATGAGCTAGCAGCTAACTAACATGATGAAACTGAATGAAACTGCAGGTCACAGAGGTCATTGATTGAGAGATCACGGAGGTGAAGTGTAATAGTTTTAAAGAGTGAGGCCAAAAAATGTCTGTTTTCAATAGTGAGCTTTTATGATTTTAGATAATATGACATGGAATCCTCAGAGGAGACAAAGCCTTTTGCACCTCCTGTGATCTTGAGGGGGAATTGAATTGGAATAAAGGTCCATGTTTTAGTGGCATCTTGCGTTGAGCTTTCAGATTGCAACCAACTGAATACCACTTGCCTCACCGTCCCCTTTAAAGCATGAAGGAGAAACTAGGGTGGCCACAGAAATCATGAAAATCACAAAGTGCCCATGTAAAGCCAGTGTATAGTTTGTCCGTTCTGGGCTACTGCAGAAACATGGCAGTGCAACATGGTGGACTCCGTAGGAGAGGACCCACTCCCACTGTAGATAAAAGGGCTCATTCTAAGGTAACAAAAGCACAATGATTCTGATGTTCAGATGACTACACAAATGAATATTATATTCCATTTCTGCCATGTTCTACCAATAGATCCCCTTAACTGGACCTTTAAGACAAAGAATGAGCTGCACAAAGCGGTTTCTACTCCTGTTGATTTTGAGTAATTATTGTGAATACTTTGATTAATAAATGTAAATAAATAATGCTTTATTTGTGATGACAGTTTTGTTTAGCTTTAACATCCAGCATTTAGTTGTCCAATGTGCTCCAGGTTCTGTGGATAATATTCCGATTAGTCCTGATCATTTAAAGGAGAAGACTACCCTGGCTCCAATTTCAAAGGCGACTGAACTTCAGTGACAAACCACTTGATAAATGATCTTGTTATCACAAGAAAACAACCTTTGTTATCTATCCGGAGATAACAGGATAATTAAGTTGTGATCTCGAGATGACGGCATTAAAGCAACACAATCGCAAGCACGGCTGTTCTTGGCTTCCGTACTTCTGAACTGCTGCAGATACATGAACCAAAATAAAAGGTGTGTATGGAGACACCGCCACAGTCCATGCTCCTAAGATCCACCACACCTTTCACTTGACATTTTAATATTTAAAAGGTACAAAACACTAAACTGAAGCTCTGAAACACTTGAACCCTCACAGAACCAGACCTGAATGTGAAATATCAAAAGGCCACTTCTGTTAGCCCTGCTAAATTTATGCAAATTGTGCTGTTTGTATTTTTATTATAACAATTGTACTTTTTGAGAATCATATTGACGATAACTTATGAATCAAGACATCAGTCATTATCACAGCGGTCTACTTCCCACCTCAGGCAAGTACAGAAGCTGCTCTCTCAGATCTTTACGAAGCTTAAACTGCTCACAGACTGGTAATCCTGATGCTGTGCTCATTGTTTCTGGAGACTTCAATCAGACTAACCTTAAGAAGATTATGCCTGACGTCCATCAACACATAGATTGAGCCACAAGGGGAATAAACACTCTCAATCTCTGCTACACACCATTCTGCTGGCAATCGAAAAGAGACCACGTGGCCGTCTTGCTGAGATGTAAACCAACTTTGACGCATGATGTGAGGGAAGCAACTGTACCTAAAACAACAGTCAAATCATTCCACAATCAGAAACCATGGTTTACCAGAACCATCCGGCATGATGTAAACTCACACACTGCAGCCTACAAATTAGGGCTCCAGTCTGGCAACACGGATGTTGCACCTTCCACATCTATCACTCCTTCTGAGCATGATGTCAGGCTTTCAAGTGTGTGAACACCAGGAAGGAAGCAGGACCAGATGGTATCAGTGGGCGGGTCCTCAAACTTTATGCTGACCAAGTAGCGCCTATGTTCACAGCGATATTCAAACTGTTCCTGGATCAGTCTGTTATACCCACATGCCTCAAATAGTCCTACATTCTTCCTGTGTCTAAGAAAACAAGTCTGAACAACTATCGCCCAGTGGCATTCACCAGTGTAGGGATGAATTACTTTAAGCAGCTGGTCAAGGATTACATCTGCTCCTCACTACCCAACACAACTGGACAAGGCTCCAGTGAGGTGCAATTTGCTTACCGTCCCAACTGATCAACAAAAGACATGATACCCGTGCTCTACACCATGCTGTCCCATCAGAACAAGAGAGGGAGCTCTGTGACATTGTTGTTCAACATTTTATCACCCTAGTTCCATCCAAGCTGACCACAAAGCTCAAGGACCTGGGTTTAAACACCTCATTGTGGTAGTTGATTTTTGACTTCCTAATGGGGGGGATGCATGGAGGTGACAATGGGCAGACACACCTCATCCACCTTCATCCTCAACATTGCAGCATGCAGTACGCATAAGACTGTGTAGAAATGTTCTATTCCGACACCATTGTCACATTTGCTGATGATGACACATCCTTGGTAGGGCTGATCACTAAAAAAACAATGAAAAGGCCCATCTTGAATGAAGTAAAGAAGACAACAACCCCCTCCTGAACCAGCAAGACTAAGGAGATGATCGTGGACTGTGGGAAGAAGCAATGGAGGAACTATACCCCCCTTAATGTCAGCAAGTCCTTGGTGGAGAGAGTGGACAGCCTCAAGTACCTTGGTGTCCACATCACTGAGAGCCTGACCTGACCTGGACGCTGCACCACTGACTCTGTGGTAAGAAAGGCAAGGCAGAGACTGTTTCACCTCCGACATCTGAGGAAATTTCAGGTATCCCCTCAAATACTGAGGAATTTCTACTCCTGAACCAGGAGAACATCCTAAATGGGAACGTCACTGTCTGATACATATACAGTACTTGCATACCTGCAACTTGCACAAATTTTGTGGCTTTGTGAACGGGGTTGGCGAAGTTGTTATCTTTACTCATTCATATTTTTCTATTTTTACATATATCTACATTTTTCTGCATGATTTTTGCAACTCATTATTATGTTAATGCTTAGTTGTTATTTGAAGCCTATATATGCATATACATACATATTAAAATTGTTCTATTTTTACAACAAATACAAGGGGAACTGCGGTGTGCATTTGCACACATATTAACAAAAACCCCATGCAATTGTATTTCAAATGAGCTCTGGCACAGTGCTTCAGTAATCCAGATATTTCATACGCCCTGGCGACCTACATTCCCCAGTGGTTTAGATTAGGAGCGCCTGAGCTTCTGCTGACACTCATCTGATCCCAGACCATCCTCGTGCTCACCCTGTGGCAGTTCTTAGCCCTCATCACCATGAGCGAGTCTCAGGGGGAATAACAAGGACAGAGGCTAATGTTTGCGTTCTGTGTGGCCCGTGGGACAATGTTAGCTACTAACTGTGAAAATAATATAAGTTTGATATCAGCATGTGGCAAAAGAAAGGACCTGATTGAGCTTGCTTGTGCTGTGAGTCAGATTCAAATTTACATGACCCTATTATGCCTGGAGTTAACAGGAAATAATCATGATATTCGCAAATCAGAATGCTACAATTCCCTTTGGATAAAATGTACTAGTGACAGTTTGTGTGTTGGTTTGTTGCTACCTCTAGTCTTTGAGCTTGATTTTAGAACTTTTAACTGCTCCTTATATCAGAACCTCAGAATAGAAGAGAGAGCCAGGCAGAAGAGTGGCCTGGATTTGTGCTTTAAGAGATGAGGTGGACGCTTCCATTCCAGTTGATCTATTAGGAATGTAATGCTTCCCCCTACTTTTAAAAACTTAGAAGGGTGATTCATTATGCAGCAAACATGAAATGCAGTGTCATTTGTGTGACTTCTCTTAAAGAGTGAGACTCAGCCTGTGGAAACAGTTGTTTAATGTCCTCTGTGGCTGTGGAGGGGCTTTGTTAAATCTGAAAAAATGATGATGTCAGAGTGATGCCACCAGGGTTATCTCAACTTGGGCTTTGAGACAATTTTATAACAGAAGGCTTGTGTAACGTGAAATATTGTTATATGGGTTGTGAAACCCTTTCAAAGCCTCTGTGCAATGTAAAAGATAAAGTTATTAGACAAGTCAAAAACAATAAGTAATATTTATTATAGAATGATGATATATTGTCAGGGTTGGGTCAGATTACTTAGAATGTAATCAGTTACTGATTATTAATTACATGGCATTTTTAATTATTATTTCAAGGCCAAACATTAAAAATATTATATTGTACCTTCTACTGTTAACTACATCTTAATTTATATTTATATTTATTACACTGCTGCACTGTTTTTTATTGCATGTCTCAGAATGATGTTTTATTACTGTGATGTGATTGTATATTTTGGTTTTCTGTGAAGGTTCTCAGTCGTCCAGGTCATCTCTCTTCAAAAAAGGGTTAAGGTGGATCTACAAGCTTTCCTAGTATAAATACACAGACTCCCCACCAGTCAGTCAGAACTGAAAAAGCTTCTTGGATGAGAGGCAAAACGTCTTCACGGAACTACAAACAGTCCAGTTGCCCCAGACTTAACCCTTTTTTGAAGTATATTTTGGCTGTATTATTATTTTTTATATAATGTAAGGTGACCTAGAGTTAGGGTTAGGCCATAAAATAAAATGTATATGTGGTCTGTGAAGGTTCTCTGTCATTGTCCTTCTTTGTGAACAGTTCAGTCTGGGGTAACTAGACTTGGTTGTAGATCCATCAAGATGTCTCACCTCTTATCCAAAAGGCTTCTTCAGTTCTGACTGACTGGTGGAGAAACCCAGGTCCACACCAGAGCACAGGTGACTCGGGCAATAGTCATCACAACAAAGAGGAGAACTAATGAACCGTGGAAACAATGGCCTGGTAATGATCCCACCAAGACGAAATAAAAAATGTATTGGTCTTATTCTTATTCTACTAATAAATGAAGACAGCCAAAATTCTCTTATTACTTATTAATTCTTTTACCAAGCCCAGAACATTGTTATAATTTAAAAAATATTATTGTCGTTATTGCTCTGGAAACACATTGACACCCGTCTCATTATTATGAAATTATTAATAAAATGGAAAATGTGGTGGTGCAAACAGGGAATAGATGAATGACTCTTGATTTAATCATTTGTATGCATGAATTTCTAACTCACTCTCTGGTTTGATATCACTTTATGTATTTTGCCTCCTCCACTCATGTAGAGGGCTTGTGGATGATGCTGAAGAGGACGTTTATGAAGTGCGCTCTAGAAATCTAAAGTTTTTAATGAACTGAATGTCATCTGCAGTACCATCACATCACTGTCCATTATGAATGTGGAATACATTGAAGGGAACTCAAAGATAACACAATGTTGTGTTTAACAGCCAAAACCAGAGGTATGTCCACGTATCCAAAGATCAAAATAGGTCAAGTCTACACTCTGTCCCATGAGTAACAATGTCAGTTTGACCGCTCTCTCTTTCTCTTTCAAATCACCAAACACCCCTTGAAGTTTAATCTAACCAAGCAGGAGAATGCAGTCCTGTGCTGGCCCTCTAATAATGAGGACCTATGACCTTCTGAATATTACACCTCTCTTTCATCCAATCTTTTAAGAATACATGAAACATGAACTGGAGGACATTCTGAATAACACCATGGAAAAAAGTGGATAACTGAAAAAGAGTGGGTCTTCCTTATAAATGAAAAAAATCCAGCCTGAGGTTACGCATGTTTTATCTGCTACCCAAAATACACAAAAATGTATCTATCCTACCAGCCATCATCAGTGGTATAGAATCCCACCTCAACTCTCCAAGCTCTTTTGGGTGAAGCCAGAGGGGAATACACTTCCTGGATTTTAAAATCACTAGAACATCCTCAGGGTAGCTGCATACTACGATTTTTCACAAGGACACTGACCACAATACCACTCTGCATGCTGAGAGCTTCCATCCCTCCTCACCGTATGAACAACATTCCATTTGGAGAATTTTTCGCCACATCTGAGACGAAGATTTTGACCTAAAATCTGCAGAAATGAAGTCACAGTTTGCAGAACATAGGTGTAAACACAAAGTTGGGAGCGAGTTGCTCCCCCAAGTGAAGGAGTTCAAATATCTTGGGGTTGTTCACAAGTGATGGGAAAATGGAGTGTGACATGGACCAGTGGGTTTTGTGCGGTGTCTGCAGTACTGAAGACGTTTACCAGACCATTGTGGGTAAGAGGAAGCTGGGCCGGAAGGCGTTGCTCTCGATTTTCCAGTCCATTTTTGTTCCCAACCCTCACCTATGGTCATGAGCTTTGGGTAGTGACCGAAAGAATGAGATTGCGGATACAAGTGGCCAAAATGAGATTCCTCCCCCGGGTGTCCGGGCTTATAAATAGATTGAGGAGCACAGAGTAGAGCCACTGCTCTTTCGGGTCAAAAGGAGCCAGCTGAGGTGGTTCAGGCATCTGATTAGGATGCCCTCTGGGCGCCTTTCAGGGCAGATCCAGAACCTGCTAGAGCAGGGATGTCCAAAGTACGGCCCGGGGGCCAATCATATTATTATATTATATATTATATTATTGTCAGATACTGTATGGCTGGAAGATTTGGCTTTTTTGGTTGACACAACGAAGCATTTGAACCTTTAAGGACATAACTGCTGGTGTTATATATCTGTAGATGTGACACAAAATATTACTTTCTGAATGATTTTGTTAAAGAGAAGAACAAGAGTGATACATTTTAAACTTAAATGTTAACAGACTTTGCATTACTCATAATAAGTCATACAAGTCAAGATTTCTATCAACTTCATGCAAGTTTAACGTATTCCATACAATTTATTCTTTGTTATCTGAACAGATGTGAAAGAAAGGAAGAACTGGTTTTTAGATTTGTTCACGCCTGATTGGCTTAGATTCGGTTACATTGTCATTTAAAAAAAAATTATAATTGTGACAATGAAAACAAAATTGTTACAGAACATTTGTATGTAACTTTTACTGGTAATTTTTTCATTTTTAAAATGTTAGTATTGGCCCCCGGGCATCTTCACATTGTCAAATCTGGCCCTTAAAAAAAAGTTTGGACACCCCTGTGCTAGAGGGACTATATAGCCCATCTAGCCTGGTAATGCCTCAGGATCCCCCAGGAGGAGTTAGAATGCGTTACTGGGGAGATGGATGGATGGATGGATGGATGGTTGGATGGATGGATGGATGGATGGATGGATGGATGGATGGATGGATGGATGGATGGATGGATGGATGGATGGATGGATGGTTGGATGGATGGATGGATGGATGGATGGATGGATGGATGGATGGATGGATGGATGGATGGATGGATGGATGGATGGATGGATGGATGGATGGATAAGGCATCATAAACAGACATCATACCTCAGAGGTACGAAGGGTCTCATGCTCAGATCTGTAATATCACCAAATGGAACTGGACTATATGACACTGTGATTCATCCCTGTAAAAACTGTTCTCCGAACCTTCTTTTTGCTCTGGAAGGGCCCCCACTCTACATGACTAGTCCAAGCTAGTCCACAGCCATTTACCACCAAAAACTTCTTGGGTTCATAAACCAGTTTTATCTGTCTAACTTAAGAACACCCATCAGATCAGCTATCAGAGCCATGCAGCGGCTCCTTCTTCCTCTGTAAACAATATTTTTTTAATAGTCTGATAATCTATTATTCTCTCAAAATGTATTGTTCTTTAACTGACAAATTAAACAGTGTGTCTTTTGTGACATTCTGTAGGAGAAGCTTCAGTCATTTATTCAAATATTTAAATGTTTCTGCAGTTATGAAACACTTATAATAGTTATCTCAAACTTCAGCCATTCTTCAGCCTATTTTGTGGAGAACAGTGAATCTGGATTTTGGAAATCTCTTCAGGGAATATTAAAACATAACAACAAAGCTCCATACTGTTTCTTGCCAAGATCAAAGCAACCTGCCATGATCAAATTTTGATAAAGACACGGTGATATGAAATAATGATTTATGACTCAGATTTTCTTGAAAATCAAAAGGAAGAGATGTGACCATGATAAAATCTGCCTTCAGTTTGAAGACTAGTTCATTTTCAGGATGGAGCATTATTAGATATAATGGACGTGGAAATTTTGTAGATAATACTTTACTGTTTAGACAGAAAGGCGTCGCAAAGTTTTGGCTAATGTAGGTTTTCTTTGTTTATGATTGCTCATTAAGGATTTTTAACTAGTGGGAAAATCCTCACTGTTACATGTTATAGATCTGTAATGTTACATACAAACATGTTACCCCAGGTTAAATCAGATTTTGTGAAAGATTTGTTATTGACATTTTGTGAAGGTTTACTTTGAACTTTTATGGATCAGTGGATTGTTTTTATGCCCCAAAATACCCCCTAAAAAACAGAACAACTTCCACCAAAATCATTCTCTGACTTAGTTTTATGAAGTTATACCTACAAAGCATCAGTGCTCTGAATCTATGAAAGAAAACTAATTAAGTTTTTTATCTTTACTGTGTCACCTCAATGCTCTGTGACTGAGATTAAATGAGCTGAAAAAACTTATTTTACAGTTTATTTTAACGCTACGTCTGTTTAGAACTGCAGCACATAGTGGTGACTACATTGACAATGATAACCATGGTCATGCCAAATACTGATGTTGGAGCAGAGCAAGCACCAAAGAAGAACAGTAAGCAGAGAGAGAGAGCAGCAGATAGAAAAAATGTAGACCTGTGAATTAGTAGAGAAAGAATTTTCTTTCTTTTCTTTTGTTTTAGTCTCAAAGTCTAAAACATACACCGACCCTGAAAGCTCCTGGCGGAAATTTCTTTTCTAAAAAACACTCTCTGTCAGTCTGAATTATTTCCTCAATAACTTTTTTTGATCCCTTGCAATACTTTTTGCTGATCCAAAAGAACAGCATTTGAACAGTCCTTCAGAGAGACGACTGTAATATTATAATTTCATGATGTGCCAAAGCTCGGCCTTCCTCTACAAATCAGAGGGGAGGCAAAATAGCAAGGAGGCACAAAAGTTCTTACGTGACCGTATGTGGGCTCCACAGTTGTCTGTGCCCATATATCTTAGATCATTCAGTAATTACAGTTTGATTTTGGGTATTAAACTGGCTACTTTTTTCAACAAAACCATTAATTAATTCCTGTTCTGCCTTTGTGGACAGAACATTGTAATTCCAAAGAGGAAATGAGTTCTCAGTATCAGAAAGTTCAACCTGAAATCCACCTGATGTAGACAACCCACAATTTTGATCTGATGTTACACATTTAGAGTATAATAAGGGGACACTCATACACTTTTATTAAGTAACCTAATTGTGTATCAGTTGGCAATACAATATGTGTAAACTGAAGCTCAATATGGCAGATAGAGTAATTCCTATGACTTTAGATGTCAATATATATGTGATTAGGCCTTTTTCAGCTGGAGCCACTTCCCCCGTAAAGTACCTCAGTGTGACATCACTTCATCTAAATATGGCTAATAACTAGAATACATCACTAAATACCAATATTAATCCAGAATGCAATGTACAACAGCACCAAAAGCTGTTTTAATGGTGATTCAGGGTGTTTTAAAGAGGTTTTTTCCTGGACAGATTAACTGTGTAAAGGGCTAAAATTGTAATGCCTCCTGAGCTTAGTGCAGTCAAATGCATCTGGGAATTTTAAAGCCTTAGGATATGGATGAAAAGCTCATAGTCACACAGACTGTATTGGAACGTCTGATGAGTTCAGTCTCTGAACGTCAGCAAATTCATTGGTCGGTGTCAAGGATCGAGTCCTTGAGGACGTGTTCAGAAACATATTTCATCCAAAGACAGATGGCAGGTCGAGGTTTCTAAACGGCGGCGGTCCTTACCTTGCGTCCTCCTGTGTTGAGCCTCAGAGGGGTCAGGTAGGGGTCAAAGATCATGTGACTGGTCTCGATATCAATGGGCGACTGCCTCTTCCCTATGGCGCACAGGTTCCAGGCTGAGTGCACCAGACCCCAGAAGGATGGGACTGGTGGTGGAGGAGGGGGAGGGAGAAGAGAGGAAAAAAAGATAGACGAGCAATAATTAGTGTGTGTGTGTTCTCTGGCGCTTCACAAGATCAAACCATAAAAACAGAGAGAAAGTGAGCAGATGAGCTTATTATGATGGGACAGGAGGAATGGGGAGTTTAGGGAGGTTTGAATTTACATATGGCTTCATTAAAAAGAAAAAAGAGCTTTCATTAAAGTCTGCAGGTTATTATCTGCCGGTATAAACTAAGGTAGAGAAATGACTTTATTAAAGTCTGTCTAAAAGTTATCTGGCTAGTTCATATTGCTCATAATCTACAGCGACCTTTTTGCCTTTGTGAAATTATGAGCCTGATCACAGGTCATGACCTCAGTGTGGTCAAAGGTCATGAATCTGTCTCATATAAGGGTTCCTGAAGGTCTGAGGAGGTGAAGGTTTGTAGTATTTGACAAGAATGAAGCAAAAAAAACAAAAAAATCCCACCAAAAGGTCACAGTGATCATCCTGCATTACCCACAAAGCAACTTGACTGCCATCAGTTCAGTCAGAGAGTTGAGTCTGTAATGATAGCAGCAGCTAATGCAGCTATCAAGCCAAGCAAGGATGAGCGGGCAACACAGGTCGGGTAAACTCACTTTTTTCTAACTTCATTTTAATTTTTCAAACTTCAGCCCCAACTGATGCCGACTCAAGTAACATCACTTGAAGACATATCATAATTCAGCCAACCCTAACACATCTAAGCATGCTTTGACAAGCAAAAAAAATCAGCATACTTTCTCTTTGATCAATATAGCGAATATGGTGAGTGATAATATAAAAGCTTCTTTGCAACTGGCTGAAGTTTCTGAACTTGCTGTATCATTTGATAGTTCTGGTCTCTGTGAATTTTATCTCTTAATGTGACATGAGTGCACGAACAATTAAAATAAGATGTGAGCAGGACAGTATGGGAACTATGCAAATGGAGATATTTATAGGCCATTTAAAGTCTGGTTATAGTCTAAAGAACATTTCAAGATTAAGATAAAAGATTGCAATTTAGATCGTGGGTGATAATTGTGATTAAATAGATTATGATAAAAAACAGCCCTACAAACAGTTGCAGTAAAAGTTGCTTGAGTGAAGAGATCTGTAATTTTGTTGCCGGTTTTTCACATTTATTACTGATGTACATTGACTTAATGTGTGTATGTGACAGAGCCCCTACACCAATTTGGAGAATTTTATATCATAATCTGGGCTGGTTAAATTAAATCCAAAACTTTTTTTAGAATCAATAAAAACACACAAAGAGTGTGCAGAGTGCAAACATGGTCAGAAGTGCGGTGATTTGGTAAAAAGCCACTTTGCCACTTTACTTGGACTTTGTGTTCCATAAAGGAAGGCCAACGTCCAGGCAGTGATAATGCTGCAAAAAACTCACCAACACCCCAGATTACTGCTCACACAAACGCCTCAGTGCTGTTAGAGTCCAATTTACCTCCACTCCTATGAATTGAGAAAATAAGCCTCCAGCTCCAGAGCTCAGGAAAGCAACCTGACTGAAGACTGAGATTGAACAATTGAAGCTTGTTTCAGCATCTCTGTCCTGATGCCGTCAGCTCCACATGCTCTGCCAGATTTGAGTGTTTTTACTGCTGTTTTCTAATTATGTTTTTGGATTTAGGTTATCAGGGGAGTTCTGATTATTTTTTATTGTTGATTCAAGAATTGTCAGTTTTTTTTTGTTTGTTTCTTTTATTTGTTTCTGTTCATGATTAAAATTTTTAACTAAAATTTGGACCTGTCCAAATGTCACCATTTCAGGGTTTACTTGATTTGGATCAATGGATTCCTCAACTGTTTTAATTGTTTTAGGCTCAGTTGTCCGTACATTCGGTTTTATCTATCTGACATTGATCTATTAGTGCGGTCTGTGGTCTGACAGTGAATGCACTGATATCCATGTCCATGTCATTGATGGTGTAGTCAGCAAGTTCCAAGTTTTGAACAACATGAACCTCTCCAACAAGTCCCCATTTGCACAGCCAGCAAGGATACAGTCCTAGAGGAGATGCACTAGCTCTTTCCCCATTTTGTACACAACATGGTTGATGTGTCTGTGGCTAGTAGTAGGGGTTAGGTGTAGAGAGGGCTGTCCAAAGATGTGGCTGTTGCCAGCAGGATCCAATATGTCAGGCTCACATTCTGTTCTGACATTTTGATCTCCCACTAACAGGAACTTACCCAGGGCCTTTTAATGTTACATTTCATGATGGAAACTCAAATGGGAGAGTGTGGGCTGCACACATGAACAGATAATTATTTGGTAGTATTTTTGTGTAACTGAAGATAGATGTGTGTTGTTGCTCTTTATCTTTATTTTTAAATAGATAAGTCAATAAAGCCACCTGAATCTCCACAGTGACACATGTTTCTGTTTGAGGGATGGTAGTAATATTTCTCGACACTGAGAGACCTGTGGATACGGTGTTTCGAATATGATATGTTGACTTTTAATACCTGAGATGAATTCTGGATCATATTTTATGGAGAAAATGTTTTCTCCCTCTGATGTCCTCCGGCTGCTCCACCTCAACTCTCTGTGATTTACAGAGTTTCCTGATGGACAGTGAAGTAAACTGCTGCCAACCATAGCTGCTGTTTGCTAATGTTAGCTCAGTTTGTTAGCCAGGCCGCCCAGACTGTGAGCTCAGATCACCGGGGGAGTGTTAGTATCTGTACTGGGGGTGTTTTGGACCACCAGGAAGAGGAGGTTTTCAGGCCAGGGGCATGGAGGAATGCTGACAGGAGCCGCAGCTGGGCAAGCGGGCAATGTAGCTCAGTAGCCTCTATGGACATAATGAAAGAGGTAAAGAGACTATAGAGGATGTTGACAGATGAAGCCAAGTAGAGAGCAACCATGCAAGAAGTTGCCGGACAAGAGTAAATCTAGGACTGACTTTTAGTCGTTGGTGAGAGTTTCGTGAAATAAAAGGCTGAAAGACAGACGCCGAGCTGGGCTTGCTGTTGTACTAGTAAGTAATATTAGCTGGCTGCTATGTCTTGTGTTGTTGACCTTGCTTGAAGTTGGCAACTCACAAAGTACAAAGTAATGTAATCATAACAAATACACATGTAGAGCTGTCCATATTTATGGCAGCGGTATTACACTCGGGCGCTGAATCACAAAAATACCATTCAATTCAGTAATAACTCAGTGATCAAAAACTAAGAAGCAGCAAGTATTTTAGCCTGTAGTTTATCCAAAAAATCTTAAAGATGAGTTGCAATGTCTCTTTGCATCTACCTACTATTTAAACTCTTGTAATGCTTGTCAGAGATTGGCTTCATGACACCTCAGAGTGAAAAACAGCTGTCATCATGGTCAAAGAAAAAAACGCATCAACAGTCAGTGTGCTCAGCTGAATAGAAAAAGTTTAAGTGTTTGATGGATGTGAACTTGGTGCACACATCAGGCTCTTTTCCAACTGCACTCTGTTTTCATATTCATACACACCTAGTAGCTCCACACACACACATACACACAGGCTCAACATCTATTCTACCTCTACCCTATTCACTCTTTCCTCCCATCCCTCCCTCTTACTTTCGCTCTCTTGATTTGATCTGCCTTTGCATCTCATTCTCTCTTGCTCCATCCATCCCTCTGTGGCAGTGAGGGAGTGAAGTGACAGATGTGGCAGCCCTGACCTGCAGAGTGCAATCCTGACCCCTGCTCAGCACACAGCTGCATGTCAACACACTGTTATATTACCCAGCCCTGTGTGTGTGTGAGTGATAGAGATACAGACAGACCTTAGTTTTGTGTACTAGCATGCAAACCTTTCCTAACAGAAAATACAAAGCACAGCTGAGGCTGATGTCACTCTTACATGTATTTGGTCATTTGCCCGTAACTTTTGGGATCACCAAATTTCAACTATTCAACTATACAAAATTTCATACAACAATCCATCCCAAGAGGCGGACCAACTGGCCAACCAAATGACAGAGCCACACTTCTAGAATGGAAGTAGATACATGTCATCAACATGCATCATGCGTCTGTACTTTCAAGTTTTGAAAATCAGCTTCAGACACTTTATTCAAATTTCTGACAGGCTGTTGCACCCATTGCATCACGATCTTGATGCAAGATTCACAATATTTTCCAAGAATCATCATAGGATGCACCAAAGGTTTATCAGTGTCATTTTTTTCTTTTTGCTTGACCAATAGTTTTGGGAGGTGGAAGGACACATATTGCACCATGGACTGGACACTACTTCTTGACTTAAATCATAGATGTGTCAAATTGTCCAACATGCATTTAACTGCCATGGATGTATAAAGAAAAGTGGATACATTAATTCCTTCAAGGCTCATTGATCAAGCACACATGAGACTTCCTCCGGCCGAGCCTCTAACTTCCAGTTTAGCCCTCCGCTAAGTTGAATGGGGATAAAAAAGTCTTCTAGACTTTCCAAATATGATCAGATGGAATGGATCAAATCCTTGTGGTGAGTCATTTCACGGGGGTTGTGATGCTCAAAAAAATGTATCCACTGTTTTACAGCTGTTTCTTTCACGATGTAAGCTTATGGGAAAAAGTCTTTTTGGACCAGCGTATATCACATGACGAACACTATACTGTCATTACACTTCAAAGCCTGGCGCTTTTCCTGGGGGTTTGGTAACTCCTTGGGATTCTGGGCCGAATATTCTGATTGGTTGATTCGACATGGGTAGCAGCAGTCATACTATAAGATTTTGGTTCGGAAGTTCTGACGTGGTCCGAATTTCACTGTCAGAATCAGCTTCCATTGACCTTGTCTCACAGTGCGACGTCGGACCATAGTTTAGGACTGATGACCAAAGAATTCACCATGTTTTTCTCTCAGTTGGTAACTTTGGTCTGGGAATGCATTGAAATGTGTCTGAATCTGATCTCTGTTTGTGCTGTATTCTGGTTTCAGTAGGCGTCTGAGAAAGGACAGAAAGAAGGGAATTCAAAAAGATCCACAGCTGCCAAACACAGGAGGAGACAGAAGATGTCCCTGGTGCTTATGAACATTGATCATATTTAACCTTTGCAGGGTCAAACAGTGGAGAGAAGAATGAGGGACAAAGACACATTGACAGAGACGGAGTGAGGAACGAGGCAGAGGGATGGAGATAGCGGGAAGAAGCCCTGAGGATTCACCATCCTCTTTAATATTAATAAATCTGGGTTCAAATGGTGGGGAAAAGAGAGAGAAAGACAAAGAGAGAAGGGGAGATAAAGAGTGAGGGAGGACAGCCTGAGGATCCGCTTCTTTAAATAAAACACTGAGTTTTCAGGATATTTATGTGTTAAGTGATAAGAACATACTTAATTATGCACTTTAGCATCCACAGCTGTACGGAGGGAGATAGAAGTTCAATGAAAAGTAAATACAGTGATAGTCTACATTTGCCTGTTGTGAGTAAGTATTGTGTGTGTATCAACGCCTGATACGTCTTCTTCCTCTGTGCCATGCAGCTCTATTGTTGTGCAAAAACACACATCAATGAGCCACACTGTTGCTCCGGATGACATAATTCTTCATTACTATGAGTACACACACACTGTATTTTGATTCTATTTCACATACACCATCCTGCTGCCAGAGATACTCACCAGAGCAACAAATGTGGATTAATCCACCACAGAAAGTAGTCCCCCAAAATACTGTTTGTTAAAAACTACAACTAAAACTTTTCTGTTTTAGAAAATTACAGAGCCTTTTTCAAAAATGAAGCTATATTCACGACAGGAACCAAATGGACTAATTGTGAATTTGTGAATTTCCCCATTGTGGGACAATAAAGGTCTATCTTATCTTATCTTATCTTATCTGACTATAATAACAATAGTTTGGAGCAGGAAAACAGAAAACAAGCTATTATTTTGCCTCAAAGTCTGTAATTCCAATTGAGAAGCCTGAGCATTATGATGGGATGCAAAACTGTGGTGAAGACGACAGTTTGGTTTACAGCCGAGGTCCTTTAACACCCACAAACAACCAGGTATTTTAAGTCCATCTGTGTTATACAGTCAGTGCTAAATACAAAACCCACAGTTCACCTAACAATGAATAAGTCCTTATTTTAACAAAAATCAAGGAATAAAACAAAACTACTCAGTGTGAGACTCAATCTAACCATTGGCCAATTAAAATAAACCTAAGTGAAGCCTCTTGTGTCTAATAGATAAGTTTAAAGATTCTCAGGCATTGCTGGACTTTTACTTCCCGAAATCTGGCCATTGTGCTGCTGTCGGCTCCAGGGAATGACCAGCCTGGGAGCCTGGTGGTTTAATCCAATTTCAATCCAATTAAGGATGGAGTGGGAGAATAATAAGATTCTGTAGAACAGACAAACTATTAATTACGTACTTTTTGGCTCATTGTCAGGAGTTGCCAAGCTAATAGACCATCTCTCTCAGGACAGACTGGGCCTCTTCCACTGGCAAGTGGATGCAACCTTTTTGCTTTCAAATGCCCGCATAGATTCACAGAGTTGAAGTTTGTCTGTGTGAGACGGTGGTGTGTGTCCTCAGTGGTACTGATTGCTAAAGTATTGTGCATCCCAATCAGGGCCAATTTCCTCCAATAAAGTTTTAAAAATGTCCTATTAACACCGATTAATTGGCCAAACTGTTGAATATCAGGTGCTGGGATGTGAAGATCTCCAAAAGAAACAGCACAGACACAATATAGTACCTCACTTGTTTTAAACTCATACAAATACCAATTCGTAAAACCATTTTTTACAGTTTTTTTTTGTGTCAGACTAACTTCCTGGAGTCTGTTTCAATAGCTCATGGAATTAAGGACATTACCCAGTAAACTCACCTATCAAAACACCACTGCCAAAACACAGGTTTTCCCATTCATTTCAATGGCAAACAGCTTTTTGGCTCTTTTTTGTTTGCTATGCAGGTGAAATTCATGGACTAAACTATGATACTCTCCCAGTTCTTGGTTTATTTCATGTATTCCAGCTTCTACGACTGTGTCTGGCTTGCAGACTATGG
Organism: Argyrosomus regius; assembly: GCA_946959425.1. Lineage (NCBI taxonomy): Eukaryota > Metazoa > Chordata > Actinopteri > Sciaenidae > Argyrosomus > Argyrosomus regius. The sequence goes on along the minus strand of OX336897.1, from coordinate 24,744,580 downwards.
TGCAAAATACTGACACCAACAAGTTTCCTTGGTTTGTGTCTGTTTGTTTAAGAGAGAGTGGTTAAGTGACATACAGTAGACAGTGAATGATGAAATGGGAGCACAGATAGCGAGCTAGTAAATCAGAGAAATAAAAAGTTATTTTCTGATTTTTTCACAGCAGTTATGTTCATCACAAATCCCCACCACAATGCCTGATTTGGTCTGAGTAAGAGATACAGACACTAATTTGAGTAGTTAGACTTTGGAGAGAAGGTGTGAACGACTGAGGAGAAGAGAGAGATGATCTCTCAAACAGCTTGGGGAGTAACTATTGTTTTGACTGGACTTTAGATGGTTGATCCACTATCAGGGAGCCCAGAGCAAGACTCCTGGTGGGTGGATGACTGGGAGAACAGAGCCAGGCAGTTGGTGTTGGTTGGTTTTGTTTTGGGATAATGCACTCATAAAACCAACGTTTCACTGCGAGTGTCAACCTCAACTTGTCAAGTCATTCAGAGTGACCCACTTCTCTCAGAAAACAATAGCCATTACGTAGATTGGTTACTTGTAAAAATATGAGTTTTGCCACTTTCAGAATTGATGTGTCACAGTGGAGAACACGCGCCGAAGTCACAGAGCCTGCAAACGCTCACATTAACCTTTCTTGTTCTTTATAGAAGCAATTCATCCACCGAAATGATTTCATTATCAGCTCCTGCCTCACTGGAAGCCATAATAGAAGTCCCTTATCAGACATCCATTCTGTGTTAGTACTGCAGCATCCACTGCAGCTCACTGTTTCTGCCCGTCTGAGATGCTGAGATGCGCACACACACACTTACACATACACATACACACACGAACAGCCAGAAGCATCAGCACTGTCTTTTAAAAATCTGGGACGTACTTGTTCTTACTTTTATCTGTATTTATGTCCTTTGTGGCTCCGTAAACCACGTCACAACAGACTTGTTTCCTAAAAGAGTTTCATAAATAAATGCATTTGACTTGATTTAGACAGAATAAAGTTCCTTGCACTTGGGGCACTTTTAAAAATTCATGGATTTCTTAAATGGTGGTAGCTCATGATGTCATAACAATCAGATCTAATCTAATATGAAAGAGAACCAAAGTTCAATTCAAGTTCACGTTCAAACACTGCCTCTTTAGCAGGACCAGAATAACACACTTGGGGGCCCTGAGAAAAAAAAAAAGAGCTATAAACCCCTGTTGACTACCCTGCCCTTGTGTTTTTCCCACTCTCAGTACATTATTTATGCATTAGAGAGTATTTACTAATTACCAATTATGACTTAGTTTGCTGTGACTTGATAAAGCAGCAACAAGTAGCTAATTGGCATATTTTGATGCATGAAACAAACATGTTAATTGGTGAGTTTTAAAGGTGCTAGTGGGTGTATTTTGTTACCTTCAGACAGAGACAGGCTAGCTGTTTCCAGTCAGCTCCAGCTACTATTTACTGCTCAGACAGAGAGTGATATCAGTCTTCTCATCTAACTCTTGACGGGAAAGTACAAAATATAACTCCCAAACTGTCATTTAGGTTTCAAACTTTCAAACTTTAAATCTAAAGTCTTGCTCTAAAAGAACTCTACGCTATGTGGATGTGATTTTGGACCACCCGACCCTTCTGTCCTGTATTCTCACTACACAGATTGTGTAGGGCCCTGCTTTTCCCCTGTGTCAAAGCAGGTGTCAGTGTTTCATCTTTCATCACTTTCATCATAGGATGAACATTTTTCTGACGTTTTTCTACACTGAGTACTTGTACTAAATAGTACATTACTCTTATATACTGATAATACTTACATAGTACAAGTATTTTTGAGTTGTATTAGTAGATATTTCTACTTACAGTACATAAATTATCTAATTACTCTGCGCCTCTCTGTCAATTAAGGTAATAAACACTTATATTATAACTACTTGAATTAATATAGTTGCAAGCCCAGTCAGAGGCATTATATTAAGGATAGTAATAGCTGAGTATTGTGGCAAAACACAATACTCTGTCATAGAAGACAAATAAAAAGTCCCTATTTATGTTGCGTTACTTCGACGTCACCTTGGGCTGTTGACAACTAAGTTTATCAAGACTGGGACAAGACAACTGAAGGAGCCTTAAACTAGAGGTCTCCCAAACATGTTTCAGAGCTGTGGATAAAGTAATAACCAAGATCATGTTTACCATTCTTGACCAACTTGGCTGTGAAAAGTACAATAAGACGCGGTAGTAGCACAAGATATTTTGTTGTCGTTCTTGTGTATGCCTGTTAACTTGTCCAGTTGGGCCTGTAAAGTTCTCTTCGTCTTGCCCTACATGTGATTCACTTGTCACAGACGAGTGGACAAGCCCTGCTCATGTTCTCTCCTCTCCGAGTTTGATGTCAGAAAATAACATTAAGTTGATGTGCTGGCTTGAGGAGCATCGCTCTCTACTCTGTCTGTCTTGCTAGCGTTAGCTGGACAGTGCATCTCTTGGTCTGTCTGTGTGGGCTGTGTTCTGTTCTTTGTGCCAAGCCATAGTATAAATAGCATTTTATATTTGAAAATGTGGAATATTGTGACTGCAGAGAGTTGTCTCGGCATGTTATATTTTATTAACAGTTTTGATATTAATCAGATTTTGAAACCACAGAGACCCCCCTCATAACAAATCCCAATTTAACACCTGGCTGTAAATAATGAAAAAAGCTGCTGCAGAAGGGAGTAAAATGAGCCCTGCATGATATCTGTGTCATTGTGAATGCAACATGAGCTGTAAACACAGTGAATCAGCTATCCATTACAATCCAACTAACCACACATTAGGCCAGCTCAAAGCTTTAAAAGGCTATTACCCATTCTGACCCATAATGCTTGGGTATTTTACACACATGTGAACTCAGATGTGAATGCTATGTAGAGCACATACCCTGCTTTGCATGGAAATACCATATGTTTAAATGGGGAGCATGGATTATGTTGTATGTGGGACTTGCTGAAGAGCAGTACATTACTGACACAGATTTATCACGCTGTTAGCAGGATGTCCGGTATGGATATTACTTCTGATGGGATGTTGATATCATGGTCACAGCTCCAGAGGACTGCAGATCATGTGTTGTGGGGTGTGGATGATTGCAAGATCATGTTACTCTATTTAGAAAGACTGAAGCGACGCCTGCAGAAAGTGTTCATCAGTTGAGAGAAACATTAGTTAGACAGCTCAAGGATGCATGTCTGCTTTTACCATGCACTTACAACAAGAAGCGTTGGGAGGAGTAGTTATTGCTGCAGCAAGCGACTTAGTCATTGGGGCCATACTCAGCCTGAGACTGCAGAAAATGGTTATGGCTGAGAAAAGTCCATGTTTGTCTGGTTAATATTTACATTCAATATAGTATATTATCCTTCTACAACCCATAGTGCCCGTCATTTTAAAATCATTCCCAGTGTATCAATAAGAAAATAAAGTCCTGAACTTTGTATTGTAGATAGTTTAAGTTGTCATCAACCAGAACCGCAAATATACATCATTACATTGATGTCTACGTTGACTTTTTCTCATGGCTTTCCACATGGTTTGCACTATAAATTTAAAAATGTCAATGCCAACAAAGCATCCCCGGTATTACAATACTATGGAAGTTGTAAGATTGTCTTGTAACAGGGATCCTGACCCAATGTGCATAGTGGAATAAGACAAAAATGTTGTGAGTTCAAGTCTTGAACTTTTGCTCAAATCACATCACATAATCACCATCAGTGAAAAGCGGAACTTAACGGACCTTGCTGCTGGAAATGGTGGCTGTTTTACAGGTGGCAGTTCACCAAAGAGTCGACTGGGAGGACTGAATGGATTGCGCTGACTTTACCACATAAATTGGAAGATCTTTTTTCACATAAGACACATAAGACCTACTACCACATTATGTTGTTTGTTCAAACAATGTGGATTGCTCTAAAATCACAAATTACATCACATAATCACTGTAGATAAACACAGTACTTAACCGCCTCTTACTGCCAAGACAGAGGCAGTTTCCAGGAGACAGTTTGCCGAAGAGTCGTCAGGGAGGATTTACTGGGTTGCGGTGACTTTTCCGCATAGAAAATTTGTCTTTTTTTTTCTCTCATGTAGCTGTACTGTTGCTTGTTCTTATAAAGGAAATATCTATTCACAACAGTTTTAGTGCTACTTGTTTTTTCTTTCTGATGTTTTTTGTTTTTGTTGAATCAGACTCGGTATAAAAAGCTACAAATGTCACACATTTGGTATCAAATTAGAGGAAGTTGTGTGTTTTTTTAATGAAAACAACTTGTCAATTTCTTTCAGATTTTCATATTGTTGACTGAGTCAGAAAAAATGCTAATTTGAGTTTTCAGTGAACTGCAGCAACATTTGAGAATTCCATTGGGGTCTAAAGCGTTATGTTAGAACTGAACATCAATCTGACATAATTTAGTAAGGACAGTGGGCTTTTTTGATGAAACTGCAAATGCAGCATTATCTATAAGTATATTAAAAAAGCATGATTTCAAGTAGGGTTAGTGTGGTATTGATGATTTCACTGTGTCCAACCTATTTCTTTAAAATGTTTTACTTAAAAAAAGTGCCTCAATGCTAAATCCATTTTTGGTATGAATAAATGACTTTGCATTGATGCGTTGTGTTTTTCCAGTGAAATTCAAGTAATTTTGTACAAAGCTCATATTTCTTTCAGTCTGGATAGCAGCCCCCAGTCAATACTGATAGAAACAAACACCAGCTCTAAGCAGTGTGGAGAGTCTGGATTAGTTGTAATGAGATGTTGTAAAGAGATTAGTTAGAGTAGTATTACTAGTAGTTTTGGGGGAAACAGCAGGCCTGGCTCTTGCTGCTGGCCACATGCAGACACTGAAGTAGCATCAATGTACAGTAATTACCTGACTTTTGGTAAGAAAGCAAATCATCAAACTGTTCTTTAAAACTGGAGTTTGTAGTTGTGACCTGTAATGACTTGCCCAATAGTATAAAATTATGTCCTTTCCAGTACACACATTTTATGTCATGTTTGGAATATCTGCACTGCAGCACAGTCTTTGGAGCATTTTCTCTTGGGGTTAGTCCATTTCCAGTGCAACTACACTTCACACAAAAACTCTCAAATAAATTCAAGATTCAAAATTAAACATTTTACTGACAGCAGATATCTGTACTATAACTTATAATGTGGGCCAAATAAAATGCCTTGCCACTCTCAAACAATGATGTAACTCCACTGTAATCCACTTTGCGTTTCTCGCCCTTTACAGTGTCTCTGTTCATCTGGATTTCTCTGTTCATCTCCATACTGCTCACAGATTCCTTTAACTTCAAGACAGCAAGACCCAATACGACAGAAACACAGAGGAAGAGACAGAGAGGAAGAAAGATATGGACTTACAGTGGATAAAGTAAGAATTTTGAGTTTTCTCAAATATACAGTCAATCTTTATCCTGGTTATCTTTGCACAGATTTGTAAAAATATTAAGTTTTATTCTTGTTTTATTTGAAAACGTGCCTGCTTGGTGAGTTAACATTACACAGCTTCGCTTCCTCCGAGTCCGAGAAACATACATGCCTATGTGCTTACCAAATGATTTACACAAATTATAGATACTTATCGGTTATAAGATCGCTTCTTGAACTAATTTCAGGACCAGCACATGGATTTATTAGTAGTTTAGCTTTTTCAAATCATGCTAAAATTCTTCTATTTGCTATCTCCTTTCAAATCACAAACAAACCTTTTACTTGGAGACACAAGGGTGGTGTCGTTCTGGTTGTTTGGTCCGCACAGGGGTTCGAGGAACCACACCAACCAGGCAAACACACCAGGGTTTGTTTTAAATGACCACCACAACAGGTCGGGTGTGAAAGTCACAAATTCTTAAATTGTAAACTGTAAAAATACAAGTGCTAACACACCTCACGCACGCTACACACGCTATTTTTATTGGAAAAGAGTTGGTGATAATGAGTGTAACATTACAGATTACAGATGCAGTTTTTAAGTTAACACTAACACTTTTAGCATAATCAAATGGGATTTTACTAATTAGCATTTCTAGCATAAGTCAACAATGTGCTAATATACCTAATAGCAGCTACTTTGACATGAAATAGTAAACACAGGCGTTAACCAATAATACTAATTAAGGTTCTGTAATGTTAACTGACTACTCTGGGCCACAGCTGGATTTACAGACAGGCATTGCAAAAGGATCAACTTAGAGGTCAATAGGGATCGCTCTTATAGCTGGTTCGATCGCTCTGATAGCTGGACCCAGTTTGTATCTACCTATCAGTATCTACCAAGTCGGTAGACACGCACATGCCAACTCAGTGATACAGCTGTTAACAAGACTGGCTGACTGAACGTGTCCGACCACACTGTGTGGATACACTTCACCAAAGTCAACCAACATGACAGACGGGGGGGAACAACAAGTCTCTTGTTTAAATATTTATCTAGTGTCCATCATGTTAAAGTAAGAACTCTGTATTGTGTGACCCAACAACAAGCTAAAAAAAATCAATTCAAACTGGATTCAGGCTCCAAAAAATTGCTATTGATCCTCCTTAGAGATAAATGGATTTAATTCCAAAAAAAGTAATCAAATCACAATTTCTTTTCTTTGTTTGAATCACATCAGGCTAGCATAGTGTGTTGTGGGTTTTCTCAAACTGTTTGCTTCAATATGTCATCAATTCAAACTTTTCAAAACTTTAAATTTTCTTCTCACAACAAAAGTGTCGAGAAGCAGAAAGAATTGTCTGATCGTTGGCACTTTTCCAGGAACATCCTGCCCCTTCTCTCCTTTTTTTCCCCCACATACTGTTCTCAGTTTGTGTTTATTCCTGAAGGCAGAAGGTGTGTGTGTGTGTGTGTGTGTGTGTGAGTGTGAAAAGCAGGTGCAGTTTGTTACAGTTTTGACCAGGTGTGCGTTTTCAGCGTGAACATGACCCAGAAAGTTCCTCTGATGATTCGTCTGTGACATTAGGAGTTATGATTAAACATGCACACGAGATAAAACGATAAATTAGACTTCACAGAATCCATTATGTAACTTCACAAACAACTCTGCCCACTGGTGCAAAAATTCATATTCATATTTTTGTTGTATTTCTGTTAACTTAGAAACAATATTCAGTGATGATCGATGGGATGGAAGTAATTTCATAAAAATATGAAGGGAAAAAAAGAGAAATGGGGAGATAAATTATCAAGTGATTTGATTAATTTGAAGCTGATTTGATTAAAACAGCCATGTTCCAGCATTTCCCCATCTGACCTTCATCATTCAACATTCACAACACAACATTACCATTTATTATTAAAGAAACGTAGCATCAAGGGTTGAAGCAACAAAAAAGAAGTGAGACAAAAAGAGAACTTGAGTCATGAAATATACAGTATGTGAAGTGAAAAATGAGTAATACATTGTCAATTGATTTGATAAACTTCATTGGCATATTATCTGTTCTGATAATCAACAGGGCTTTATCGATGAATCTTTGTTGAAAGTAACAAAGCTTCATTCTAGCAAAATGTCAAAATTCTGCAGTGAAATCTATTTATTCCAATCGATCTGCTGACAAGTGTAAAGTAAATCTGCAAGAACTTTTTCACTTCAAGCTCAACTTTGCTAAATTCTGACGCACAAATTTGGACCATTGACAAACAGCAAGGCCAGCTCGACGGTGCTGACCATCGAGGTCGGAATGTCTTTAAAATACACTTTTAGTGAAAGAGTTAACAAGCTTGCTTACGTGAATGACATGATATACAATCCTGAGTGCAAAATGCAGAGGTGGAGTAAACATTCCAGTACAGAGTAAATAGAAAGAAGCTTGGGGTGCTTTTGTGACTGATAGGGAAGGTTCCAGATTGCCTCTGTTAGCAGATGGCTTACCAGCTACAGCAATCCAACTACTTCTTGGGGAGTAGTCTAGAGGTCAACTGATTGTGGATTTTCTAAGGCCTATATAATGAAAATTGTTTCTCAGAGCCAATTTCCTGCAATAACAGTTATAGTTTCTAAATTGGAGAACTCTAGTCTCTACATCACCAAGCTTCTAGAAGCTGCTCTACAATTTCCTGGTGTGACCAGGGCTTTAGACTGATTTCCTACCTTACAGGCTGGCAGCCTCATTTATAAAACAGACTTTTTTTTATCTTAAGCATGACTTACCCTGAAAACCATATAGTGGTTGTTATTTATAAAACCTTACTTTGATTTGGAAACGATCTGATAATGATCTGAACAATGTGATAAGAATGGACAAGAAGGATCATTATAGGTGTGAGGAATTACTTGCCAGAAGCAAGACATTTTGAATTAAAAACAAGATGCGATGTTCTAAAAGCTCCGCAAATTAGACAGAAGTAACCATGGTAATTCCTGACTAAACCCTCATTTGTGTTAGCATTATATGAGGAAGATCACTGATTGTAAGGCAGGTGCTGTCAATTCAAGTTCATTTGAGATTTTTAGATCACCTAATTACTAATGCTCAGTATGTTTTATGAACTAAACGTAAGCACACGATCTGATATGATATTAAGACTAAGTTCAAGTATAATATAAGAACTTTTTCTAAATGAGGCACCAGGGCTGGTTTTAGCTTATTAGGAACCCTAGGCAAGATGTTGCTTTGACAGCCTCTACACCCAGGAACACACTCAATTTGCAGTTGATACAACTGCTCTTACTTACATTACCAGCACTGTTAGATCCCAAGCTATTGTACAAACACGTAACCCTGGCGAGCCCTCCATTTCTCACAAACTTGCTCAGGAACTTTGACAAGTAGGGAGTCAACACAGGAGACAATAGCAATTTATTAAAACTTTAGTTAACACAAATCATAGGACAAACCAACAGAAAACGACTCAGGGTGGATGTGGTGGAAGGGAGAAAGTCAGTGAGCACAGGGAGTAGTGTTTATAGTTCAAGGGTCAGGTGGGCTCAAACAGCTGGCGACCCTCCTATGTCAGTCAATTGCCTGCTGAGGTTGGTCAGGACAGCCTCCAAGACACAAGTCACACCTGTTTCATCAGAACTATTTTTGCAAAGCAGTAACCACCAGTATATAAATCATAACATATGCTCACAGGTTTGGCTCATATCCTCTTGCACACTCATTTAAATGCCTCAACCAATCATATTATACTGCTGCGTCACAGACTCACACAGGAAACATACAGGGGAAAGTGTCAGCATTACAATCTGTCTACATTTACCATCACTTTGTGGTAGAGAAATAGATAGACCAATGCACCAACCAATCAAGACCGTTAAACTGATGTACAGTAAGAGATCCCTAATGAATACAGCAGCAGTCCATCCTCCTCAGTCATTCATCACCACTTCACACAGACTGCCTTGTCCCCTCTTCACTGTCCTGTAGGTGTCGCTGTTTTCAATTTCAATAATGAAAGAGAGAAAAAATATTTTATAAATGATACACAGATTTGGTCATGGATTATTATTTATATATTTTGACTTTCTTGTTGCCTGTAAAAAATAGTAAAGAAAAACCCCCCAAAAAACTACATCACACTAAATAGTTTCACTAACGGGGGCTTCCAAGTGCAGGAGCAGCAAGCTTCCCTATAGCCACAAGGCAGGTATTTTCCCCTGTAGTACTGCGTGAATATCAACAAGTGAACATGCTTTCATGTAAATTTCTTTTCATAAAGTTGGAGATATGTTCTAAAAGATGATTGATGCTTTAAAGAGTATTCCAATATGTGAAAAACAGTTAATTCTGTAAAGTACTTCAGGAGCTGGCTGTAATTAAAATCAACAGTGATAGCATGGAAATGAAAATTACTCTAGCGATATGTACCCTGTGTTATTGCTCTATGCTTTGTTCAGCAATGAACCTTTGTCTGATTTATTCCTAAATTGCCGTAGAAATCTACTAAGCCTGAGCTGGAAGGATTACGTTTTCCAATTTTTCCAGACAGCAGTGTGAAAAATAGCAGTCTAAAGTGGGGCAACCTGTTTACTTTTGAAGCCACGAGTCTGACTGTCAACACTGCAGACAGGCACCAAGGGATTTTTGGTCCTAAAGTTTCACTGAAAATATAGGCCTGGATAAACCACTTACATATTTTCAGCAAATTTTAGCAAAGTGACAAGTTGTTCTAGGAGCCCGGCTCCCAGAACACATCCTGGGGTTGTTGGTGAACACACCACAAAACAGACCAAAAACATTTCTGTGCTCATACTTCAGATTATTCATATTAAAGAAAACTGAACTGATACACACAGTGTAAGGAAATGTCTAGGAGCACTGCTGCTTTCTAAATAGGAAGTTAATAAAGTAATATTCAGGTTTAGCAAAGTAAACTAGTGAGTTAGAGTCTACTGCTTCAGCATTTCCACAATGTATTAAAGGTTTGTTATTTAATATTGCATTTCAATAAAGTTAGGAACAGATTAAAACAAGAACAGACAAGTCTCAGCCAACAAACAAATGAACCCTGAATATTTTTTAGACATACAATACTATGCAGTCAGCTGTCAAGTAGTTAACAATGAAGTGCAAATAGAGAAGACGAATTGTTGATCTTTAAGTCCTACAAAAAAATTGTTAAACTGACAAATGACTGACAGCAGTGGATGCCAAACAAAAACCCTAAAATGAAAGTTGGAAAGGTTTTGCAAAGAAACACTTTTATTTTACTAATTTCCCCTAAATTATTACCATCAAACCCCTTCAATAAAGTGACCATAATGTGTAACACTGGTAAACCAACATCACAGCCATACACATTCATGTCACAGTCATCTGGGTTCAATAGCTTGATCAGTGGCAATGTGGGTTATGTGCTTTTTGGTGCAACCAGAGGCGCAATATGTCAGAAAAGCATTAAGTTGTTGTTGTATTGACATAAACATTCATATAATGAGCCACATATTTAATTACAGATAATTACTGTCATTTTACATAAATGTGTATGTAAATTAAGTTAGCAGAAAAAATACTATATAAATAATATAGTAATATTTCTGTACAAAATAACTGTAATTTGTCATTATTGGCATCGTACTTAGAATAACAGTTGGGTTGTTAATTTACAGATAACGTCTGTAAGTTCTGTAAACAATTTTAAAAAACAGAAAACTACTGTAAAAATTTACAGTTATTTTCCATAAATGTCATTTTTTCTTAATGTAGCGGTTGCTCTCCAACCTGAAACCTATATTTAATCACAGCTCCTTCACTTTGAAGCTCCACACCAGCACCATTCTTCACCCACTGCACCTCATCTCAAAGCCTGTTTCACATGTGACGTGACTGACAGAGACAGACTTTCAAAAATCGCATCGTCTTGGGAGAATCAAGCTGTTAAGGGTTCTGTGTGTCATGTAGTAATCTCATATTCTTAAGAAGATATAAAAGGGCAGAGAGAATAGTGTGGGCAGAGGGCTGTCAGTGGTGGCACTCTAAAGGGTTATACAGGTCACAAGCTAATCCTGAAATCCTTGGTATAATAAAACGTAAAAAGCGAGAACATGGGGGTGGGTTATATATTGATGATATAAAAGGTATGAGTCAGGGGTCATTGGAGTTCAGACCTGTATGTAAAAACTGTATCAGTACAAAGGAATAGTTTGTTGTGTGCATCACTAAGTACACTGTACGACTTTGAATCACTGTACGACCTTTGTGTTGTCCCAGTTGCCCCATTGAATGAGGAGATTAGCACAAAAAATGAAGTTCAGCTGAGGTTCATGGAGATTTTTGTCATTAGTTTTACAGGTATTTGGTCAAATAAATGAATTTTTGACCTGATGATGGCACAAAAAGAAAAAGATCACCAAAGTAAGCAGTATTTATTCACTGAGGACCATGAATGTCTATACATTTTATAGCATTCTATTCAATACTTGCTGAGATATTTCAAAGTGTCATCCAACCAACACTGACACCACTAGACTATAGACAGTATAAAACATGGACATCTCATCCGTGACATGACCCACAAGTTTCTGAAGAGCCATTTTGAAGCTCGGTGTGGTGGCTCTGGTCGCGCCATCTTGGCACTACTGCCTCTGCCGCCTACCGGGTAATCTGAATATCGCCAAAGACGTGTGTCATGAGTGGACCTTACAATGTCTCATGCCTCTCAAACCAAAGGGTTTGTCAAAATAAGACTCTTAGCTCCCCCTATAGTGTGCAGTTTATAGATAGTGTCATAGGTTCAGGTCTAATTAGGGTCATATATACTTTCTTTTGTTTCATTTTTTCTTTCTGTCCTTAAATCTGTACTTTGCAATAAAGCAGAATCCCCTTCCAAACATGTAAACAAAAAAGATGGGGGAAGGATTACCCTAAATGAACGGTGCCTTGCAGGCTAGAAGCAAGACATCAACGCATGTGACTTCCATTTGAATAATATTTCTTAAACTAATTAAGCTTCTTAAGTGGCTGTCCCAGGTCAAATGAAAGATCGGAGTGCAGGGGGAATATTCAGACTGATGCAATGACCCCAAAAGACAGAGAGCTTTCCTCTCTGTCAGTCGCCCACTTGCATCAGCCTGACTAATGGGAAGTTTCTTCATTGATATGTACAACTTTTTACCAAAGACCTTTTCTGTGGTGCATATAAGAAAGGCTCACAGAATATGGCAGATCTTCACTCATTAGCTCATTTTTCTTCCAGATCTTGATATTTTTACTCAGATCTTCATACAGACAGTTTTCAAACATTGCTACAGGGTGAACTCAGACGTACCTTGACATTTTTCTTAAATGTATAAAGAAACTTCTTGACAAAGTTGATATAATTTACTGGGCTACCAGCTTCTATTGTTTTTATATCTTTCTCTAAATGACCCTCCCAAGGTTAGTGTGACATTTCCCACAATTTGATGTGGATGGAGGAGGCAGACAGGTAGAAAGTTCAACTATGAAAAGACTCACAAACATTTTCATCTTTCAGATTTAATGCTGGGTTAAGCTACATGTGTAGGCCTATACTTTGATCGCTTTAAATAGCTCAATGTTTCCTCATGTCTGTACACTGAGTATGAAGCTGGAGCCACCAGCTGGTTAGCTTAGCAAGAAAACTGTAATGAAGAGAAAATGGCTAGACCTACTTTGTTCAAAAGTAACATAATCCATCTATACCTATATTTCAGCTGATTTCTTGGTTCAGCTTTAACCTACTGTTTTTTTTTTCTCTAGCTGTGCACCCTTGGCTTTCCTGCACATTAACTGATCTTTAATATCACATGTATTGTTTTAAATTGCTAGCTGATTTTTGCTAAACTTTCAGACAACTGTATGATTGACTGGCCATACTTATTACCCAGTGGGACCTATTTTTAGTGCTGTCACCACCTTCTGAGATGTCAGCAATTAGCTTGTTGAATACACTAAAAATTGGACTCACCTAAGTAATTACTGAAATTTGAAAACGTGGTGACACTGCTAAAAATGCAATGTGATGTATACATATAAGAGTTTTAATATCGGGCAGCGAGATAGATTAGTTTCAAGTCCTTTTGAAGACTGTTCTGAATAAGGGGAGCAGAACACATGAAAGCTTTCTTCCTCACTTGGACCTTATCTTTAGATCTCATATAATTATAGCGGGATCTCTGTGCAATCAAAGTCCTGTACGATCAACCAATCATATTATACTAAAATCATGTACAATGATCATACACAAATAAGAACCAATGACTGAGCTGAAAGTCGGAGATGGCCAACAATCCCTGGAGTAAAGCATACAATGAGTGAGAGCTGTACAGCTTTATAACTTGAAACAAATCTCAGTGCACTGTGATATGCAGATGCATTCATGTACAACAAATCACTGTAATCAAGAATGTCTTTTTCTGGCTTCAAGGGAAAAAACTTATTTTTTAAATAAAACCCCAACTTCAGTCACAGCAGGCACAGGTTACCAACCACTGGTTTGAAATAAAGGCAAGTCAAGTCAAATACAAAGATGTTTACAGGTGACAATTTCTACCTTCCTTCCCTGAGCAGGAATAATATTGAGTATTCAGATGCTTCTCTGGCTTCTTCCTGGCATTTGAGCAATGCATAATGTTTGTTTTTTCAACATATAAATCCAGCCTTTATTGTAAACACTGAATAATATTAAAACAGCCTTGAACTAGGCCACAGCCTCCGCAATGGAGGAATCAGAACAATATATCACTCTATCATCAGCATAGAAATTAAGTTTGGCACCATACACGTTTAGACCTAAACTATGTGAGCCCCTCAGATTGGACACATTTAGACCTTTCTGAGAGGTAATTCACAAACTATCCCACTGTTTAGTCAGATATACCAATACTAGTCAACTTCTGTTTTAGCATAAGATCATAATCAAAAGCTTTGTGGCTATATGTTTTTAGTATCAAGCCTGAATAACAGGCAAGAGAAACATGAAGGTTGATCTATGCTATTTTGTTTCGTGTCACAAACTGTGGTGTTTAAAGATGCAACACTGGAGACAGAATTAAACAGTGAGCTACGGGACACAAAATTGTCATTAAAAAGTTTAACTGTGGCAATACAAGGAGGTAACTCATTACTGTAACCACAGGTAGACAAGGATTTAATGACTTTACAGAATTCCCTGGGATTGTTCAAACTGTCTGTGGTAACTGACAGATAATACTTTTTTAGTGTTGATTTTGGAGACAAAGTAATTTCTTAGTTTTCTAAAATGTCTGCCTCAGACCCAGTCTTTTGCCCAGGCCATGTTTATCTTGTGTAGTGGAGAACTTTGTGGAAAACCAATGATTAACTCCCTTGACTCTAAACTTCCTCAAACACCTGTTCAACAAAGTGTCTCTTTTTATAATGATGTACGGTTTACCTTTCAGGACTTTAGTGTCTCTAATAGCAGCTGCACCACACTGGCTACTCACATCATTAGCAAATACTCCTACTGCCGAGCGAGTACAACTGTTCACAATTTGAAAAACATCACAAACAGCAGAATCATCCGACTTGGGAGTTAACCAGTGCCAATTTAGGTGGCCAAGTAAAACAATTTCCTCTTGCTTAAGTTGAGATAAAAAAAGAAAAATGTGCCAATGATGACAAGGGCTCAATGAAAGCTGATGGAGGTCTGTAACAACCCACAACCGTAACAAAAAGGCTGTTGGACACTTCCAGATTTAAAGCTAATAGTTCAATATCCTGACAAAACAATTTCAAAACCAAAATGTTTACACAAAACTTTGCATAAATGGCAACATCACCACTTGTCTTAGGCCATTCAGTACAATATACCGTATATTGGACCCAATTATGAAAATGTCCAGTATAAGACATACAGACAAACTTGAAAACACAATAACACGACAATGACAAATAAACATGCTGCCATCTTGGATTCTTCTGCATGTGGTTAATAAAACTCAGAAGCTGTAGCAGTGTATATCTAGTGGATTTTCCTGCAGAACCTTTCAAACTTTCAAACAACTACTGAAATGGCAGCAATGGTCTGCTGTCAGCTGAAGTAAAGTAGGTTTAGGGAAATGACTTTGCATAACAGCTGTTCTATCTGTCCATCTAGCAATTACCATGTAAAAAGTCTACTCCAGACTTTCAGCTTGCAGGAGTACCACAATGTGAGGAGCCTCTGAGTATTCCAAAGATCCCAGAGGTTACAGGTTTGTGATTGGATGCTTGGTTGTTTCAACTTTTTTGACAGTGTGGGTGGAGGTGAGAGTCATGACAAGAAGTCCAACTCTGCATCTGTTCTTGGCCTTTTATTTCATGAAGCTCTCGTCAACAACTAAAAGCTAGTCCATGATTTACTCTTGCCCGCTTGACCAGCTTGACGGCTCCCTGTCAGTATTCCACCCTGCCTCAGGCCTGAAAACCTCTGCCGGTGGTCCAAAATGCCTGTGGCACAAACATTAACAGTCCCTTGGAGCTCACAGTCCAGGCAGCCTGACTAACAAACTGAGCTAACAGCAGCCACAGTTCATTAGCAGTTTATGTTGCTGTTGATCAGGAAACTGATGAAACAGAGAATTACCCAGGAGCCGGAGGACAAAAAAAGGGAAAACCAGAAAAGATTTTCTCTATAAAACATTCTCCAGTTTCAGTGTGACTTAAAAGTTTAACGTATTCTTGCAGAAGATTGTACCCAGAGCACAACGTTACATAGTGCAAGAACAGTCAATTATTTTTTGTTGTGCTTAAAAAATGATGGTTTATTTATTTATTATTATAATTATTGCTGATTAATTTTCTTTGAATAATAATGAATTGTATCATGTCTACAATTTTATACAAAAAGCTACTTGATTTATCACTGCAGCAAGGGAACTTTTGAGAAAAGAACCAAATACAAGGGAAGATAGACTAACCAGTTTGAAACACTGAGTAAGAGAGACAGTGACAGGAGTAATATTGCAGAAAATTAAAAAGATGCAGCACAAAGTTAATTTACAAACACACAACACAAAAGAGCCGCCTGTTATTTTCCAGACAACTTTCCCTCTGTGGCTTTCTGCTTGAATACC
This sequence comes from Argyrosomus regius, assembly GCA_946959425.1. Classification (NCBI taxonomy): domain Eukaryota; kingdom Metazoa; phylum Chordata; class Actinopteri; family Sciaenidae; genus Argyrosomus; species Argyrosomus regius. The sequence goes on along the minus strand of OX336897.1, from coordinate 24,728,049 downwards.
GATAAGTATTTTTCCTGACTTTTTGGCATCTCCACTCCAGTGTGATATTGTTGAAGCAGCCAATTAAAAACTCATTAAAAAGGCATAGACGCTTTTTAAAAAAATCATTTTACAGCAATAATATAGCTGAAGCAGTTCAAAGGTAAATGGGCTGCAGTTATATACCGCCTTTCTACTCACCAGTCAGCACATTACACTACACGGCATAGCCTTTGGGAGTAGGTATCTTGCAGGTTTAGTATCTTGCCCAAGGACACTTGTGGACACTGGAGGAAGCTAGGGATTGAACCATGGACCCTTTAAATAGCGGACAACCCACTGTACCTTTGAGCCAAGGTTTTACCATAAATCTCTTTTATTTATTTATTTATTATAAAGATATTTTTTGGGCTTTTCAAGCTTTATTTTTTTTTTATAGAGACAGCTGAACAGTGACAGGGAAGTGGGGAGAGAGAGATGGGGAATGGCATGCAGCAAAGGCCTGCAGGTCGGATTCAAACCCTGAGCCGCTGCTGAGCCTTCATACATGGGGCGGATGCCGCATTTTCTCACATGCTACATAGCCTTCCTCTTGCTAGGATGAATACACACTTGCAATCCCAAACTATCTTCTCTTAAAACAGTGTTTCAAGTTCAGCAGCAGAACACAATAGTCCTCAGACATGTGCAACACGTACCAAAACAGCCTGGCATTACATCTTAATTAGTGGCACTTTGCTGGGCTCATTTACGTGTGTAAATACCCCACTAACTTGAAGAATTGCAGTGAGGCAAATCTTGGCGCTCATGAGGGTAATTTGCAGCATACAAGGCTTAATAAATGACTGCACTGCCATGTTATGGCTCTGTGAGGCTGTGCTTAGACACAGCTAAAATACATCAGCATGCTAACATGCTTCCAAAGAGTGTTGACAAGCTGATGTTTAGTATCTTTATTAGCATGTTAGCAGGCTACAATATGGTAAGTATAAGTGATGCTGATGGGAATGTTATTAGTTTTGCAGGCATTTGGTCATGAATCAAAGTATTGGACAAACATTATATCTGATCCGATGGTGGTGAAAGGACTCACAAAAGTTTATACAGTTCATCCTGTGGGAAATATTAACGTCTCTACCAAATATCAAATTATTACTATCCATCAATCTGTCATAGAAATCGATCCAGTGATCAACCGTCCATTTTATTTCAAATGTTCACATTTATTTTGCTGTCTTGTTTTTGTCACAATTTTTATGGGTGCATCGTGGTGGACTAGCTTTTGCAGTATAACCAGTTAATCCATTCACCCATTTTACAAACCACTCACTCTGATGATGCTGGAGTCAGAGATATGGTGTTTAATTTATCTTTCATGAAAACCCATGCACGTAATAATCAGGCACATGCACATGATGCAAGCACACAGAACTCTACCCATGAGTGGAAAAGCCTCCTCGCGAGGGAGCGTTTCTGCTTCGTGTGCACAACTGGGATCGTGAGGCTGTGATGAGGGTGAACTCTATGGGGCTAGAACAAGGAGAGATAATTTTGACACTGAAAACTGAAAAGGGGAACAGTGGCATTGAAACACTGGGAAGTTATTTAATATTTTTTTGATATTTTTTGTTCTCTGATGTGATTTTCCGATTACAATCTTCAAATGTCCTCTCAGCTACTCAACTTTACAGTGATACTACTTTGTTTTTTACTTTAATCTCTGCTGTATCTTGAAAGCTATTGTCACATAGGCTAACTTATTTGGCTTTTTCATGCTGGGCAATATGGTTATGTAAGGTGAGATTTAGTTTTTCATAATTGTTCAAATGAGGACATTTCATCTGAAGAAAGAGGAGAATGTAAAATGAGATTTATTTTTGTGAAGATTCATTTTATAGATTACTTTATTAAGCTCTGATTTAGTGAGATAATTGTGTTTGTATTCTATACCTTAATTCAGAACAGGAACTATATTTTATAGTATACCTTGCTTGTAAAATGTGATTGTTAATATTGGTGGAGTGATATGAAGTTAAACCTTGACATGATGTATCGTATTGTCTGGTCAGTGTTCAGTTGTCCTACAATTGAAGCGGACGTTAAAGTATTGAAGTTACACAGAAGAAGCTGTCCCTGTGCATTTGCTTGACCCGCAGCCCGAAAATAATTTAAATTAGTAAAAGTCAAGTTTATAGTTAATGCTAAGAGCAGCCAGATTTATGTGCAATCATGACTGGATCTCCTTGAATGCAGACATGACAAGCACCCTCCTCTAGCCAATCAAAAGTAAGTTGAATCCCCACCTCCAAACGTCAACCTAACAGTGAGCATAGACTGTACAAGTGTTTAGCAGGACCAGATTTGTGCACCCAGAGCAGAAATGTTCCCTCGCGAGGATGGTTTTCTGTTCACGGGTACTGTTCTGTGCGATTGTATCACATACAGTACATGTGCCTGGTTATTATGTGCTTTGGTTTTGAGAATAATTAAACAGAGTACAGAGAGAGCCCTGCACAAGTCAGCAGCAAATCAGAGCACAGACATGTACAGACATACAACACATTGACACCTTCAGGCAGTTTATGGCTTCCAGTCCACCTAACCCACATACTGTCCAACACTACTAGATTCTGTATTTCTTATCTCAGTATGTCACATACAGTAAAGTCTGCCTAAGATCAGAGTTGCAACATCAGCACCACTGCTGGGACAAGTGCTGATATTCCAGGGTCTTGACCTTCCTTCGGTCATTATGGAGGATTTACAGCCATCTGCTGCTGAGCTTCTGTCTTGTGTGTACGAGTGTGTGCATAGACAGGGTCGTTTCTCTCTAACCCCCTTGTTGTGTATTCTTGTCACTCTTCCGTCTTTCCCACAGCATATTTTCCTCTCTTTACGTCCGTCCGACTTTGACTCAAGCTGTGATGACTCTAAGACAAAGGTCATATTTAAAGAGAGAGTGAGACCGAGTGACTGTAAAACCATCCAGCATGACCGTTCAGTGTTTGAAATATCACTGCTTCGTAGTGCCTTACAGTTCGTCTGTATTTATCGTTCATCAGATATTATGTCAAACACAAATGGAAGGCAATAAAAGCAATACAAACAATAACCTCACGTTGTAATGCTACATGACATGAAAGAATAAAACATAATACAGCAAGGCTCAAAAACAGCTGAACTGACAACTATAGAACAAGACTAATCCAATATACATGAGAATACCTGTGGGCTTGAACAAGACATACATAACAATGAAGTGGAAAAGAAGGGTAAGGTGATGAAGAACATGGACATTGACAATTGTGTTTGGGGGACCACACGAAAACTGACTTTTTCTCTGGCATTATGCCCATAGTGGCTGTTGAGCCCATTTACTTTGCCCAGCTCCTGTTCTGGCACGACACTGGCTCTGTTCCCCCGTCAGCAATCCCTCGCACCTGAAAAAGTTCCTTCCTCCTGGTGGTCCAAAACGCCTGTGGTGTGGTACAAACACTATCACTCTCCTGATGTTCTAAGCTCAGTCTGGACAGCAGGTCTAACAAACTGAGCTAACATTAGCTAACAGCAGCTACAGTTCACCACACTTTACTGTCCATCAGGAAACTCTCATTTTTTCCATTAATTATGATCCAGTTTCATCAAAATCAGTCAAACAGATGGTGGTGTGTGACTTAGTGCCGTAAAGATCGTACCCGAACACAAAATTACATAGTGCAAGAACAGACGTAGGAAAGACAGAGACACCATTCACCTGATTACAAGTCAGTAAAATGATTTAAAATCTGTTTATGGTAGAAAGGTTACAACAGTAAATGCTGCTGGGTGGCATAAAATAAGTCACTTCTTATGGCGCAATTAAGGCTCTATAGTTGTCTTTTTCCCATCCTTACAGATGGGGGCACCATAATAATATCAGAGCAGCATTAAGCATATATTACGCTAAGTGTGACTTTTATAATACAATATTTGTCTTTATGAGCAGGTGTCAACAAGCATCTCTTTAAACTTACAGTGTGCACTGTAGCTCTACAAGGATGTACACAGTTTGCTGTTTGCACAGGTATGTGTCACACTGTTCAAACTACAACACGGAGCAGCTTCAGTAAACAGATGTGTGATGTAACAGAGGTTGGTGGGCTGCAGAGGAACACAGCACAGAGATAGAAGAGCCGGAGCTACACACTGCCCTACATCACAACAGAGCAGCGTTTTTGTCTCTACACCGTGGGTCCTCATAGAAATACAGCCATTTTATCAGCACCTCTCACATACCATCCAGCTTAAAGTGAATGTGAGAAAATGAGTGATAAAAGCTTGAAAATAAAATAAGAATCACGATTTATATTGTTTGTTGTCTTCATGTTCTTTCTACAAGGGTGTACGTGTGTCAAAGGTGTGTGTGGAGGATAAGATTATTTTACTTTTGTACATAATTATAGTCAAAATTAGAAATGCTATATAAATTACTGTCTTAATAACTAACCTTTCTGAGAACCACATTTAATCATGTCAACTGGCCTTTATTGTATCTTTGGCAGATGTTCAGTTCTGGTGAGTATTATTATAACATTCCTGTCACGTATTAATCAAAAGAGAGATTTATTCTCCCCCCAATGCTGAACGGGATGCCATAGCTTTTTTCCAGCCCTGAGTAGTGTCTGCTGACTTCCTCTCAGGCTTTCTATGGCCCCAGTAATACACACAGCTGATCCCAACCTCTCCTGTCCACCTGACATGGCTGCCAGAGCTGATCTGCTGCCATTTTGACCAATGTGCCGCTCAGTGTTTCAGTGTTTTTTCTCGGCTACATCATCTTTAAAGTCTATTTTTGCCAAAGCAGCTTGGTGTCTCTGAAGCCAGAAATTCACTTGTGCATATATAGAAATATTTACTGACAACTGAATGTTATATGTCACCAACTGTCTTTACAGAGAGTTTATCTTCTAACATATTGTGGTCGCACTGTCATAATTCAAGTCTCAGCTGACTTTGGGCGAGTACACTGGATAAGTCGCCAGTTCATCACATAGAGACAAACAACCATTCACACCTACGGGCAATTTAGAGTCACCAATTAACCTGTTAAGTGCATGTCTTTGGACTGTGGGAGGGAGCCGGAGTACCCGTAGAGAACCCACACAGAGAAAGGAGAACATGCTCCACACAGAGCAGCTGAGGTTCAACCCAGGAACCTTCTTGCTGTGAGGCGACAGTGCTAACCACTGCACCACCATGCCGCCCCTGCCACAGAAAATAGTTTTATCAAAATATTTCTTTACCTTGTGTAAGTCAAAATTAACCAGAATGTCTATGGAATGGACATTGTCACACAGGTGCACATGCGATATCACATAGATGAAGGTATTGGGCCACTACCCACTGAAAATATACTCCTGCATGAATGTATATACAGCATAGCCAAACCACATTGTGGTTTTTTCGTATTACTTCTCTTTCAGAGTAAAGACAGCAGAAAGAAGGTTACTATTAAAGAAACAAAAACACAAAAGAAAAGAGGAGACAGTGTTCTGTGTCTAGTAGTATAACTGAGCAAAGTATCTGTTCCCACCACAAAGAATAATTGAAGAACAGACTTTTGTACTGATGCGACGGAGCACAAAACAAAGCAAACACATCCAGTGGACTAGCTTCAGTCCTCTGTCAGTGTCAGTGTAGGTCACCCGTGTTTTGGCAGTGCTCCCAGTCTTACACGCCCTCTGTAGTTACACACGTAAATTGGCAAAAAATAGACTGGAAGCATAAAAATATAATTTGGGTTGCAGCCACTCGCGAAATACGAGGGACACTCCACTGATCTTACACATAAAGTTCAGTTTACTCATTAGTACTGCACAGCCTGCGAAAACAGCTGTATAATGTCTTCTGTGGCTCCTCTGGGAGCTTTCCATAATTTGAAAAAATAACTCTGATGATATCAAGGGTTTAACAAAAGACACTACAGAGTGTTGTGGAAGATGTAGAAACAAAAGATTTTGGAACTTGACCTAGTATAAGAAGGGACTCCTTTGAAATACACATTTTCTCTTTCAGACATAAGTTTTTGAAATGTAAATCAGTGTACAATTATCTGCATTTACGGGTGGTATTGGATTACAGTTACGTTACATTACACTTTGGATACACTGGATAATGGAAGGTGTGCAATAAGAACTCTGTTCAGGCTACTTTCAGTTGGTGACTAAAATGTGAGGAAGAGTGTGGCTGGTCACCACTTTCCCTTCATCCTTATCTTTATAAATTCTGTGCAGCAGCCAGATGTGCATCCACTGCACAGTACGCAGCAAAAGCATTTGCCGCTGCAGCCTCTTCACTTGGACTTTGAGGCTCTTTGAGTTGCACTCAAGTGTCACAAGGCGATTCAAAGCCTTCTCTCCTATGGGTGAGCCGGCTGGCTCCATCTTCCCTGAGCATCTGTAATTAGCAGTGGGACGCTTTCTTTGAGACGGCACCTGAAGGGCCATCTCATAGAGGACTGATGAGACACCGGACCCTCACTTTTTCTTCAGCTTCCCAAGCTCTGTGACTGAAATGAGTCCCACGTGTGTCTCAAACTGGATAATTTCAACTCTTTTTCTGCTTGTGAGGCACACATTTAGCTGACAATAAAACCTCCTGGTGTGTGTGTTGGTTTCTCTGCTGTTGCAGATCTTATTTTGTCATGTTTTGTCCGTCCAAAAGAACAAACACCTTTAAGCAGGTGAGCAAACAGCATTACTTAAATGTTTCTTCAGCTGTAGTCTTTTTTTACAGTTTAATTCCCATTTTTTATTCTTTTCCAAGTCAGTATAGTCACTGTAGTCAACTATAATGAAACAATTGTCGCAAAAAGAGACATTTTTACACAGCAGAAAGAGATGACAGCCTGTCAAAAAGATATCAAAAAGACAATTTAACGAATATTTACCTTAAGGTGCTTTCACACTTAACTGGTTTGGTTGTCAAATGAAATCTGGTGTGTTTGCCTGTTTGGTTCGGTTTGTTCAGGCTGGTGTGAAAGCCATCAATCAAACTGTCAGTGACTGAACAACCTGGAAGAAGACTACCTGAAGAAGAGGGTCTTATTGTGTTTCCAAGAGGGTGCAAACTACTTAAACCTGACATTTAAGTCATCGAAATGAATGAAGTTCACAGGTTCAATCCTCATACCAACCTGCTCATTTACACTAAGGAGCTGTAGATTACAGCTACGGCTCAATTGCCTGAAATGTTTCTAAAAATGCGCCCTCATAACACCGCCGTCATCAGCACTTTGTACCTGGTGAGCTACATTAGAGGCTAATGAATTCTTTGGAATTTTTAACTACGGCAAACATGTCGTCTCGGCGAGCACGTGCCCATCCATTACAGCAGCCTGCGGCGCCCCGGCTAAATAAGAACAAATAGCGGCGATGCCATAATCACCGCCAGCATTAGCTTTAATGTCGTTACCGCGGTGAGTAATTGCAAGAAATGTAGCGGGCGGCCATCAGCCGTGGAGAATGTGGATGTGTAATGATATCAGGAGATTATTGAGATTGAGTATCATAACTTCATTCCCCTTTCTCTTTCTCCCTGCTGCTGGTGCTCCCTCTCTCTTATCTCGTACTCGCACTCCCTCTTTCTTTTATGTCTCTCTCTCTCTCTCTCTCTCTCTCTCTCTCTCTCTCTCTCACATTCTCCCTCTATCCCTCCTTTAGTCCCATTTAAAATTGCTCATATCTCCTCTACTGCGTGGGAGGAATGTCGTTTCCTCATCCTCCTCCTCCTTCTCCTCCTCCTCCCGATCTAGCCACTTCTCTCCATATCTTCCTCTCTGTTTTTCCTCTTACCCTTTTCTCCTGTGGCCCTGTGAGTCTCTCTCGCAAGGGTGTACGGGTGTGTAGGTGTGTGTGTGTGTGTGTGTGTGTGAGAGAGAGAGAGAGAGAGAGAGAGAGAGAAAGAGGCAGTGACAGAGAAAGATATTAAGAAGAAAGAGTGAAAAAAGATAGACAGAAATAGGGAAACTGCATGACAAAGACAAAGAGAGAAAAATATATAGCAGTGGTTGGGTGTGTATGTGCGTGTGTGTGTGTATGTGTGCTCATGAGAGAGTGAAAGTGCTCGTGAGAGCAAGGCAGAGCCTCCTCTGATCACTAACTTGGTGTCCTACTTACTCACTCTGCAGCACTCCCAAATAACAACCCTGAGCTGTGATATTATATACCCAAAACACACAGACACAGAAATAACCACTTACATTCTCACTCACACTCACAGAGCAAGGAACTTAAACACACTAAACAACAACAGCAATGATCCTGAACAGACATACACCCCCATCTTCACAATACACGAATTACACACACACACACACACACACACACACACACACACACACACCACAATAACACCACGAGGTGTTACATTAATATAAGTAGCTCTCTCTTCCACAACCACACCGGAGGTGATACAGTCTGTTTTGCGTCTTATTGTTTTATTTTTCTTTCTCTCAAGTGGGCTGCCCGCCATTTCCAAGCATCCTCTCCAACGGGGACAGAGGAGAGACAGAGCAGATGCATTCAAATTTAACTTTTATTTTTTTTCCATCTCAGAACACATGGCAAAGCACCCTCAAACAAAACCTAAATCCAAATGAGGTTTTCGCAATATGAAACAATAATACAGTTGAAATTTGTATGAAAACAGTCTCTGGAAACTGTTCTGGGTGGATGTCTACTGGTGTGATGTTCAGATCTCAGAGAAGTAGGTAGGACTTTTTGCTCAGTATTTGATTCAATGTGTGTCTTGTCTCTTCATATGGTGTCCCACAGGGATCAATATTGGGGCCATTGTTGTCTTAAAGCTATCAGAATCAGAATCACTTCAATGCTTTTTATCATAGTTGACAGCGTGTCTGCTTTGCTAAGTATCGTTGCAGATGGCTTATTTGAGCTTCCAGTTGGCCCGCTTCAGGTCCGCCAATGATCCTCGTCTTTGCCGATTTTTACAATAGCCAGGAGGCGGAAGAATCAGTAGAGTCAACATGGCAGCGGCCAGGACCACATACTTCATACTACTTCATACTACACATGCTACTTCAACTACGAGTACTCACTCATGCTCTGTCCATTCTTTATACTCTCATTGGTTCGAACAAAGAACATTTTGATCGTATACTGTATATATAAAATAAAATTTTATTTTATTATTTATTTATTAATTTTTCTAGGATATCAGACTCAATTCAAATGATGAAATGCCTTGCTCAAGGATTCTTTAAGTAGAGACAAGGCCAGATTGTCAGGACCTTGGCAACCTTGACATAAATTATGATGATTTACCGAAAGACATAAGAAGGCATAAGATTCCTGAAACTATAAACTTTAAATAAAAGGAAGCACAATATTACAAAAAGCGTCCTTTATAAGCTGAGACAGTCTGCAAACAAGAAGACACAAATTCCATTTTTCAAGGCTTTCTCTCCTTTCTTAAAATCTTTCTTTAATCATCTTCTGACTTTAGCTACTGGAGAAGGAGCTGGGAGGTAGACAGGCCCAATCCCCTGAGCTCTCCTTCTCCTCCTCATCCCCTCTTTTATCTGCCCCTCTTTCTCACTTTAAGGCCAGCAGTGGACACACACACACACACAAAAGAAACACACATAGCTAGAGCTGGTGTAAAGATCTATTGAGAGGAAAGGGCAGCTTTTTTTCCCTCTCTTCTACCCATCATCACCAAACCCAGTCCTCTCACTTTTTTCCTGCTTTTTCCTCCTTTTCCCTTGCTCTCACAGCCAGGCAAGCACAGAAACACATATAATGACAATGTGAGAAAAACCTCATAAACACATAGTCTTGCTTCTTCCGTGTCATGCTGCTATAACATAATCCAAATGTCCTCGACATCTCACTACACTTCACTTCCTTCCATTTTGATTCTGACCAATTCAAAATATGAAGAAAAACCATGACAGTGTACTGTGTGGTATAAAAAGATGCTTCTGGAAAAGTCTAAAGTTCTAGTTGGAAGAAACACAAGCCGGTTTGGCGGAGAGAGGAACTGCAGAGTTGGCAGGAGAGAGACGGCATACAATTTATAATTTATCTGACATTTGCTTAAGAAAAGATCAATTATTATTTAAAGGTCCTTCCTTTTTCCCCGCACACGGCATGTCTGAAGCAAAAATAGATTTATTTTTTGTTCCACCTCGCCATCCCTCTCAGAGGTTGGTACCTTCACAAAAGCAACACACGCTCCGACAATGCTGGGCAGACAACAAAACTCCAGATGAGAGAGTGGCAGTTTGACAATTTATTCAGTCTGCCGCACAGAGAAAGCCAAGAAACTCTGGATTCTGTATTTGCTTCAAAGTTTTAGAGTCAGCCCTGCTCGTTTGGAGCCAAAAATGTCAAAGATTTTGCATCTTTGCGATGCAGTTTGCAATGTTTAAAAACTGCAAATCCGTGGGGGAAAAAAACTGTTTAACGTGTAACTGCACCCTACAAATAATACTAGCTCTAAAAATGCAACAGAGACCTGCACAGGACAAGCACAGTAGGGGGCATGGCCTCATAGTGAGTGTAGCAGGAATCAGTGGCATTAAATATGATATATGAATACAATTATATTTAACAGCACTGCCAGGAACAGTGAGATGGTAGTCAGAGCCAGTCCAGCTAACCAGGGAGCTCACCAGCCATCAACAGCTGCTGTCAGACTCTCCGTGTCTGTGCTGGTCACACAGAGAGTCCACTAGAACTTTGACAGTCACTAGATGCACATTCACAACCGTTTGTTTCTGTGTGGTACCTGTCGTAGCTATGCTACTGGCTCAGAGAGGTTAACTCTCCCAGTATGTGTGTGTCTGTGGGGGGGTGTCAGAGCATTGGATCATCATCAATGGAAAGGATGCAGTCTGGTGGTGCTTCTACAGCTTTCAAAAGAACAAGTCTGAACCACCAGCAGTGTACCCAGCCTTTAGTCATCTTGAAAGAGATACCGCCTAGGGATTCTATAGTTTTAGAGGGGACAAACGGACACTCACATGAGAAACAGTGGATAAACCTGGAGGGGGGGTACTTTGGAGGAATGGTCTGCCTGATGTGAACCTCAGTAGTGTTCTGTTGTTGTCTTCTGTGCTAGTCATGGATTGGCCATAACACACACCATGTTCGAGCAAAGGGTGGCTATATAAGTATACATGGTACCAGACAACTGAAGGCCAAAGATCAATCGACTTCGTGGTTGTATCATCAGATTTGAGGCTGTATGTCTTGGACACACTGAGGAGCAGAGGGCTCAATTGATCACTAACTTGTGGTGAGTTGGATCAGTTAGCAGGAAAGGCTGCCAGACAGACATGGTAAACCATAAAGTGTAGAGATGGTGAACTGGGAACATCTGGCTGAGGCTCTTGTCCATGAGATTTTCAACACACACCTTCAGAAGAATTTCCCATGCCTCCAGGCAGTTAAGCTGAGGAAGGAGGACTTTGTTTAGTTGAACAAGGGGTCTCCTTAAGCAGCAGACAGGTAATAGGAGGCCAGAATGTCTGTTATGGTCGCCAAAACAAAAACCTAGGTGTGAAGAGTTCAGGGAGGCTATGGAGAAGGACTTTCGGTTGCCTTGAGGAAGTTCTGGCAATCCCTACCAAACGACTCAGGAGGGGGAAGCAAGGCTCTGTTCAGTAAGGGAGAACCGCTGACCCTGACAGGGGATATCATCCAGCAGTTGAAAGAGCACTTCAGAAGGAAGCCCTGAACCTGACCAACATATCCTCTGATGGAGGGGGTGGAGTTGGAAGACTCGGGGGAAGCCTGTGTGTGTCTAAGTTAGTTAAGAAGTCCCTTAGTGGTAAACCATCAGTGTGGATGATATCACCCTGAGATGCTGAAGGCTTTGGACATTCTCCATACTTTATTGTCACATGGAGGTCAAGGGCAGTGCCTGTGGAGTGGCAGACCAGGGCTGTGATTCCTATTTTTTTTTTTTTTTAATGGGACCACAAGATGTGCTCTAATTAATGGGGCATCACACTGTTCAGCCTCTTTGGGAAAGTTCTATTCCAGGGTGCTGGAAAGGAGGCTCAACATTCATGCCAGTTTTAATAATTGATTTGAATGAATCCAACGTTTTCCTTTTCCCACTGTCAAATCTGTTCAGTTTCTGGTTATACCTAGAAAATGCTCCTATAAAATTGTCTTTATACCTTTGGCAATAGTACCTTAAAGATTTCAGTTTTCACTCAATCAAGCACCAAGCTGCTGTCTATTTTGTGTGTCCTGTTTGATCTTTGTGTTGCTCTGCCTTTGAAATTTGCTCATGGTAAGCTAGAAGCAAGGACGATTTCTCTAACTGAGACATTTTAGGGTTATGAATCTAACCTTTGACTGTCTGTTTTTCACATGTCCAGGTAAATACTCACAGAGGAAGCAGTCTCATCAGTCTCTCTGAGCACAGTGCACAGTTCAAATTTCCTCTGAGATTTTGAATGGGCCTCAAGTCGCAAGCAAATTCAAATGAATGATAGCAACATCTTCAGGCCATTCAGGCTGGAAGGAAGAGTGAGCTGAAGGGAATAGAGCTCGAGAAGAGAAATTAGAGGCATAACAAAGACAGAGCAGAAGGACGAGCTGGGGACCAGATGAGGAAAAGATGCTGGAGGAAAAGAGAGAAAAAAGAGGGAGGAGGCGAAGGAAAAGTGGATGAGCCACAGACAGGAGGGGAAAAGGAGGAGAGCTGAAAGGACAGCGGAGATGAGAAAGAATAAAGAAAAGGGGTGGGAGAGGATAAAAGAGACAGAGAGACAACCAGACACACATGTGATCAAATATACATAAGTACTTTACAACTCTAGAATGAACCTGATGCCCCTTACAGCCTGATGCAGAGAAAGATGGACAGACGAGAGGAGAAATTCTGGATGGAGAGGAAGAAGATTGGGTACCTACACAGGACAGATGAATACTGAATGACACAAGTTGATGAATGAGGAACAGTAGAGGCAACATTGTTGACCAGTGGCCATAGACACTTGATGATTTCAGCTGCTACAAACCTCCGTCAAAGCTCCAAGACCAATGTGCTATGGGTCTTCAGTGCCATCAGATTCAACTGAGATCTGGCAGTTTTTCATGGCAGCCTAATTACTGATTAGATTCATAAGTGGTCGTGTGACATGTGGTTTCCATCTATCTGACAAATTAGACCAGATTAGAACAGAAACACACTAGTTATTGTAGAAGTGCACAGTGCTTCTTCATTTACCTTACACATGACAGAATTTATAAGACTCGTAGAGACCACATTAATTACACATTTTGACCTTTTTGTATCTGGATGAGAGTTAGACAAATCAAGTGAGAGCTATAGAAGAATTAGCTGACAAGCTAGAGAATTCGCAATTTACACTGCAATACAGTGACACAAAGAAGTTTCCTTTGGTTTGTGTCCGGTCGTTTGAGAGAGACAGACAGAGAGAGAACATCGGTCAAGAGACATAGACAGTGAATGAGAGTGAGCGAGCGCCAGCATCGAGAAAGCTGGTTAATCAGCGATTCGCCACAGTGCCGGATTCTGCCTGAATGTACCCTAAGAGCTCAGCGGAATACTGTCCAAGGAAACACAAAATGGGAGTTTTGTACTAAAACGACTGTAAGTGTGGAAGATATATAGTGGATTTTACCAACGCAGACTGCTAAAGCCTCATATTAGCTTAAAAACATTTCTGAATATGTTTTTGGCACTGAACAGGGAAGAATGATTATAGCCAGGAAAGCTTGTTTTATTATCCATACTACTTGTAGACTGTTTTAAGACAGACTTAAGAGGCAGGCAAACACTAGTAGCAGTAGCTAGCAAGCCTTGCATTGCAAAAAGTGATTGTAGTAGAACCTTGACCTGTGACGTGCCATGCCTCGTTGACATTTCTGCCAGTCACGTTTAAGTAATTTCCATGTTGACATATTGGATGTCATTATCAAGATTACATTATCCAGATAAGGATCCTATGTTAACACAAGGTTTTCCACAAGCGATGTTTGTCAGTTAAACCAGTGAAAGTGACAATTAGTGCCAGCTCACCTTTTTATTTTATCAACCTGTCAATGGATCTGGAGCAGAGAGACAGGCATACAGAAACAGGCTAGTAGTTTCCCCCTGTTTCCCGTCTTTGTGCTAAGCTAAGCTAACCATTGAGTGGTATCAATCTTCTCCTTGACCGTTCATCAAGAAAATAAATGTTTAACCAAAATTTCAAGCGGCGGCAGCTTCTCTTTAAAATGTTCCCCCATCTAATTAATCTTTCTCTCAGAGTCTACTGCCAACCTTACTTCATGTTCAAATATACTGCCCCCACTGTTCATCTGCTTAATTGATACAACCAAGAGGTAGAGTGGTCTACTAATCAGTATCCGATCAGACTAATCACATCAGAGCATCCACTAATCAGGTTAGCGCTTCGATCACTGGCTCCTCCAGTCTGCATGTCAATGTGTCCTTGGATACTGAAACCCAAATTACTCTGGAGTATGAATGGGATTAGTTCATCTGTGATGGTAGCCTCTGCTGTCATTGTGTGAATATGACACGTAGTGTTGGAGTGGTCAGAAGGCTAGAAATGCTATGTAAGTGCAGTCCATTTATCAGGTGCTGTTGAATGAACCCGCGGAATGAAGTAGAGGACCAGATGTGCATGTTTTTATCATGGTTCCATAGAGCATGCTATATCTTGTGCTGTGTTTAGTTTCATATTTTATGGTGCCAAAGTAATAGCTCACAGGCAATGCACAGTAGCATTCCTCTCTGCCTCCTTTTATCTATCATTGTGAGCCTTTTATCTAGCTTCCTTTCATCTACAGTATCATTCGGAGCACCTCACTGTTTATGGCAAAGTAGCACTGTAGTTGCATCATTTGTGCTCGCTCTCCTTCCCTGCAAACTCTGTTGGGTCATCTCACAGTACTCCTGCTCAGGAGGGAATAGTGCTTTTTGTTTCTGCTCTGAGGCTTGCAGACACCCATCGCTCACTATTTCCCTTTTGAAAACACCCACAGCTTTGTCTGTCTTATCGAAACCAATTGCCTGTGTGCCTCATGTGGTCGCAAAGGTAATCACAGAAAATGACATTTATCATTGACCTGAGTTTTGAATACCATCTTAGCTTTTCTTTTTTTTTTTTTTTTTTTTGCTGACTGTATTCCCACTTCATTCTCCCGACACACAGCTTAAAGAAGACATTTCTCCAGTGCTGGCACAGCATTAACACAAAGCCAGGAGAAAGTTGTAGTGCAAGAGTCGACTGAGGGTGAAAGAGCTGTAGTCAAAGTCAGGCTACACTCACTGATGTGGTGAGCCTACTGTCAGTCTCAAATTTCCCAGAAGGCCCTGTCACACTCTTCTCACACACACACACACACACACACACACACACACACACACACTCCTTCAAGTATTTTAGACTCATTCCAAAATGGGAAATGTGCCATTTAGATGAAAGTATAACTCCGAATTAAACTCAGTTGATTTCAAAGTATTTATAAATAAATGATCTTGGTCCTTTTCTATATATGCAGAGCCACCGAGAGGGAGAGGGAGAGTCTTTGAATCACGACTCCTGGAAGATTTAAATGTCCCAGACAAACAGGAGAAATTCCAGTCATCTGTGTTTACTGACCTTAAAAACAATTGATAGACAGGTTATATAAAGAAGAACATCACTGAGGAATGTAGATAATAATATCTGGACTGAAAGGTGAGCTACTTTTGCTTATTCATCCAAATAAATTATTCAGCCTTGACAATAACCTGAGTTTTAAACAATACACCACTGACATCCCCAAAGGTTTCAACAAAGACTCAAAGCGCCTTCTGTTTCTGCTCTACAAAAGTATAATGCAACCCATTCTCCTCTAACATTCCCCCTGATTCTTCACCACTTTAACTGCCTCCAATAGGAACAAACTATAAAACAACAACAAAACCTCTCAGAACTCAGCAGCAAAGCCATCACACACAGAGCAAAAAGCATTGCACATGACCTCGACCACCCTGACACTGCGTCCATCTGGTCGCAGATTAAGATCCCAGGCCTGGAGACGGGTACACTCCCATCTGTAACTGTCATGTGTAGGTGCTATATGTATGGGATGTGTGTAGAAATGTGTTGTATCCAATGTCTTGTGGTTATGCTGGAGTTTATAAAGTATGTATGTATCTGTGTATGGCAACACATTTCTGATAATAATCGGTGTAGTTCGTCAGCAGTACGTCTTAAAAAGTCAGCCACAAAAGATTGTTTCACTCCCGATTCTGTTTTCACTACAGCAGGTGAGCTGCATGTGGAGGAGGCTCGTTGTCAATGACTGAAATGATCAAAAGCAGCGAATGACGCACCAGGTATATGCACTCTTCACTGTTTTTTACCTGGCCCGTGCTTGTAAAATATCCACTGTGTCCATGGCTTCTAACATTACACCACAGAACATCTCACTCTCTCTGTGAGTTTCTCTGCAAAATGCCAAAATGGGTCTCCGGCCATTAATATACCTGGCTGCTCGCCCTGGTAAAGTTTATGTGTGCGTTGTCGTCAGTAATTTCTTGTTCAAAATGACCAGTAATGGCTTAGATGGGCTTGTTCAGCATATTTCTAAAGTGCTCAGGGGATGGATTGATAATGAACCAGTGATTTACTTAATACAATTAAAATTAGAGGAAATTATGTTCACTGAACATTATGAGCAGAGAGATTTAAATATGTCAGACTTCAACAGATTTTCCAAGTAAAACAATGGCAAAGTTACCAGATAATGGAAATTCTGAAGAGAGGTCAGACACAGTGTCTTCGAACATTGTTTCTTTGATTCAAATGAGTAGACCTTTTTCACAGCAGAAATAGTAGAGTCAACACAGATGTTTCTAATTATACTAATAAAGGTTTTGTTCCATTTATTGAGACTTTCCAGTGTGCCAACTAGTATCATTGGCAACACCTGTGTTGATCCTACTATGGCAGCATTCAGGATCCGGTGCTGTGGCGAAAACTGAGCTTTTTCCATTCATTTGAGTGGGGGTCGTCCGTTTCATCTCCGGCGGACTGGACACTAACCTTATGCCAAGCTTGAAATTCTGTTTGTACTGAATGATTCTGCGAAATCCTGCATCAAAATAATTTCTTTCTACAGTGTCTGTGCATGCCATGTACAGTGTGATAAAGTAAGGGAAAGGCTGTGGTTATGGTTTGAAAAAACGCTGACATTCACTGAAATGTGACGGCACATTCAGACACTCGGATCTGCTTCGTGAACATCTACTAACCCTGACCACCACTTCTTACCTTCTGTCACACAGCATTACCACCGGCCATAAATCACTGAACATTTGTCGTGTATGAATTAAAAATTTTAGGGATAGTTTTGCAGTAGGAAGTAGTCATAGAACAGAGGAAGTTGTAATGCACAATAAATCCTTCATCATATTATTTATAATTTGTAAGATTTCCATTACATTAAGTGTGTATTTGTCACTAAGGTCAGTGGTACTTGTTACTAGTGCTATGAACGCTGTGTCCCAGATCTATATTATTATATCTATATTATTATATCTTTCTTATTATATACAGTATGGAATTATCATTTCTGCAGGGCCTTCCTTTTGCACATAAAAATTCAAATGTTTTTGTAGGGCAGCTCCCACATCTCCCAGTTTTCTTGTGAATAATGTGATTTTATGATTTTATCTGCCAGCTGTGGAAGGTGAATGTTGGTGCCCTGCAGATTTAGTTCATTGACTTTCTGAAACATGTCACTGAGGTATGCATGAGAGGATTTTATTGTTAAACTAAGTTCATTACCCTCTTCCTTCTACTGCTTGACTCGTGCTGGCAGCCCTCCTCGTTTCCCAGCCTGAGCCTGAGCCCCATCTGTGCAGATCCCCACACAGTCCTCCCATTTCAAATCAAATGTCGATGACTTTGAACAATTCTTTGTTTCAGTTAGTTCTGTGTTTGCAGAAAAGCAAATTGTCATCATCAGCATCAAGCCTATGTTACTGTTAATCAATGTATCCATCTGCAGAGCAAATCAGCTGTCTTGTATGCTCCTCTATATCTTTTGATATGTAATAACTGCGCCTCACAATAGTATTGTATATTGTTAGAATTGCCTTTAGTTTTCTGGCTCTTGCCTCATCGATCATAGTTGAATATCAATAGAAGAAGCAAGTATTAATTCCTCAGCTAGAGTGTAGAGCGCTTTTAAGCTGAGCAACTCTGTAGGCTATTTTGTAGAAAACAAGTTGAACATTTGAGGCGAGATATGCCTCATCATATTTTTATGTCTGTTTGTTGTTGTTCGGTGTAGATTCATCATCTGCTTTACGTTTATCTGCCAGTCCTTTCACAAACTTGTCTATGCTTTCCTAGCAGCGCAGAGCCATAAATTATATATAGCTAGCCTTGTCATGCCCCCCTTTATATAACTCCAGGCCCTCCCTAAGAGGAACCCCCATAGTTTAGTAATCAATGCTTTTTGATATATATTCTATTTCTGCCATACTCTGTAAACAGAGCCCTCTAAATCTGACACAATGGACCTTTGAAAATTAAAATACTATTTGTTAAACTATGAGGCATTTGTAAAATATACACTATACTGTATATTGAATCTTTTTTATATGATGTTATGAATGCAAAAACTTTTCATTGTCCCCCTGGAGAGCCACAGACCCCACTGCCTTACAGTTCCTTGAAAAAGCTTAAGAGTTAGCAAGCACATGTACACCTAAATCTGCTTCTTTTTGTACAGTGAAAAAAAAAGATACATCCAATAGAACAGTAGTTGCTTGGGGACAGAAAGAAAATAGAGGACAATCCTATCTGTCTGAGGTTTTATGGGGGGGCTTGATGGACAGTGTCTGACCAAGTGGACGTTTTCTGTGGAGATTAGTGGCTGGATGTTCACTGTTTTGTTGGTTACATCTAACAGGATAAAAAGCTGGCAAACGCTTTTCTGCACACTTCACGGAAAGTTCCACTGGGCTCAGCATCTCACTTCATCATTTGCTAGTAACCCCAACAACCACATGCTGATGGTCAGCTGTGAACAGGCTCAAATAATGAGTTGTATTCATTATAAAAAATGGCCGTCCCTTCTAAATAGAACAACCAGCGCCCCGGTCTACATTAAATTACTCATATGAAAAATAATTAAAGACTGTATTGTCTTCAGGCTTATACTTAATTGGATTCACAGATTATACTGATACATTTATTCTAAATATGTTGAAAAAACACATTGACATGCCAAAATAACACTTCTATAATAAGAAAAAAAACTCATCAGCCACCAAAAACATTTTACCATGTGTTGGTTAAGACACTGTGTTGTGTGTGAACTGGGTGATGGTCTATTACCTGGAACAAAGCTTCCCTGGACAACGTCCTTGTACGCCCACCAACTCTCATCAAGCTTGGATGTAATAGGCTGAGCTGCAGAGACAAAGAAAGAAATTCTTCAGTAAATTAAATATTCGAGAAAGAATGAAAGATAGATAGAAGAGTGCTGAGAACAGAAAATGACCATCTTATCTTATTCATTAATAGGTTTTTTTTTTTTTTTTTAAATAAATAAAATTTACAGATGAATTCTCATAAAGAAGGAGAGGATGTGGTCAGAAAAGTCAAACTGGGTCATGATCTATGATCCAACAAATGAATGTTTAAGCCAAATAAAAGTAAATAATAGATACTCTTTTCTAGTATTTTCTGGCTTTTTTATGCCTTCATTGAATAGCACAGTTGAAGACAGAAAATTGGGGAGAAGGAAACAAGAGCCGTGGGTTGAAATCGAACCTGAGACACTGCATTAAAGACTCAGACCTTAGTACATGGGGCGCATGCTCAGGTGGGCTACTGGGCACCTCGTGCACATTCTGTCCTAATCATCATTTAATGGATACCATCATCCTGGCAGTAACATGTCGTTTTTTTTTTTTTTTTTTAAAGATTATTTTTTGGCCTTTTCAAGCTTTATTGGATAGACAGCTGAAGAGTGACAGGAATGTGGGGAGAGAGAGACGGGGAATGACATGCGGGAAAGAGCCACAGGTCGGATTCAAACCCTGGGCTTCAGCAGCAAGGACTGAGCCTTCACACATGGGGCGGCTGCTCTACCAACTGAGCTAAACGCCACCCCAACATGTCGGTTTAATGACGGTGTTCTGCTCCAGAAAAAAACAACTACTACTACTAGGACGAATCCCTCCAACATGCACACTTAGCTAATTTAGAGCTGAAGCCTTGTATTAGTTTGAGATTCAGAACGCACATTTACTACTTAACTACTACTGTATAATAATGCCTGGATATGGCACAAGTGGCAACCTCCGTGGCTGGGGAATGAAGCCAATGCGGAAGTGCCAAAAACTGCGACGCCTCGAGCAGCCACCTGACTTCCGGTCAGCCAATGATCCACGTCTTTGCTGATTTTTAGATTAACCAGGAGACAGGAGAGGCAGGACTACCAACATGGCGGTGGCCAGAGCCGCAGATTCTGAGCCTCAAAACGGCTCTTCAGAAAACTATAGGTGACGTCACGTTTTTATAATGTTAGTAATATGTCATCACCGCTCAGCCTTGGTTTTAATTTCTCCCAGTGGCCATTCACGATATTGCAATGAAAACTTCCCCTGTAGCCCAAAAAGCATTTTCTTTATAGACCACCATTATAAAAGAGAGGTCTGTTTGACTGTTGACAGTCAATTATGACTCTTTATATTGTGAATTTTTGATCCCTGTTGGTTTTATGGTTGTCAAACTTTCCTCAAGCTGATAAAAGTAATTTTAAAATCCTAGAATTACATCAAAACCAGCGTGTTGACAAGTATTGACCGCATGTATGTAACAAAACGTAATGTAACTGAGTAAAGCTAACTAAAGCCTGACTGTGTGTGCGCTATTCTTTGTTCACAGGGTCTTTGAATTCTGTTCAGAAGTCATCAGGAACATCTCAAATATCCATGATCAAAAGTAATGACAATAAAGCTGAATCCCAATCGAGGCCAACGATGTATTACACCCATAGTGATAAGAACTATCAGAAGGAATGGGGGAAAAAATACGGGAGTTAAGCTACTATTCTCAGTCCTTGCACACAGATGGTCCCCCTGACATCTTCTGGGCCCTGATGCATTGCACCGTCCATATTTACACCAGTGATCACATGTCAAAGTCGTATTCATAAACCTATGCAAGCAGAAAATAAGCATGCTAGTGCTGTTTTACTTGTAATATACAGGGATGTTAATATAATTTATACTGTAGGTTAAAAACTGAATAAACTCATAATGAAGCTTTAAAAGTAGGTCAAAATGCAGACCGTACATGTGGGATGTTCCGAGTCCCTATGGTGGATCTGCATCAGTGCGCACAACTGTCCGACCACACTTTGTGCCCTGTGTGTTTATAACCTCAGGCTCAGGCTGACTGTGCTGCAGCAAGCATCGTTGCTGTAGCTCCACTGCCATGGAACCGGGCTGCCTGGCAGCAGCAGCACAATTAAAACAGAGCCTCCAGGATCTGACAGGTAGAACTGAATGGCAGGTTTGTGTTGCACCAATGCAGAACCAGGTCACGCGTATGAAGTGGATAGGTGGATTGGCAGTGTTGGAGGAAGTATTCACATCCTTGAAATTACTAATAAAAGTAAAAGTCTTGCTTTGAGAAGAAAAATAATGAATGGCAAAGGTTTGCATAGACACAAAAAGTGTTTTACACACCTTGCGTCACAAGCAGGTTTGAAGCTAGGCTGCGTCAGCCATCTGCTTGGTCAAGTGAGTCAGCGCTTTTTCAGTTCAACTGCGACAGCTGCGCTGACCACCAACGGAGAACGCTGAGCCTGCCAGAACATTTAAGCGATCATGGATGTGGTTACATGAAGTTACAGCTCGCACGACATGATTGAGCGCTACCTGGAGGAACAACAAGCAGCCACTGCAGCACTACTGAGTGATGGAGTCAGGCGCGACGCACGTGAAACCAGCCAACATCACAGACACCGCGGACATACTTTAGTGCTGCTGAAAAAAGCAACTACGGTCCTGTGCAGTGAGTCTTGACCTACAGTCTCTCTCATTGTGCCCCTCAAGTACATGATAGAACCGAGCATGGCACATTGCACCGAAGACTCCACTTCCATCGCCCAAATGAAGAGAGCCATACTGAAGGACTTGACAGACTGATACAGAGGGGAGAAAAACAAGTTTCAGCTTGAAAGCACTGCGTTGGACCTCCGGTTCCGGAGCTTGCACCAAATAAATGAGAGACAGAGGGAGGAAGTTTTAAACAGGCAGCACAGATGCCGAACCAGGTATTCATTTACATTTCCTTTTGTGTGTGTGTGTGTGTGTGTGTGTGTGTGCAACTTCCTCTGGTAACTTGTGTGTTCATGAGAGTGACTGCCTATGCCAGCTAATCCGAGTCAAACAGAAGGGGAAGGAGCGGTGTCAACAGCCCCACACATGCAGCAGGACAGACGAGTCAGAGCCTGGTGTTGGCCTGACACACACAACACATGGAGCTGAGGAGAAAAAATCTCCTCCTTCCAAAAAAAGACCGCACTCGAAGATCTCCTGGGGGATTTTTTCACTGAAGGAGTGGGCGGGGCATGGCCCAACACTGGGATTTTACTATTTACTCTCTGACTGTCCTCTTGAGTGGTGGAGAGACAATGCAACGATTTACTGGCCAAAGCACATTTCTCTGTCCCAGTGGAGTTTTTCCCACAGCATGGGACATTGTAAACGCCCAAAGATCCCAGCTTCTGCTTAGAAATGTGAATTTTTGAGTTTGAGTTTACATTTGTTTTTTTGGTCTTATCTGTTGGTGTGAGTGAGGTGTGCTCAGAGTTGCTGACTCTTTTTCAGTGCACTAGCTCCAGAAGTCGCTAAAGGTTGCCATACGACATCATATCCTCATTTGCATATTGATGATCGTAGTGGTTTGGTCTGTTGCAGTGAGGGAAAGATCACTTTAAGCCGCATAAAAAGGTAGATAGAGAAATCTTTAGTAAAAAAAAAAAAACAATAAACTCATTATGAGGACATTGTATATTTGAAGTAAACAATCTACAAATTGAAAAAAAAAGGAATGGAAAAGATCAAACAAACTATTTACATATTTAGGAACATCCTAATCCAGAGATCCACTGATAAAGAGTGAGAGAGAAGCTCAAATGAACTATTTATAAACTATAGGAACATCCTAATCCAAAGATTCAGAGAGAAAGAGTGGGAGAGAAACATCTCTGCTCCAAACATCACAGCTACTGCTGCCTGTACAGAGAGGAGAGGGGAGAGACAGAGGAGCCATGCAGTGGGCATGGGAATAAATAGAAAATAAATACATAATAATATTTAAATATATTTCTCACAGTTTCCCTATGGTCCGAATAAGTCACTAGTCGCTTTTTTAGAAATAAAGCTGCTAAGAGGGTCGAAAAAGTCGCAAAATCTAGCAAGAAAGTCACCAAGTGGATGCGCTTAGTGCCCTCTCTCTTTCTCTCTGCACACCTGCCAGTTATCTCCAATAAATCCAACCAAGTCTTTACTTCACCACTATATGATCACGCGCTGACATCCAGTCCCCACAGGATAGTTGTGCCATACTCAGTATGTTTGTGCCTCGCCACAGTTCAGTCGAGTTAGCCTGTTTATCCTCCTGCTCGTTAGTTTGTTTGCTCGTCTGTCTGTGTGCCTGCCAGAGTAACTCACACCGGTTCTCTCTCTCTATCTCCAGGATCCCCCGTCTGCCAACTCTCTGCACCAGTTTGCCAAGCCAGCTGCCAGATCTCCTTCCCTGGATTTCTCCCCTCTGCGAGCCTTCTCCCCCAGATACAGTACCTTCCCTCACCTCAGCCAAGACGTCAGCAGCCACCTTTGTTGCCATCTTTAAAATAAAAGCCTTGTTTTCCACCTGCCTGCCTGTCTACAGTCTGCTTTAGGGTTCTGCCTTTGATTCGTGACAGGCATTAGGTAGTAGGCAAAAAAACAAAAAAAAAAGCAATGGATGTTCCACTCTGACTATCTGACTTGACTACTAGGTACTAGCATTGGGGGTACTTAAAACACTAATGTTCCACTGTGAGTGTGACTTGTTTTGTTTACAAGATCCAGCTGCTGCATTCCAATATTATTTTATATTTTTATCTTAGAAAATGACTGCCATTGCCTGCTGCATTGTTTTTGTTTTGCAGTTGTACATAGCCCAGTCATTCATTACAAAGGTAATTCATGCAAATTTAAAATGTTGCCCCAGTCCAGCACAACACCTAAGTGTTTGATTTGCACAGAAACAGTCAGGATTGTAAGGAATGGCAATGTAAAACATTTGGATCAGGGTTCTATCTGGCAATCACACCTCTTGTGCCTAAGTTTGCAAACACCGACCTGATTATACTACAGGGTCATGACTCAGAAACGTTAAGAATCGTGGACTCATTTGACTGTCAATCCTAACAGTAGTTTGGAATCTTTCCTTAATACCACTGCTGCAGTAAACCACTCCTTTAGCTTATCTCCTCTCTCCAGATGAATGGTAGCTGATGCCTCATACAATATTGATGCGTGAAAATCAACGGGTGATGAAAACCTGGAACTACAGACCATCTTGCAATGGGATTGCACCAACCACAATGCCCATGAGTACTCAATAGTCATTACTACATTATTACATGAATACTCAGTACTCATGGGTCGGACCTCATTCGTCCTTGAACACAGCCTTATTTTTTTTCATTATTAACTCACAATATTCAAACAGAAATATAAAAGATAAAGAATTCTGATAGTAAAGTGAGTAAAGCAGCTCTGACAGAAAACAATTTTTAGCTCAAGTCAGAAGAAAATCAACAAACAAATAAAGTCATATTCATGGGTCGCACCACACCCATCTTCAAACATGGCTTTCATTTTGATCTCAGCTACACACCCACAAACTGTACAGTTCTTTCCATTTTTTCATTTCATTTTCATTTTTCAAAATATATTGTACAGATACATATTTGTATTGTTTATATATTTTTTAATACTTGAATTTTTATCTTCCTTATATTTTTACTTAATCTTTGTTATGCACCAATAACACCAAGACAAATTCCTTATATGTGAAAACCTACTTGGCAATAAATCTGATTCTGATTCTTTACAGTTTTGTGACTAAGCTGTGACGCTATCATGTTGATAAATCTATCGACAGACACACATATAAGTACTCAATGCTTCTATGGTAGTTCCAGCTACAGTGGGTATCTTCAGAACCACATTTTGCACTGCTCTGAAATTATATGCACAGTTTCTTTCTGATTTCATAACTTATAAGTTCCATCTTAACTCTGGCATCATTCCTACAGTTTGAAAAGCCACCAAACTGTGTTCTTCCTCTCCAAACAGGCGGCAACAGTTCTGAATTAAATAATCACCAATCTCAAAACCATCCTATCTTAAATACTTCAGTCATTTAAAATTGTTTTTATCCACACAATCCATACCGTCTCCAGCTCTTTTCCTGATACTTGATCAGTTGTTAACAATACAGTCTCAGCATTAGAAAACAAAAATCTCTATGCTGCTTTTTTTTTGGCAATGTAACTAAAGCTTGTGACACAGTTGACAACTTTTTTGCTTTTACACAGACTTTCTTGTTCAGGTTTTGATGTTAGCTGCATGTGGTTTTAGATTAATAATGTCTTTATTTGTCTTATCTCTCCGCATTACAAAAGGAGCTCCTCAAGGTTCAGTCCTTGGACCAGTCTTATTCACCATTAAAATAATTGATATTACCTCTTTGTTGTACAATTGCATTTTTCATCTTTACGCAGATGATACTGACCTCTATTCCTGTGCATAAAGGACTGTAGATCAGGTGAGGTGAGTCATCAAAAATTAACTGATTAATAGCAGATGGGTTGGGGAGTATAATATAAAGTAAAGTGTCTCCCCATTAAGAGGGACACTATGCTGCACAGCAGCATCTCCATTCACACGCCTACAGAATCAGACAGGATCTTAATGTTAACTAATGTTCTGTGTTCTTCTACACATCCTAAAAACACACAGTTGAGGTTAATGGTGAAATTCTTATGCATTATAGCCTACAGTGATCAGTAGAGGTGGAGTGCAATGTCTGTGTGGGTACAGGTCTCTAAATTGGAGTAAATAATTGCTTTGCGTGGGTGACAGGTGGAAGCCTACATGCAAATTTGGATGAACTCAGACCCGCTGCATGCATCACTATTGGAGAAATAAAACACCATTCTCCAACCTCACCAGAAACGTAACCCTAACCCCTAACCCTGTCAACCCACGGAGTTCTGCTGTTGTTACTTGGTAATGTATAGAACATGCAATAATATATTCACAACAGTAAAATTAGATATGTCATTTTCATAGTTATGTCCTTTTGTCGTTATTGGTTATGTTTATTATTATTTTGTTGATGAACAATTGTGCCGTCATCTGTTAATGAGCTGTCAGCTGTCATCTGTCAGCTGTCTGTGCTCTCTCAGCAGCTCAGCTGATGTGACGCATCTTCCGCTGACGCATGCTGGCTTGCAATTGCATAATGCTACTGGATGCAGTAGGACATCCTGGTATTTCTGGCATACTAAATAGTAAGGTAGCATGGGTGCTGGAATGCAAGGAAGATCTCCTTTCTGTTACTGTGCTCCACATACTGGCAACATAAATGAATTTTTAAGATTTGTTGCATTAGTGATATTTAAATATTACTGTTACATTAATATTATTACATTGGAACTGGAATCACACAATGCTGCATGTGCAGGAATTTTAGAGACAATGGCAAAGCTGATGAAAATTTCAACAAACCCAAAAACACAAACTCCAAAAAATTTTGTTCAGCTACTGAAACAAAGCTTTTAAACAATCTTTTATGTATTAAGTTTGGACTTGGACTTTGGCTGGATAAATAATTTAAGCATCACATCAAAACACGAACTAGGAAACTCACTGAGTTTCCTATAAAGTCGTCTTTTTCTCCATCTTCACGTACAGTGATACTATGTACAGATTTGCTTTCCTTCTTCTTTGGCCTTACTTCATCATGCTGCTTTGATATATATTTCCAGGCTGCAGGACTCATCACTGCATATTAGAACACTCTGATCGGACGGTCTTCACTTGCTATGCACAGGATGCAGCTCTAGCAAACATTAAAATTGAACTGTTCTGCTCATTTCCAGCTCTATATTCATAATCTAACGCTCCACTAGACCAACTTTGCATGATTCAGTTTTTCGAAAATGTCCTTATTTATCTTATACTGGGCCTTCATGCAGCATCTCAGTTCATTCTGTCTGAAGTCCCAGACATCGTATCTGTGACGTCACCCGTAGGTAACAATGGTACACAATAGAAATGTTGGAAGTGTCAGTGTTGTGTGGACGGATGGAAGCAGATTGTGTTGTGTCAGAGAAGGTTATTGTAGGTTTAGTTTGATTGATATAGATCATCTTTGGTGTTGCTGTCTCCACGGAAGTTAAGTTTCTCACAATTTGTCGGTCTGAAAAATTCATTTTAGTGTCAGAATGTTTGGAAGATTGGATGCCTTGAGAAAAATGCGTCCAATATTTACTTAACTGAATATGGGACAGATTCATAGGACCAAGTCATTCAAGTTATAGGACCTGTGGCTAGTGTCTCGAAAGGGAGCAGTAGTGGCTAAACTCATGTGTGTCAGGGAATGACACTTCAGTACACTGTCTCCTTTCTAAACTGACACTGACACCACTTCATCCTCTTGCTGTCATGCCCGATGGTGTGACAGTTTCAGTAACTTAGCTTGGACAGCAGTAGTAGTAATATTATGAAGAATCAGATTTGTAGACCACAAACATTAAATGCTGCAGGACTGGAATGAGTCTGAGGACCAGACATCACTGATGACTGTTCAAAAGCAACAGTTATCTAACTGTATTAAGTGATTTTGGTGAGACTATGGAGGAACTCCCTTCACTTTTGTGGGACTGAATGAGTTTCAATGCCACCTACTGTAGGGGTGGAGACCATTTCAAAAAGAACGGAGGCACTCTGGACTCTACAGACTCTGTCTCTCAAAGTACTAAATGATGAACATCTCTCTCTTAATTTAATGTTATAAATATTTTTCTTAAAGGTCAGCCATGTGGAACAATACATTTTTTAGATAAATCACTATTCCAGTTGGTGTATTCTGGAGATGGATATTTATATTCTTCATTGTTCTGCAAAGCCTTAATTAATGTTTATATGCACTTTGTAAATCCCAAATAAATACCTAAATAACACATACACTATGGTCATCTGCACTACTACCTAGCTTTTAAAATGTGACTATTGATGTTGATGATGTTACTGTAGAAATTAATTTTTTTATAATTATGCTATTTATGAACCTGTACATCCTTTATCTGTAACTATTTCATGTCATTTGGGGTAAATATATGTGAAAAATGTCCTTCGACAAAGTGAGGACTTTTGTCACTATTTACTTGATCTTTTGCCCTGCCTATAGAATGGATTTAATGTTATATAAGGCTGTAAGATTTATGATTTGAATTAATAACAAATGATGAAGATAATGACGTGCGGCCCACTGCACATGCTCATTAGTGTTTCTTCTGCAGGTCCCGGCCGCACATTCCCACTGAACCGAATGGCTTTACATCGAGATGATGTCACGAAAATAAAAATAACTTTAAGCTCTCTGGACAGTTCAGCAAATATAAAAGCTCTGTGGATTAAAAATTCATGATACTAGTAATAATTGACATTGTTTGTGTCAACAGTTTTACAGATATCTATGAGAAGGGTGGAAAAAAAACCCTGATGATGTCATCTGGGTTCACCGATGTCAAGATATCTCAGCCTCAGATCCCATCACAAAATCAAAATAAATGGATTTATGTCCAACTGTCATATCAGTTCAAACATAAGGCTTGTTCTTGACTTATTAGACTACTCTGATAACATTGAAAACGGCTCCCTTATAGTTTTTCTTGATTTTTATAAAGCTTTCGATACGGTGGAACATTATTTTTTATTTAAAGCACTCCAAACTTTTGGTTTTGGTCAAAACTTCGTATCACCTACCGAAATGTTTTATAAAAATATTGACAGTTGTGTCATACTATATCCTAACACTACCAAAAGATTTCCAGTCCTGAGATCCGTCTGTCAAGGTTGTCCGATTTCGCCTTTTTTGTTTTTGATTGTTGTCGAATTACTCTCATTACATATCTTAAATAACCTGGTGATTGAAGGTTTGTCTATTTTTGGTAAGGAAGTCAGACTGACCCAACTAGCTGATGATACAGCATTATTCTTAAAGGACAAACATCAGGTTGAAAATGCTGTGACATTAATAGATGAATTCTCAGCTGCTTCTGGTTTAAAACTAAATAAATCTAAAGCTGAAATTATATGTTTGTTCCAAACAAACGTTAAAACTATATATAACATACCTGTTAAAAATTGTGTTAGATATCTCGGTGTTTATGTTTTTAAGAATGTCATGGAGCACCAACAACTTAATTTCTCACCCAAAATGAAAAAATCTAAAACTATATTAAACTTATGGCTTCAAAGAGATTCATCAGTTTTAGGAAGGGTCCTTTTAAATAAAGCTGAAGGTGTTTCTAGATTTGTGTACCCAGCACTTTCCCTCAATGTTTGTGATTCTACATGTAAAGAAATTTATAATATGTTTGTGAATTTTGTATAGAAGAATAAGCATCATCATCTAAAAAAAAAAACCTGCTTTCTGGAACTAAAGCCAAAGGTGGTTTTGATCTACTGGACTTTATGGACTCGAACTACACATTTAAGGTGAAATGGCTAAAGGAATGTTTAAAAACTCCAGATTCATTATGGTACTTTATTCCACATAATATATTTAAGAATGTTGATGATGTCTTAAGTTCTTACTGTCTTGTAATTATAGTATCTCAAGATTACCAGTTAAGATGTCGGAATTTCATCAACAAGCTTTGTTAGCCTGGAAGCTATGTTATTCACATAACTTTTCCCCACATAAATCTATTATTTGGAACAACGAATGCATTACTAAAAGGAACAAATCACTCTATTTACAAAATTGGATTGATAAAAATATAATTTACTTAAAAGATTTATTTAACCCTAATGGCCAACGACTTAATTATGAAGACTTTCTTACACAGAAAGCATTCCCTATAAAATTTAAAGAATTTAGCATTTAGACAAACATTTAGAATTTAGACAAAGTCTGTCACACCAAAGTTTTATTTTTGCTTTTCTGTTTCCTTTCTTTTTTCCCACTTTGACCCTTATTATACTATCATATGTAACTATGCTGGTACTATGTTACTATTGCACAATGAGAACTGGTATGACTGAATTCTTTGTTTGTATTGCAACTTTCAATAAAGTTGAAAAAAAAAAATCTCAGCCTCAGATGATTTGACTTCTTTTTGGATTCTCTCTGGCAAGTGCCTAAACCTAATGTTTTTAAATGTCGACGTGGACGTCAAAATTTTGATTTAAATATTTCATATGAGGGGGTCCGGTGATTATTTGTCCTATTTAGAAGAATATGACTGCATGACACTTTCTCTCCTCAAGTGCTCTATCCGTATCTACACTGTCACTATCTAATAAAGAAGAAAATGTAAATAAATTAAACAAATTTTGAGTTTTCTGAGGGTTCTCCATACTATAAAATGACCTTTTTAGACGCATTCAGTGGTTTAATTACCTTTCCTTCATTCATTCTTAATTTATGGGTTAGCATGGAATCACTATTGAAGTGAGGTGGGTCAGTAGTCAGGAGGTGATGTTGCTTGCCTCTTCATATCCACATATCAGCATGAAAAAAATCACTACAAGCGGTCCAAACTGCAGTGTCTTGTTAAGAAGCTGAGCTTGGCAGCTTCAGCTGTGATGACCAGGAGGTCTTCACTCACTGTGCGTATCTGACTGAATGAAAGGTTGCCTCACTGACATAACCACAGTGCATGAGCCCTGAGACATATTGGCAGTCATATTCAATTACTATTTGTCATTTTAGTCAGCATGTATAAAGTATGTACTGTATGCTACTAATACTACCACGATCTGCATGTGTGTGTGCATGAAAGGCTGCTGATCAAAGTGTTGGGTTATGAAGTGTTGAGGCGTGAATTCAGTCATTTCAATGGTTCTGAATCTCATACTGTGTCCATGTTGACAAATCAATACTGTAAATCACACTTCATGGAAAAAGTGAAATGAGGAGATGACATGCAGATAGTGACAGAAATATCTGAATCGAAATACCACTATTATAATAATATAAGAAGTATTTAATGGTCACGTACTGTAAGTGATGGCATAACTGTACATTTTCATTCATTTCAATATATTTGGATTTTTTACACCCAACTTGAATTTTCTCATATATTTCTATGTTCTAATGTTTTAAATGACCACAGTTCCTCCTTTGCGTCTTACCTGATGA
Source organism: Argyrosomus regius (assembly GCA_946959425.1). Lineage (NCBI taxonomy): Eukaryota > Metazoa > Chordata > Actinopteri > Sciaenidae > Argyrosomus > Argyrosomus regius. Next base: position 24,696,566 of record OX336897.1, on the reverse strand, counting down.
CGTGCAGATGATATATGCTTGCAAAATCACAGATATATCCCAAACGACATGCATTCTTCGTTCAGTTCATGCCCATTTTCTGCAGCTGTTGCGGGACGGCGCTTTGCGGGGTCGCACTTGTAGACGCCTAACTTTGAACATTTTTTTTTCCTGCACTCCTCTTCTTCGGCTCTTCTTTCCCCCGTGGAGCGCAGAGATGGTCTAAAGCATCGCAGGAGATCCGTCCTCACAGCGTTGTCCACCTTCGCCTCCTGGTTTGGCGCCCAGGAAACATTTCAGTGTTGTTTTTACCCGCGTCTGTCATGCATCTATCTCTGCGTCTGTCCACCATGAAGACATTTCAGCTGTGAGATCCGCTCAGGAAGCATTCTCTTCTTCTCTTTCTTCTCCTTTTTGGAGAGGGTAGATGTTTTGTGGCGCACCTCTCGTTCGTCTGCGGCGGATCAGACAACTTCACTGACGACGCAGAGCGCACCGAGGGCGCACAGACCGACAGTGAAAGGCAACATATTCATGATGGTGAATCATGACAGAATATCTACCTCTGCAAAGGAAAAAGAAGAAGAAAATGTGGTGCGTGCCTTTCAGCTGGAGAGACAGAAAATATCAGCGAGGGAAAAAACACTTGAAGTTTAGAAATGATTCAAGTCAAACTTCCACAGAAACTACAATCATGCAAGTTTTTAGAACACATGAAGTTACAACAACAGATCCATCATCATTTTATCCAAATTTTCAAAAAAGGAAGAAACGAATCTGCAAAAATACAAAGAAAACGCAAATAAACCAACTGTGGATGCAGCATGATGGATGCAGATGGCCTTGATGAGTGCTCGGTTATATTGACCTACATAAAGGCGCTGCAACGCTCTCCTGTGGGTGTGACGCGACCCCTGGCGTTAACTTTGGGTTACTTCACTGAAAACCAGTGAAGTTAGAAGTCACTGGAAACCGCCAACCGGACTGTGCATGAAGCTGTGTGGAGGATGAACTATGACATAATGACATACTAAGATTTAGAATGCGGTTTATTCCTGGTTTTAAATCTTAGTACTACGTTATGTATTCACAGTGTATGTGGATACTGAGCAAGGAAGAAATCTCAAGTGCGAAAGCGTGTTTTCATCATACGACAAAAAGAAAAACAAAAAGTATTCACTCTAATATTAAAGACATAATATCCAAACTTATTTTGAGAATTACTTTTAATATTTGGAAAGGATTTCTCGTTTTTCTAAAGCTTCTTAGGTTCTAGTTATGTGAATATATTCTTTACATTTTACTTTGTTGAATATCACTATTGATTGTTGTTTTAAATGATTTTTGCTATAAACTAATTTATGGCTCTGATTACAGTATGTATCTTGTATGTGTCTTGTATTTTATACTGTCTATGCTTCGGACAAGCTGTCAACAGAGTGTGTTAACAGCTTAACCAGCTTCATGCTACTAGTTACTATCCAGGATCATAAATGTAAGTTTTAGTATAATAAGTAACCAAAGACAGACAGGGACCTGAGGATAACAGCTGCTGACATAGAGGTTCAACTTCTGCAATCTCTGAAATATGGAACTTCAATAGAACATCTACAGTCTCCAGCCAACCAAGTGTAATTAAACACAGAAAACTATGAGCTTGATCATTATGACAGTTTAATGTATGGCACCCATGATCCATGACCCCCATTCAGCCAGTCTTTGGTTTATATCAGGGCCATAGCTGAAGATGTGAAGATGTTGAAGTTGTAAGCTTTTCTGGGAATTTGAATTTGTTTTAGGCTGAGTTTTTTTTTTTCAACCCAGGATGTCATTCCTCGCACTTTGAAACATCACTTAAAACTTAAACTTAAACTTAATAAAATAAACATCCTAATCATTTCAGTTTCAGACCTTTGTAATGTGGTACTAACTAAAGTGACCTCTACCAACACCAAGGTGAGAAGATATATATATATGTAGAGAGAGAGAGAGAGAGAGAGAGAGAGAGAGAGAGAGAGAGAGAGAGACTCTTTCCATCAAGGTAATACATTTTCACATCAGTAGGTGGCGCTCTGGTGCTGCTGTGGATCCATTAGGGAGACCATACCTATGAGCTCTGCTCATGCGCAGTTCACAAATAAACAAAGTTGCATAAATAAAACGTTAACTTTGGTCCTCTGTCAGTCTTCAGGTACTGCAAAACTTGTTTTTCTAGCTTTAGCTTGCATTAGGACTTAATGTGAACACAGACTTAACTGTCTGTAATGTTGTGACATGATTCTGAAATGTGTGTCAAGTGTAACAAACTTCATTTTGTAGCTAGTTGTTCCGAGGAGCGTCATCATGATTAGAAGTTCTTTTCATGAACTCCAGTTTTACAGTCGTTTCATAATGTGTGAGTAACTGACCTTAACAGTTGGTAATATAAGAAAGTGTGCTCCAAATATTGTTCAGAGCCAGCCAGCATCAGGTGAAGTGAGTCCACGTGCTGAAAAAGACGTCATATTCAAACTAGTTTCTCATTTCCGGTTATCTGCTATAAAATGGCGGGCTGGCGCCATCTTGTGAAGTGCTGGTGAAGTGCAAGTGTGTGTATTTTATTTTATTATATTATACTTTACTTTTATTTTATTTTATTATATATTTATTTCTTATTTATTTTACTATTTTACCATTATGCATTTTTATGTGTTTTATTTCATTTCTTATTTTTAGTTTAGTTTAGTTTAGTGTGTTTTTTTTTTTTTTTTTAAGTTCTCAAAACTGCAAGTTGTTGAGATGGCGCTTCCTCAGTTTACACAGTTTGCATAGTGCCTTGTTTTAAATAGGGTGGAGGGCTGGGGTGGGTGGTGGGTGTTGGGGTGGAGGGTTGGGAGCGGATGGAGATGGAGGGGTTTTATTGTGTGAAGCATTTTGTGTTACATATTTTGTATGAAAAGTGCTATACAAATATAGTTTGATTGATGGATTGATTGAGTATGAAGCGGTGTTGAACGAGTGTTAGCAGAAATGTGTGTGTGTGTAAGCCAATCAGGTGTGAACAAATCTAAAAAACACTTCTTCCTTTCTTTCACATCTGACGTCAGATAACAAAGAATAAATTGTATGGAATATGTTAAACTTGCATGAAATTGATACAAATCTTAACCTCATGTTCATTTTAAAGATTTTTAAAAGTCTGTTAACGTTTAAGTTTAAAATGTATCACTCTTGCTCTTCTCTTTCACAAGATCATTCAGAAATTAATATTTTGTGTCACATCTACAGATATATAACACCAGCAGTTATGTCATGGCTATTAGAGGTTAACTTTTAGTGCATTTAAATGTTTCGTTATGTCAACTTCCAGCCATACAGTATCTGACAATCCTAGCAGCCCATAAATAATATATTATAAAAACGAAGCTGCAGGCCTCATGAAATCTGACCGCGGGCCGTGATTGGCCCCCGGGCCGGACTTTGGACATGCCTGCATTACAGTAAAGTGAATGTGAGTTTTCAGTTGTATTATTTTGGTACATACTGGAACTGGTTCTGACCTAAAACATGAAATAAAATTATATGGCCATATAATGTAGAAACAGTTAAATAAAAGTAAGTAAACGTTTAAATGACGTTTATTTATTGTGTCACTCCAAAGACGCAACACAATTATTTAATCAGATATGATTATTTGACGTGATTGTGTATTGCACACACATGTACAGTGAAGCCTTTGTCTTATTGTTTTGTCTTACAGTGAATCCACAGATTTTAGTTCACAGCAAACCAGAAAGATTTTATCCATCAGCCGTCAGCATCTCTCTCTGTGTCTCAGATTCTCAGGCACACACACACACACACACACACACACACACACACACACACACACACACTGACACACAGATAAAGTATAAACTCTTGTTATTAAATCCTTTTTCATCCTTTCACACTCATGGATTCCTCAGACACACAGTGAGCTCACAGATTACAGCTTTGACACTGCTTCAAGATCATCTCTGATCTCTTACCACCATCCCTACTTCTACTTCTTCTCTCTGCGGAGAACAGCTTTGTTGATCTCCTTCAGCAGAGTTTCCTTGTTGTTCTTCACGTTGGCTTTGACCGTCTCCAACAGAAACTCAATCTGCTCCTTGTTGTAGGCACATTGAAACGTGGAGAACTCGTCCATCTTTGCTTTGACCTCCTCTGCATCTATAGAACATGGGTCAGGGGTTTTTAGAATTATTGATCATACATGATATGAAGGGCTGGATTTTTAGCAGATAAATGTCAAATGGATAAATGGATACATTTTTGGTATCATATATTGCATTTGTATTTTCATGAAAGTTGTAGTTCACTAGTTGCCAAACTGCCAAAACCTCCTGGTTCCTCAAATCATGGCTCATTGCAGTTTGATGAGCAGTTCTGCTTTTGAGAAGAAAAGCCACTAAAAATCTGCATGTGTGGGTGTCACAGACCTTTGCAGTTGCGTCTGTTGAAGAGCGGCATGTAAACAATTGTGGGCTCCTTCTCTTTTCCCTCAAACACATAGCAGTCCTTTGGCCAGTCTCTCTCCTCCAGGATTTTGTCGTCTATCTCTGGGAAAGGCTTCTTCACCTCAGCTGCATAGTCTCTGGCAAGAGTCAGGGTCTGTGAAGAGAGCAGAGGGTGGATGTTATTCAGACTCAGCCTCCACAACTTTCATGCTCTGGAACAAAGCCTGGGAAATAAACCAAACTTGAGTCATTGTAGTTACTTAAATCCTGTCTGTCAAACGTTAGACATGGGCAGCTGCCTCTCTCTAATGACATAATTAAAGAAGTTGTAATTATGGTGATGTTAATGGTTAGATGAATTAAAAGTGGATGTCCACCTATTTCTTATAAAGTATATGGAAGAAAGGGAAAAAGTGCAACTCATTGGTTCGTTAAATTACACTTAAAATCATACAAAGCTCAAACAAACACAATTTGAATAAAAGTATGAAATGTGACACATTTCCATCGAATGGGTCCATTGTTCAAAAAGGTGAAGAGAGTTAAAACCAACCATAGAATTAAGGAAGGTAGAGTATAACTAAACTTTGTAATAACAGCATAGCTATACAGCATTTGAGCAGAAGTGCAGAAACTGAACTTTCTGATCTTTACAAAACAGAATCTAGCTGTAGGTTGATGGTATCATGTTCATTATTTTGAGAAAGGACATTAAAGCAAGAGTTGTCCACTTATTTTATTTGAGAGAATAAGTAAATAACACAGCTGTGGGTCTGATCTGCTTCACTCGAAAGCTACGCTGGATCAGGCGCCCAGAGCCCTGTCTTTGTATAAATTTGTTATTCTGGGTGTCATCCTTTATGATGATTTTGGTACATGAGTCACTACTCTCATTGGACCTTGTTTTGGGCAGAGGCGGTTTCTCTGTAAATAATTCTTTAAAGGCTACAGTCCATATTTTGCTGCACTGTGTATTATCACAGAGTAAACAGATCACTTCCCATGCTTTCACCACACCCAGTATAACAAACCATTTTTACATATGTTTTGTTGAACAAACATGTCACAATGGAGAGTTTAATTTACTTTAGCTGCACAGTCTATGGCAATCAAGTGCCAGGGTGTGGGGAGACATGGAGTTAAGAGTTTAAGGTGGTATTTAACAGGGTTTTGCATATCAAAGGACCAGTGATATCACTTGTGGTAAGATTGCAGATTGCAATGCTTTACAGTACCTCGAACATGTTTCCAGCACTGTAATCTGGTGCGATCATGAGGTCAATGTCTCTCTTGTCCCCCAGAAATGCAAGGTAGGGTGCATTAATCCACAGCCCGGCATCCATCAGGTAGAATCTCTCTTTCATGTGTAGGAAAGGCGGAACGGTGGGATCTGCCCAGCAACAGAAATTTAGAATTCTTCAATTCAATCAAACTTTTTTATTCCTCCCCTCCCAAATTTGCAAACATTTTTTACGCATCAAGCAAACATCCAAAGTCCAATATGCACTCTCCATTCAGTTAATGGAGAGTTAGTTAGACCAACTGGTTGAAAACGTGTTACTATCTGCAGAAAGTAAATACGTGTTGCCTGGGAATACCCAGAACCCGCTGGCTATATAGCCCATCTAGCCTGGGAACGCCTTGGGATCCCCCATGTTGCTGGGGAGAAGGGCGCCTGGAGTGCCCTGAGAGAGAATGGATGGATGGTAACAACATGGCTAAAACTGATTTTTATTATAACTTTTTTTTTTTTTTTTAAAAACAGCAAAAGAGTACTTTTGTGTCTTATAGAGTATAATTCCTGGGAGACTCAAGGCACACCTCTACTTTATAACTAGTCCTGGAAGGCTTAGGACACACTTGAGGTTATAATTGATTCTAAGTTACATCAACCATGTTTTACGACTATAGTGCTTCAGAAAGCATATGTTTATGAGTGTAGTCATAAAGCATTATATTTGAATTATAATTCATATATAAATGCCCCACTATAGATCATATCTTCTAATTCTCATAAAGAAATTGATTAGCGCTCATGAGTTCTGTCTTCTCACCTTGGTGTTGGTAGAGGTAATTTTTGGTAGTTCCCCACTCCCATTTCACAATCAGAGGAAGGATTTTTTGGATAAGCAGAAAGACTGTGGCAAAAAGAAAGGCATTCAAAACATCTCATTGAAATAAAATTAGTCTATTTGTCTACAACATTGACCAGTCTGATTGTTTATCATCCATAAACTTACCATGTCTTTTGAAACCTCCTTTCTGCTGATTTTGGGTCCATGTCTCCACTGCAGCTAGCATCTCCAGACTCCACTGCTTAGCAAGATTTTTTCTTTCCTCTGGACTCTTCGCCTCCAGCCACAGAGACTCAGTGTGATTTGCCTTGGTCACTGTGGCATTTTGAAACAGACATTTGCTGTGTCATTATTTCATCACAGACACAAAAGTTGGAAGGAAATGTGAAGCATTGATGGCACTCCTTTGTATCAGTAGCAGCAATTTAGTGAATTAGCTTGCAGCTACCAAAACAATTTGATTTAATAAATAAAGCTGGTGATAGAACATTTTTATAATAAACCCTCTGAAAAAAAGTTTATCATCATTGTGAACACTACCTTCTAGTATATTCTGCAGCGTGTCCAGGTCAGCCAAAGCAGTAGCATCCTCTGTGGTGCTTCTGGTCAGGGTTACTAGTTTTTCAAGAACAGTATGTACACGTAGGTACTCTTCAGCACCATCATCAATATGCCCAAGCACTGAAACACACACACAGACGTATGTAACTATGTTGCAAGTTTACTTTACCACTTCAAGAGATTTATCGCTGCACCAAAACAATTTATTATGTATTAAAATGTCAGATTGGTATTACCATTCATCCAGGGAAGAATGTACTCTCTTATAATGTCCTCATGAGCCAATGCGGAAACAAGAATACCTGCACAGTTTCAACACACACAGTTTGAGAATGAGGATTAATGAGGATTAATATGCATGCATGATCATTAAATTCTATGTTATTTTTCTGTGCGCTTAAGAGTGTTGTCTGACTGTCCACTTATGGTAATAATACATTTACCAACGTTACCATTCGTCAAATGTAAATCCAATCTTTACTCTGCTTTTAGCCCTTTTTTGGTCTCCACCAACTCTGGAGAAAATATATTACTTATAACTAACTACTTATACTTATACTACTTATAATATATAACTAATACTTTTGTGGCCAAAAACACGGTAAATATGAAATAAGTTTGCAGGCCAGAAAACCAAAACAGTGAGCTAAATAGCTAAATTGGGTTGGGTCTCTGTGGGTTCTTTACTACAGTAATTGAAGCTATTGTTTTGAATTGTTGCTTTAAGATTATATTTGCTCTCATTCATTGAAAACATGTTTTTCAGTATTTATTGGTGATCATTTTTAGTGTTGTACATTACTTCCACATTGTTGTCAATGTCAGTCACCAAAGTTTAACACCTTTGATTTAATTACGACAGCGTTGACACTTAATCAAATTAATTTAAATTCTTGTGGCTGTCTTTTGAGAAGTTCTCATCAAAATAAAAGCACCATTGAAGCTTTGGTTTCAAGGTGTTTAGTTGCTCTTACCGCTCTGCTGTTACCATGAAAAAACTTGCTCAGCCTAAGAACACAAACCTTGTAGTTTGACCATGTCCATCTCTGGCTTCTTCTCCAGCAACTCTCCACCCTTGAATTTGCTGCCCAGAAGAGAAGTTTCAATGAAGAAACCCAGCTCTGTGAAACCAGCCTCGTGTGGGCTGAACTCGAACCATTTCCCTGAGAGACAGAGTGTATTTTACAATTAATACAGGTCAGTAACACACTTAGATTCTTGTATGTACTCCTAAGTCCTAATGTGACATCTGCGTGTGTATGTCTGTGTGTGTGTGTACCTTCTATGGGCCCATTTGTAAAGCAGTCTTTCTCTATGGCATTGTAGATGGGGTAAGGGTTGGAGGCGTTTCTGTTGACTTCATCTGAAAGATTTCTTAGGTCCATCTGATGAAACACAAAATATTTCTCTAAAGCATATTCAGTCTTTATAACAGTGTGTTGTGTTTCAAATAGAAAATATTAGTAGAAATATTTGGACTGAAAGTCCAAGAATTTGGACCCCATCTCCATCCCTCTTTGACGGAACTTAAAATACATGTGCGTGTTCAATTATTTATGATATATACTATACTATACTTCCATTTAAAGGCTACTTTTGGACTATTCGGGCTCGCCATTCCTGTTTCTCGTTGACTCACGTGAATGTCCTGTGTCGTCTTTGTGTATCTGACAATTTGTGTAAGCAACACCCGCCCATCGTCATCATTTATGCGATTGTCTCGTGCCCCCGCTCTCACCAAGGAAGGAGGAACAAGAAAAATCTTTGCTGCTCGGCTGCCTTCAATCATAGTAACGCGCCGCATTTTTTGGCAGTAACGATAATGGCGTTATAATGATGGGAAGAGTAATCAATTAGATTACTCGTTACTGAAAACAGTAACGCTGTTACTAACGCCGTTATTTATAGCGCCGTTATTCCCATCTCTGATTATTACTGTCGTTATTGTTACCATATCTCCATTACAGTTTATAGTTAATAATTTGCTGCTGCTGTGCATCTGTGGCTCTCTATTTATCTATCATCATGGTGGAACTGTTGGGTCTCTTGCAATAATATTATGAAGAGTAAGGTCTAGACCTGCTCTGTATGAAAAGTGTCATGAGATAACTTTTGTTATGATATGGCGCTATATAAATAAAATTGAATTGAATTGAACTGAATTGAATTGAAAGTCTTTGCAGTGAACAAACGAAAGAATGGATAGACAGTTATACTGTGGTCTATGGAGGTCCCCTCTTTGAAAGGTAGACATTGCTTTGGACTTAAAAAAATGTATACATTACAAAGTCCCCATTTCTTTCTTTAAAAAAAAAAAAAACATTTGAAAAAAAAGCTAATTTGTAATTTTATGGTAAAAGGCCTTGAAACAAAAATTTCCTATTAATTTTTTTTTTTTTTTTTTTTATTTTTAAAATGACCTGAAACACCAGTCACCACTTGGCAGGTGTAAGACAACAGTCCACTCTTGGCAAGGTAGAAATGTATGTGTGTGTGTGTGTCTTTGTCCTGTTACTTGTTTCATGACCCCAGCAGAGGTCAAGGCTCCCCAGATATCAGTTAGAGAGAAATCTTCATCCTTTGCTCTCTCGTTTAACCAGGCCAGAACCTGCTCCAGCTCGACACCAGGACCAAAGAGCCTGGACACCGCTCTGTCCATGTTGGAGCTCCACTCTGGGTCGTTGTACACAGACGACATGGTCCTATCAGGGGAAACACGTATTTGAACAAATATTGGATAGATCGTCATGTAAATTTGTTTAGTCTCTCTTCTGTCTCTCTTTACAATAAAAGAGAAACACTGTAAGATAAACCTCAATTTTTAAGACTAATGTTGTACAATTTGATCCAATCTTCCTCAGTTTGGACAGGGATCTTACCACAGACATTATGCACTATGCTACTAGGAATTTCTGCCACATAAAAAGAATCTATATTCATACAAGTTTGTTTGTATAATTCAGATTAGTGTTACCATGTTGACCCAGAAATTCCTCCCAGGTAGAGCAGAGTGTCCAACAGACCTTCTTTTTCCATCTGATAGAGAGTACCCATGAGACCCACAGCTGCTCTTTGACCCCCACCTGATGCCAACAGAGCAATGTGGGGAACATTATTCTGGTTGGAAAAATGACGGAGAGATGGTACATTTTAGGATAATTGCATCGAGTAGACAGTCAGCTATAAGTATGTAACTAAATATATAAATACTAATTATTTCTGGGACATTAATGAGCAGCACAGGGGCTCCACAAGGGACTGTCCTGGCTCCATTCCTGTTCACAATGTATACAGCAGACTTTAAATATAACTCTGAGTCCTGCCACATCCAGAAATACTTGGATGACACTGCTATTGTAGCTTGTATAAGAAATGGACAAGAATCCGAATATAGAGATTTGATAAAATCCTTCAGTGACTGGAGTCACAAAAACTGCCTCATACTGAACACCTCAAAGACAAAGGAAATGGTCATGGATTTCCG